>UELW01000112.1:13602333-13919833 GCA_900490495.1 Danionella dracula | reverse complement strand
CCAGCTTCATGGAACTTCTTCCATAGTTCCCTGTCATGAAGAACCACTTTGATGTTTTCAATGCTCTGATGGTACACATACAAACAAAACGTCATTGTAAATAAATTGCTGCAACATGACTAAAAGATATCCTTGTTAAATCTTATGGCCTCAAAGTCAGATGATGCTTCTTTCTGACTACCTGATCAGGTTCATTGTTCTGGGGAATGCTGGGAGTTGTAGGCAGGCCCAAATGTGAGGGATCGAGCTGAGGATCCCCACTCGCCTGGCCCACATCGATTCCCTCTTCAGCCACAGCTGAGGACTTCTCCTGCAGCATTTCTGAAAGTGAATACAAAATGACATTAATGTCTTACAGTTTCACAAAAAAAAATAATGTTGTACAGTTCGACAACTGGAAATACATTGTGATAAAAGTATTGCCATTTGCCGTCAGTTCATGACAATATACTTTTAAAATACTGGATGCTGTATTAAATCTGTAGTTTACAGAATTGTTTTACAACATTACAATTAAAATCTATAATTTTGTGTAGTTAGATTTAGCTTTACTTGTTCTGTTTTATATATTGAATTACGATCCATGCCAAAATAAAGCAATTTGGAAGGGAAACGTTTTTTTTTTTTTTTTTTACTCAAGCATACCAACAAAAAAAAATTACAGTAAAATAGTGCTTTCATAAATCTGTCTGCTACACCCTAGACAGGTTTACTGCACATGGCTCATTGAGTCATACAAGCTAACCATCCATCCTTCCTTCGGTGAGCAATTTAGTCGCTCTTCACTTTGATAATCACCCTCTCATTTAAACCTGTAATTTTTCTTGTAAAATAGGCATGAGATTTGCGCTATATACATAGTAAAACTGTATATGTGCAACAATTTGCTATTTGACTATTTTTTTATTTCTTATTTACTGTCTTAATCCAATGGATCCAGTCATGGAATTTATTAAATTTAATTTAATGTTAAAAACAAGGTGTGGTGTAGAGTCATATTCACTTTTCAAAGTATCATTCCAATGATCAGTAAGAATTTGCCAAAAATGTTATGAAACAAGCCTTGCTCCGTGGTTTGAACACAAGCTATAAAGTGTCCAAAGATAAATGTACAATTAAAATACCACTCATGCCATGCTCCTCTTTGTTCTTTCTTAAACCAACATAATTGATTATACACAAAGACAAGACATGGGCCGCAAAATTTGACAAATAGCATACATTAACATTTATATTTCATGAGGGAAAGTCTTTCCTCATAGCATGGCCCAGCCAGTTCATTTAAAGAAAAAAGGGGGGTGGAGGCCCGTTTGTTCTGAAGCATAGCAAGATTAAATATTTACACTTGCAGCATTCGGACACCTCAGTTTTATGGAGTCATGCTAAACACTGCAGATCCATTAATGGAGGTCACAAACTTAGGCCTTGCTCTCACGGCCCGTCTCTGCTCAAAAGGTATGTGTCATTACTGTATGCCATCACACAGCTTCCATGATGCTCACGGCAGACACCAAACCAACGGTTCTCATGGTGAAATCCCATCCTCCCTTCCCACATGTAAACAGTGTGAGTGTGCACCCTTCAGATAAAAGGAGACGAGCGGGATTCCGTGTAAACTCGGCAAGGCATTTGCCAAAGCTAATAAAGATAAAGTCTGACAGGCGCTGTGAGGCTACAGCAAGTCAACCCTGGACTTTTCCAGTCCAAAATGTACCTTTCACTTACTCTGTTTAACTAAGCCCTGTGAGCGAGGGCTCTGTTTACATCTCTGTCACCCCAGACATATAATCCGCTGAACTATTCCTGGCAGATACTGCTTTCTCCACACTAGCTTTTTTGGTGGTATGTTGTCAGAATGCTCTTACGTTTTAATTATCCTCACTTTCAAATACAAATAAATAGCTATGGTCCTTGTTTAAGGATGGTATGTGCTATGTGTTGTGCGGGATAGGTCAGACTTTTGTGTTTGGAGTTCATCAATATCGTGGGAATTAATTTTTCAAACGATTTTAAAAAGATTTTTTTTATGTATCAATGGGACAGGCATCTTTCACATTTGGTTTCATCATATGCAGATTTGAAGTATATTCAAATAGCGCATTTGGTCGTCCATTTTGTTTAGTTTCGGAGTAGATATAGAGGGGAGGCCTGCTCTAGACCGACAAAGGCAGGTTTTCCGCTTTACAGTGATTATTCTGAAATGTAATCAAATATTTTAAAAGTGCATTAGATCTGTAAGCTATGAATCCTCTGGTGTAAATGAAAATCACTTATATTTTTATTTAGATATTTTGTTTTACATTAATACAAGCAAGCTTTGAGATTTGGACTCCTACTCAAAAAAGCTGTTATACCAAATTTAAAAATTGTCAATTCATTTTCAAAATTGCTATTTAGTTTTTTATTTTAAGGTTGTTGGTTTTGTTTTTACTGTAAGTAATATGAGGCCATTGCTATCCGCATTGAAATTTCATGGTACTGTAATCGTATATGATCAGCTAAACCAGCAAAAAAAAGAAGAAATATGTAATGTATACACCTAGAATCTTGGCAATAATGAAGACATTCCCATGGAAAAATATGCACTTTAAAACCATGTTGTGGTTTGCAAAATCCTTTAACAAAGTACCTAATTGAGTAGCTGAAATATTTAAATAAAAAAACAATGCTAAATTGTTTTGCATTTCCCAACAAAGTTTAAGAATCGTTCACAATTACAATTATTTATTACATTGTTATTTATTCAATTATAATTTCCATTGAGTTTTTAAAGGTATTTTTGACATACAAAACTCCCCCCAGACTTTATCTGGATAAAATGAGAGCCTTAAAAAAATCCAAATGTAATTTATTTTAAATGTGTCGTTTTTGCTAATACGATTTTACTCCTCAATCTTTCTCTTTTGTGAAATCACATCAGATCAATTATTAATTCATGTCATAATATCCTGAGATTTTGTTAGTCAGCTATTGAAAAATACACTGATGCGTAAAGGCCTCAAGCATCCTCCATTCATTGCTCCAAAAGGATGGACCAAAGATTGTCTCGATCAGGAATACCAACATTAGTTCAAGTTCAAATATGCGCTCAGTCTCAAACAAATAATTGAATGCATAAGCTACACAAATAAAATTCAACATTAGTTGTTAGGTTTATGTGGTTTCTTTTGTTTGAGCAGTTCCTGTTTACTGAATACACGCAACATCCCAAATTATATATAAATATTTTTTACAAGATTACATTTTTCATTGTTGTTTCAAACCATACTCGTTTTTTAATTTTGTATATAAAAAAGAATACAAGTTTTGGCAATTTCAGTAAAACTCAGACATGATTTTAAAGGAAAAAAGACCTTTAAAGGAAAAGTAACATCGAAGGTTTTCTTATGAAAGAGTGACGCTTCTCGTGGATCATTTAATTTGATAAAGCAGGATAGATCAACAGAGTTTAATCGCATTAACGCTCTCCAGGCACAGAGACGTGAGGGTTGAGTCGCTCATTGACATCTCAACACAGAGTGATGTAAACCACAGAGAATAAATGCAGTTACCTCATGAAATTTTATGTTCTGAAGTTCTCCATGTCATTCCAAATCGCAATATTCTGCCCACAGCACCGATACAGCAGGAAGCTGCGTCCCGTTACGCGATCGAGTCCAGTCTGCTAGACTTCCTCTAGCATCCTCTGAATCTGAGCAAACCGAGTCCTCTCTTCCACTAACACCGCCTGTTTCAGTTCAAACAAACCCGGAGGAATTGAGCTCTGCACGGTGTGCTTTCTTAGAAACGGGTATATGTGGAACAACTTGAGTTAAAACACTGGGGTGAAGATCTTGGCTCAATTCCCTCCTCACCCCCGCTCCTCATCTCTGTGACGTCGCTCCCAATAACACCAAACTCGAGACGATCGGAGGCAAAACAAGCCTGCTCATCCTAAAAAAAGGGTCAACGTCATCAAGTCCTCTATAATAATAGACTGTCTGCAACTATTCAACGCTAGTGTGGCACATAAACAAAATCAATTATTTGAAATCACAATTTTTTTGTTTCTATTATAATAATTGTATTTCTTGCAGATTTTTTTTAAAGTGTGCGTTTTTCTTCTCATTAGTCTTCTTATTCATCCTCTTCTTCTTTTTCTCCTTCTTCTTCTTCTTCTTTGGCGATCAACGTTTTTCCGACCAAAAAAAAATATTAGACTTTTTATCTAAACTTAACTGAAAGTGCATCCAGGGAAGAGTTTTAAATTTCTAAGATGTGTCGTTTCGACAGTTTTCACTACTTTATCATCGTGACTATTTTAAATGATTAAACAAATAGTAACTGTTTTGGTATATAAAAAACTAACAGATCTATAAAAACACTAAAGTAGTAACCAGCGAACGCTAATTTTAATTGATTACATTTATTTTAAAAACTAGCATAAGTAAAGTATTCTATCCTTTAATGTGTACGAAACACGATATTCTTTTTAAAGTGTCGTTTTTTTCCAAAAATAAATATTATATCTTCGTGTTACGCTATAACACATCTCAGAATTTAAACCAACATCGATGAAAATGACCGATCCAGGCCCTCATTTACAAATCATTGTCGCAGGAAAGGATTGAAAGAAAATACAGCGTAGTTTCAAATGATCTAAGTGCTACTGGAAACAAGAGTTGATCATCAGGAAGAGTTCGTCTGAGAGAGAGTCTTTATTCTGAGCTTTCCTCTTGGTTTTTTTTCAAGGTTCCATTTCCCAATATTCCTTCCGGTTCTTTGCACTCATACTGTAAACGCTTCTGTGGTGGATTTCGTTTAAACTGTATTTCGAGTGAAATATGGCTGTGGTTTGAAAGTAAATGGGACGAAGCACGAGGCTAAAAGATCAATAAATCACCTGGAGAAGTTCGAGGGCCGCGAGAGCCGTGACTTACATCTGCTGGTGACTAGGAAAAATGAATGGTAGCCACAACCTGTTCTTCTCGCAGCTATTTGTCACTCGCTGCCATTGTCATTTCCCAATCGCACCGTGTTTTAAATAACAACACAATATAAGATTCAAGAAAGACGGTTGTGTGTGTAGACCTCACATAAAATAAAGGAAATTTTCCCTGTTCATTTACTTATTTGATAATGAGACTCTGGTTGAAGAATAACACAATTAATTGGAGTTATGCATTAGTGTTTCTGAATGTGAACCCTATTTTTGAAGATTTGTCGAACAAAGACGTCCCATACAAACATATAATATTCAAAAACACCGACAATAATACATTGATGCATGTAAAAATGAAAGTAGATAATCTCAAAGTCTAAACTGTCATTTTTTACACATATTCTTGCCTCAACGCACGGATTTGCTATTTCGTGGTACAAAACTGGTTATGAGGTTATGACGAAACACTGTTTCATTTCAATAAGAGTTGTTGGTAATTTTTTTGGTTAATATTGTAAGCTGTATACGCAAAAGTATGAATAGGGGGCCACAACAACACTTCCGTCAGATTTTTACATGAAGGCCCTTAACATTCGTCGTCAATTTCAAGAACAAAGCGCGTAGCTTGCATTGCACTTAATAACCATTTTATCCGTGTATCAGTTCAGTTAAAAAGCCTTATTTTAAATTCAACACCTCAAGTAGTTTGCCAACCAATAAAAATACCATTATATTTTTTATATCCACAAACTTTGTTTAGTTTCATCTAAAATGTGAGAATTATTTTAGTTCGACTAGAAATCTAATTAAGTGTTTTTCCAGTTTAATAAATAAAATTAGTTCGAGCTTAGCTCACGAAAATTAAAACCACCCAAAAGACGACACCCTCCTAAAACCCTCCGTCCCAGTCAGATGGAAAACATGCGTCTGTCATGTGGGTTAAGAACCCAATTTTATGTCTATATTTTCAATTCACACTCTTGCGTTCTCATTTTCTCACGTGATTGAAAATAAGCGGTCTTACCTCTTGCTCTGCAATGTCGGGACAGTTTCAGGGTCTCTGAATCCAGGGGTATGGAAGCAGACACGTTATAGGGTCTATCGTCATACATAAGATGTTCCTATAAAAGGGATGATTTTTTATAGGCGATGAATTGAGCAGGCTTTCTGAAAGGGAATTTAAACTTCACTCACTCCCACCATCACGTGGTCGTGAAATTAGGAACAGCGGCAGAGTAAGTTTGTGTTTAATGGCTGGTGTTAGAGGACGGTGCTTCAGTTCAAACACACCCGGATTTCTGTCAACGAGTTCCCGCCAAAAACTCGCTGAGGCGCCAAGTGAATGCTGAATGAAAATCATTTGTCCAAAATGTTAGTACCTTCGGGAAGCTTCTCTTTAGGGCAAGCCTTTGGACTCAATTACACATTTTTAGTACTTGTATTTAATTTGGCTCACTGCCATTTCTGAGCCAGAAAGAAATTTTACTTTTATTTAAATTTTGGGCTATTTATCATAAAAGGTATGCCACAATCTTGGTTGAAAATTATATACGTAAGAGATGTGTTCCCATTTCTTTTAGTCACGTGATCTAGCCAAATGAAGTGATTTGTAAGTTAAATCAATGGGAAAAATAAAAACGACAGCTTTTTTCTCTTAAAATGAGTCAGGATCATACGCTTGTTTTCTTTATTTTAAATTATTTAAAATTACTTATGAAATCTAACGAAAAATGTGTACTACGTTTCATTTTAAAGCACGTATACTCTTTTTTTAGGTATTTGTCGTTTTTTTCTGACATATCGGGTGAAAATAATTATAAAATGTGTTTATAGAAAACAACCTTGGAACTGTTTCGTTTTACATCTGTTCTTGTTGGTGTTAAAAAAGGAAAATTGTGTTAGAAAAAGCTAATGAAAAACATGCTGTTTTACTAAATTTGTTGATAAGATGTCAATAAATTATTAACAATTCTTGCAGCATATGTTTGAAAGGTTTATTATTGTAAAAAAACTTATCTTAACTATTAATTTTCAATATAAACAATACTTGATATGTTAAAAAATGTATAACTGTATAAAATCTTTAGGGTAAAAAAATACACATACATATACTATATATATATATATATATATATATATATATATATCTTTATATATATATATATATATATATATATATATATATATATATATATATATATATATATATATATATATTGAGTTGTGAGTTTGCTGGATGCAAAAGGATTAATGAATAGTTCATTAAAAGAGAGCAGAGTCTATTTAATTTTTGAATGCTTATTTTGACCCCACCCCCACCCTCAACCCTAAGAACCACAACACACACACACTCACATATATCTGAAATGCTTTGATGTACTACAACCCTCACATTACTGTCTGCATACTCTGCACGATTCCTTTTTTTCACGCAGATTAAACCGGTGCTACACAACAGCACCCATTTGTTTGTGAAATGGCATTCTGTGGTAAGGGGCTCTCATATTTTGTCGTCTTGCAGTATTTCTCTGAAGGGCATTATGTGGAGTTGGATCTATGTTAGGATGTTGTTTGTGCCCAGCAACAGAGAGTCAGTGCCATGACATCACAAAGGCTTCATAGTAAAACCTGGGGTACCCCGACACCATGGAACCAGCATAACCCTATCCTGCTGCACTCATTAACTCACGGCTGGATCGGGTTGGCTGAAGCCTTTTCTGACACTTTAAAGGCACCATTTTTCCCATGAGCAGAGTATTTGATCTTTTTCTCTCATCAGAGTGCCAAATAAATGCACACTAACTCAGATTTAGTTATGCTTTTAATCCAGAGAAAATAAATCTGTGTAGTTGAATGTGCATCTTTCCAAAGTTTCATTGTTAGTTTGTTGAGTTTGTTGGTGTTTTGGGTGCAGACATTTACAAAATATTTAAATTATTTTTTGTTTATAATGGGGTTAACTGCAGAGATTTCAAAACAAGATTAGTTAATTACAGTTATCATTTTAAATATTTAGACCTTTTATTTATGACTGTTTTATGTAAAACCTATTTGAAAATCTTGTGTTTTACTTACATGCTTTGTGACATTTTTAAAAAGGGGAAGATGTTAACTAAAGATTTTAATTTAACTTTAATTTAAACTTTTATGTAATAGTAAATCTCTTAACAGACAACTGCTTTTAACAACTGCTTTTAAACTTTCATCTCTTTAGTAAGATGTAAAATGTAAGGTTTGTACATCAGAAATGAATGGCATGATGGTCACTGAAACACATTTCACATTAGTTCACAATTACTTCTGAAAAATTATGTTTGATTCAGAATCAATTTTGACTTCTAAAAATGTGATAAGTTATTGAAAACTGAATTAAAGACTATGTTTAGTTCACACAATTAAGTATTACATATTTAAATATAATGGAAAAATATTGTCTTCGTTAACATCTCACCTAAAAAGTTACACAAAACATGTTGCTCTAACATCTTTTTTTTTTATGTAGAATTTAGAGTCATTAGCAGAGTTATGACATTTCCAACAGTGTTATTGCTATTGTACACTGATTAAACAACAGAAGAGCCTTTCATTCTGATTGGTTGATTTGCTATCAGAACAACATAAGAGTAAAAAGCACATGGAAGGGTAAAAGTTGAGGATCTCTCAAAAAAGTTGTACTGAAAAAGGGTGTTTAAAAACAGAATGGTTTATTTAGGCTCCCACTCTTTTGAGACTCCGGTGTCACAAGTACTTCTTATCTGAACATGAGTAGATTAAGAGGGACTGACATAAAATGTGCACGATAATTGAGGGCAGATACTTATGTTAGTAATACGAATGTAAAGTAGCAGTAAAAATCACTGTCTTTTTACATTTTTGTGAATATGTTGTTTACTTTAATAAACGTTTTAAAGTTATTTTCTTTAATATCAAAAAAGAACTTCTCTGTAAACAATGGTTTGATATTTGTTCATGTGAGGAACATTTTAGGGACATGACAACATTTTTAATCAATATGTATGTAAAAAAAAAAATAAATAAATAAATAAATATATATATATATATATATATATATATATATATATATATATATATATATATATATATATATATATATATATATATATATATATATATATAGTGTGTGTTAGTGGATGTTTCCCAGCAATGGGAACGGCATCCTCTGCATAAAACAAATCCCAGAATGGTTGGCGGTTCATTCTGCTGTGGCGACCCCCAAAAGGGAAGAAAGCCGTAAAGAAAATGGATGGATATTTATATAATATATATAATATTATATTATATATTGCAAACCTCTTTACACTCATCTTTTCTTCGACTGTGTCTTGACTGGTGTGACCTGCACAGGTGTTGTTCAGCAGTGTTTCAGCAGCTGTCAGCTAAAGACAGACTCATTCATCTTCTGCTCAGGATTTGAATAGAGCCTGAACGTAAAGCCTGCACATGGCCCATAAGCACCGTTGCTTTCAAACAACAAACATTTGTGTACTGCTGCACTATTGATTTGCAAAATGAAAGGATGAATAGGGAAAGTTGGGAAGGGCATCACTGCATGAGCAAGGCACATGTAGTGTTTAGGGTCACAGGTTTCTTGTAGTCTAATTTTTGAAATATTTGAAGTATTGCAAAATACAGATTATTTGACTTTCGTGGAAATTTCAGCATGATTTGGGTTTTGAGCATTGTGTTTTGTAACTTTCTAGCTAATTTAAGCTGTTTATTAGCTGTCCAAAGCAGGTTTGAGCTCAATTGGCTATAGTTGTCTGCTGCGTTGTGTTATAGTAGTTAAAATTGTATTTTGTTCGTTTTAACTCTTTGTTAAAGGTTTATAGGTATGAAGTTGGCCTCTATTTAAACCATTTTTGTCATGTTAAGCATTTAATGAAAACTAAACCTTGTTCATTCAAAATAGATGTGATTCAGAAAATGATATGTGATTTTGCAAGCAAGCCTTATTTGTTTTTGTTTTTTAACAGGCTGTTCAGTCGTAATGAATCTCTCTCACTTGAGCTTTTAGACATCACATGGCTTCTGCTTCATGTTACTCACAGACTCCACCACTGCTCTGTGACCTCTGACCATGTGATACAGGGCACGAGACTTCATTTAGAAGTACTGATACAACTTGGCAAAAAAATGGCTTGTTTCTTTATTTTCAAAGAGCATTATAAGGAAGCACATGTATCATTTTAGAGAGATACATTTTAATCTGTTTAAGTTTAATTTAGCTCATTTTGGACAAGCACTCTCCAAGAAAGGGAAGAGTTTGAAGCTGTATTATGTCTACGAATCATGAACTGACTGTGTTGAGTGGAGCCAGTTTCAGAAAAAGAACCTTGATTTATTATTAGAGCAGAAGTTACATGAAGCGATACCTAACATTACAAAAATAATTATATGTTTGACATATACCTGATATTATAAGATAATTCATCGTTAGATGGACACTTTTTAATTTATTTAATCAAAGGGTTGAAAACCGAGGAAAACAAAGTGGAGGTTTAGACATACCTGCTACATCTATTGGTAGATTTATTAGGTGCAGAAGTTCCAATTTAAGAATAAAGGTTGATGACAAGAAGCGAAATAATTTTTTTTATAAAAAAGGACTTAAGGTGATGTTTAAGTTATAGTAAAATGTAAGAAAAGCGCACAACATTAATACAGTAAAAAGCTGTCTCTTTGACCAGGAAATTACATTTTTGCCACTTTTACACCCGATTTTAACAACTCGACTCGACTCCCCTTGTGTTGGGTTTCCAGCGGCAGAACAAAGTACCACCTCAGCTCGCTCCCAGTTGAGCGGATAGAATGCTGTGGAAACACCCCCCAAAGCATGTCGAGTTAGCTGCTCGGTGGAAAAGCTGCATTAGAGAAACATCAGGGAAAGTATAGCTTTATAGTAAATATTGAAAGTATATATGGTTTACAAAATTTGTTACATTGCTTATTAGAATGCAGTTTCTGGTGTTCTATGATGAATGCATTTTTTCATTATGGGTTCGATAATACACCACAATGTTTACATTGTTGTTGTCATTTTCAACAAGTTCACATTCTATCAACCCCCCCAAACAAGTAACCTTAAATTGACGTTCATATCACGTATCTATGATGTTTTTTTGTTTAGAACTAGTAAAATTGACGCCCTGTTCAGGGGGCAAGGTGTTCTCAGAGTCACAGAATCAACAACGCTTCCACATAAAATATGACAAGGATATCCAACCACAAAACTATTTGTGAAAATGCACATACAAATTGCACACCTAGCTCCTTGGTAATTGTTTCAAAGAATTCCTCTGGACTTTAATGGAAATTAAGTATTGTTTCCAGAACATTTTTGTAGTTATAATGAGTCTGTATAGGGGCTAACATTAGATATTTACATGTCTGAATGATTTACATTTTATGTTCTTTACCTTGAAATGCTACTGGGCTCAGTCATCATACAGAACAAAATCATGGATTTCAGGACTCTCATAGCTGCAGTTACATTTTTTGTTTCTGTCTGGGAGTCACTGCACCATAGCAGCATGATGCGAAAAGTTATAATATTGCTAAAGCACACTGTGGATGTAAAGAGGAAGATAACAGCATATTCTGTGGTACTGACATCCATCCATCTGTTGTCATGTTTTTGTATCTGATGACTAATAAATACCTGCCAAAATATCTTTTAGAGTTCTTTCATTGTTTTGTGTGCTTGTATAACAACTTTCTCAGTTCATCTCTGAGATCAAATTTCAATTAAAAGCTAAATTATATAAACAAATGGTAATACTGTGTACTAGCATGTCAGATCAATGTTTGTTTTTATCTCATTCCAGTACCTTGTCTTAAATTAAAACACCTTCTATTTTAAATGTTAATTGATATATTTTGAAGGAAAGATTTAAAATATATTCATGATTGTTGGCTCCTTTTTTTTATTCCACTTTGAACTTTAATTGACTATTTTTAGTATGCAGAGCATGCTGGGAGGGGCGCTTTAACCTCAGTTCATAATATCACTTGCAAAGAGTCATATCAGAGGAAATAATCCTAAAATAGCCAGAGACCCTTAAAATGACCCTTGACACCAATCAAAGACTTTACCCTAATGAACTTGGTTGACTGATCAATCACAGACTTTGCCATTTTAAAGTAAATATGCATAATTAAAGGATGGGTGTACTTCTAAGCAATAAATTAAACCATAATAATGTTAAAGCACACTCTTCTATTGACAACTGTGTGTTAAATAAAAAAAGTGTTTATAATAAATATTTAGGTGTTTTGTTGGTACCTGAAATAAGCCTTAAGTCTGTTCATTTGGTGAGGCTAAGGTTAATTAATCCGAATCTTTATTTGACTGAAAATAAATTCTTGTTACTACGAGAAAGTAGGCACACATCACAGAACTATGTTGTGAGAACGACTTGTTCACACCCTCGCTCATCTCAATCGATGTGTGTTGATTCTGTGAGTTTGTGATAGGATTTGAGGTGACTGAAGACGTGAGAGAACTTATTTAGCGAAACCTGCGTCACGAGTGATGTTCGTAGGATTTTTTTTGTCTTTATATCGCCAGCAAAAGTACTGATTTAATACTTTTCAAAACCGCCTAAAGTTTACCGCTCAGAAAGGAGCCCAGAATGTGTTTTCAATCAAGAATGTTTGTTTAATATTTGTTTCGTGATTACCAATTTTAACATTATTTGCAGAGCTTTTGTATTTGCTCAAAACAATAAAAAGTTAAGTTAAGTCAAGTTAACTGCGACCCCTAGTGTTTGATATATGTAATTGTAGATTGATGACCTTTCGTGCATTATTTGTCATTTTCATTTTCTTTGCCTGTGTAAAACATTATTTCCTTTTTATCTCATTGTAATTTATTGACCTATAGAAAAAAAATTACAGTATGATAATAAACCAGAAATGCAGGTAGGTATATGAATACCTGAATCTTGTATTAATGGTCTTGTATGAATGTCCTGAATGTCCTATGCTCTATTATTATTATTGCCTTTAAGTTGTGAATATCTCAATAGCATTATAAAAAGCTTTGTTATAAAAAAAACCATTTCAAATAATAAAATATAATACAAAAACACCCATTTTTTTAGATTATTAAACAAAACGATATATTTTTTCCAGTAGGGGGCGATGGAGCACTTTTTAAGAATTAGTTTTATATTTAAGCATATAAGCACGTATAGCTTGTTGAGGCTGTGAGCGTGATCATCCTCGTATTCATGACTATACAGGGCAAATTGCTTGGAACTCAAATGTACAACCGGTGAGTGAATGAGGCTCCTCCACAAGACCTTAACAAAATCTGGCAGCTCCATTCAAGCTTGAAAGCTTCAACAAAGAGGTGTGAGCAGCAGTAGGCTCCGTTTGTCTTGGTGAGAAAAAAAATCTCTCAATGATTATATTATGTGAAAGCAACTGTTTCTTACACTTTGGTTATCTTCACAAAAAAAGGTGAACTTACATCCTTACTTTAAAAAAAAATGAATCGAGCTGGAAGTGAAGTTTTTTTTCTCACTTTAGCCTTTTATTACAACATTGTACTTTTAATTTGTACTTTTAAATATCTTTGTTTTACTTATTGTGTTATCAAATCAAACTTGTTTGATTCTAAAGCGTATTAATTTATCAATAATATTCTGTCTCAGTGTCCAGATTGTGGCGAGAATATATGCATACACATAACTGCTTGTGTTACAGCAGAATAATGACAGTTTAGAGCTTACATTTCCTTAGTGTATTTGTCAGAAAAAAATCACCTTTTTTTACTAAAGTAATTGGAAACATCATCAATAGAAAGTACACTTTTCTAAAGCCATTGAAATGTTAAACATAATTAATTGACAATTGAATATGTTTGGCTTTACAATTAATGAAAAACTGTTGACTGTCATTTTACATACTTATTTTACGTGTTGGAAAGGCTTCATTTGTTTGTAGAGAACAACCCTTTCCCTAAATGTTATAAACGCACAGATAATTGGCGAATACCTGAGTGACGTTTTCAATTGTGCTTGCAATTCGCTGGGTTTTCTGTTCAACTGGATTGGCTTGAAGCTAGACGCTGTTTCTCGTGCGGCGCAACCGTAATTGCGTGTCATTGTAGTCGATTGATTGGTCATTGACTGATTAGTTTGGAAAAAGAGTTTAATAAAAGGTTGCGTTACGTTATACGGTTCCTTAGTTGAATATAACAGCGTTTAACAATGGCCCCTTAATGAAAACGGGGGCTTGTAGTTATTGCAAGAGAAAGAAAAGAACAGAAACAAGGGAGGGGGACTCTAATTAGGAGCTGTAACTCGGGATCTGCCGCTTTGTCCGCGGGTGTGGGGAAGCAGCATGGCCGGCATGCAGGCGACAGGCGCCGGTGGCTGGACAAAGGGCTGTCTGCTGCCAAAGTGGCGAGGCGTCCAAACTCTCATCCTCCCTAACCTCCATCCACGGCACTTAACCCTTTCGATATAGCATGAGAGCGTTTTCCCTTCACCATTTATTCCTTGCTCTGCTGTGGAGCTCATCAACTCTGGACCACATCTCCTCCGTCCAAGACGTGCTCAGGCCGTTATTGCGCTGTCTGTGGCTGAATCAACTCCACTCCGCGTATCTGGGTCGCTGAAAGAGAATGAGGGAAGGGAGGTGAGGGCGTCTGGGGAGTTTGCTTCCGAGTCAACCTTTGTCTAATAATACTCGTACATTGCAGTTTTACAACTATAAATAGGCGTTGAACGAAACAATGGGTGGCATTGTACTCCACAGGAAGCACTGGAAACGATAAAGGATTCCAATTTAAAGCTTGGCCCTTGGTGCCATAATGTGATTGGTAATAATAATAATAATAATAATAATAATAATAATAATAATAATAATAATAATAATAATAATAATAATAATAATAATAATAATAATAATTGTAGTAATATAAAAACTAATTCGTAATAATTGTGTAGTCGTTGCTATATGCATATGACATTTGGGGGTAAATTGATTATGATGTATCGTGTTTATTGAGATTTTACATAAACAGAGCTGTTAAAGCAACTTTTATTTGTGTCATTGTGATCTTTTTTGTCATTATAATCTTTATTCCAGCTTGATTTTACTTTCCTTTACATGCCCCAAGAAAACAAAACAGCAATGCCTGCTTTTGAACATCACACTGTAACATCAAATAGTATACTTCTCTTGAGAAATGCGACTATGTTTACTTGATTTTAGTCAAATGTTGAGTTTACTTAAAGGAGTTAAGTGTTGGTAAAATGTTTGAATACAAATTTGAGATCACTAAAAAAACGTAAGCACATTTACTCAAAATTTTAGCACGTCATTGAGTATGCAAATATAAATAATAGTTATTAGTATATTTACTCAAATATAATCAATTTAACTGTATATAGTTATTAAACTTACTTGGATTGTGTCGCTAAGTTTGCTATTAATAAATAAGGTAATCAATTTCCTGAAATTTTGCAAGTAAACCGAACTTGATGTATTTACAGGGCATTGATGCGCTCAGCAAATAAAATATATTTTTTTAAATATATGTTATTATCAATTTGTTTTGTAGTTCAAAGGATTTAACTTAAGCTGTATAGTTGTATGTGTTTTACCGTTTTCGTTTTAAGAAAACCCTAAATCAAAGGAGGGTTTTTAAACAACAATTATTTTTATTGAATTATTTGATAACGAATTATTGAAATAAGATAATTAAGTTAAGAACTGAAGTCCTGTCGGCCAGTGAATTCAAAGCCTTCAAATTACAATTTGACTTTAAAACGGGTCATAAAAACGGTATTACGGCAGAGGGCGCAGTCGCTTTTGCTTTGTGTGCATTTTAATTCGGAACTAGGCCTATTGTAAAACGCACACCTAAAAAAAGAACATATGTTGTTTCTGGCTTATTCACAACTTGTCCTAACAAATATTGAAGCTACTTTTTAATTGTGTTTATTTATCTTGGGAGCGAGCATCTCGGCCTAATTAACAGCAGTCACAATACATTCATTTTGCTTGTTTGTTTCAGGGTTTAGTGAAAGTGTGTATGTTTCTCCGTGTTGGACAACATTAATATTTGCTTCAACCTCGCTTAAATTCGTTGTCTCTTTGTCGCTAAATCTGTTTTTTGTAAGCACGCTGAAGAAAAACTGAGGATGCACCTTACGCAAAAATCGAAATTCCATTTAAACACGTAGAATTTTTATTGAAATTGTGAAAGAATCCTACTACAACAACAGCAACAGAAAATATCCGGACACCCAGCACAACGGGACACGTTCATTGCGTTCTTTTGAATAAACTCTGCTGAAGAAGAGGAATGTCGCTGTCTTCTGTTGGAGCACATTAACCTGAGGCTTCCCGAAGCTCGCCTGAGTCCCGCAGCGTGAGAAACGTGTTTGTACAGCGATGGCACACGCGTCCTGAAACAGCAACGACACCTTCTGTCTCCAAACAACACACGCTATAGCTTCCACATACAACAACCAGAGTGGAAAACCGAAGAAAAAATGTCATGAGTTAAACTCTAAATATTATGTACACGCACATGTACAGCTTTGAATAAATTAATACCAATTTGCATATTCTTAGGTCCTTGTAGCTTATTTACAGAATTAGGTTCTTATTAATAATTACATTAAATAGTTCAGGAATACGTGTCTGTCGTCTAAAGGTCCAGCTGTAAATTCATTCCCTTTTCAATGCATTTCTGTTTGGGTATTTCAGTCTACATGTTCATATAGACGTTATATAGAATGCACTTTATTTCTGTTATCCTTTTTAATAGATTGGTTTGGGCTTGTCAGCGTTTTCAACAAAGTGTCAGGCTTCGCTGTAGATTGTCTTCCGCCATCGCAGCACCAAGTCCAACGGTTTCTTTAAGTATCTTTGATTCTTCATTACTGCTCGGCTTTCTATGCAATCATCCATGCGTAAAACAGTACTATGTGAAATATCTGGCAGGGAACAACTGAATAAAATCCTTTAGTAATTCAAGTCATGCCCTGGATAGGTTTGGGGACACTTGATCACTTGGGTGAGTCCCTTGGTGAGGAAGCCTCTCGTTGGCTCTCAAGGCCGCTCACCAGTCTCTGAATATTCTGCAGTTCATTGATGGATTCCTTCATTGTTTTTGGCGAGCCGTTTCTTTGAATCCCTCCTGATTTGTGATCTGGGACGGGACTTGCTTCCCTGCTCGCGCATTTGGACGACTCTGACGAGAGGTTGAGGCCGCTTGGCAGCCCGGTGGCGAGCAGGTTTGTGCTTTGAGGGATGGACACGGGGAGTTGGTATGGGTTAAAGCGCAGTCGAGGGCGAGTTGAGCTGCTCAGAAACGGGTTCCTGGAGAGCGATGATGCCGTGGTGCTACTCGTGGGCAAAGCAGAGGCTGCTGCTGCCGCTGCTGCCATGTAGTTGTAGGGATACGGGAAAAGCCCTCCGAAGGTTGGCATCGGAATGCCCTGTAATAAGAAACATTCGTTAGCCAGAGCTGGCACTCGGTGCATGCAACAGTTTAAATGTGAGAAACTGCTGATTGCCATTTTTCGGTAGGCAGGATTGAGTAACTCCGAGGCAGATATTATTAATGCCACCTGCTCAAGCTCATCATGCTGCTTATTTGTTTACTCGTTCCAAAGAGGTTGGAAGCATAGGCTCCAGTAGCCTCATTATCAATTTTCACAAGCATCTGTTGTGTAACAGAAACGGATAGGCCTACATGTTGCAGCTTTAAATTACAATAAACGAATAGTGTTTTCTTAAAAAAGTTACACCTTCGCATATCGACATGTTTTTATGCGCTGCGTTTTCACTGCACTGTTTTTACTCAATGTTCAGATGATAGTTTTAGAATTGAAAAAAAAAATAGCAACGAATTGCTTCCAGATCATACTTAAAATCGCTTTGTATAGAAACCAGTAAAACTTGTTTTTGAGTGCACGGTTCCAAAACCAAGCGGACTTATAATAACAGCGAGAGTTTCCTTACCTGAGAGGCAAGCATGTGTTGAGACAGATGAAAGGGAAAGGGACTCGGCGTGCTCCCTGCACCCTGGGCCGTCAGACTTCCATTATCCAGGCCTCCAGCGCCTGATACAGAAGCGAGAAGATGTCCCATACCCATGGCAGAAAACGCTCCTGGTGCCATAGCAAATTGTCCAGGGTGAAATAATAGTGGTTGTCCGGTATTTAGCGGGTTAAAGAACTGTTGACTGTGAAGGCCGGACAGCGCTAAACTCTGAAGATGTCCTGCTCCGAAGTGTGAGGGACTCTCTGTCTGTACCATCAAAGGAGAGAAGGTGTCTTTACTACCGCTAATAGCACCGTTTTCCGTGTCCTTCTTTGACAGATCTGTGTCTTTCCTGGCCCTGGTCTCTAGTTTGTCCTTCTCCAAGTTTCTGATGCTAAAAATAGAATCGCTTGTTTTCCGTGAGTCTGGGTACTCGTCTTTCTTCTCCGCAGCAGGCCTTTCCCGCCCCCAGTCGTCACTTCTCGACCTGAATGGAGATGAAGGCTCTGGTCCAGGGCTGCTGGAGCCAGCACACCGCTCGCTCTGCTGCTCCATTTCCTGCTCACTGTCAGTGCAGGTTTTCTCGTCTGTGTTAGGGAAAAAGGTTGCATCCATATTTATTCGATAAAAGGCCATGCTAAGCAGCATGTATCAAAATATAATTTTTAGCACTACGTTTTGAATAATTACGAATTTACACTTCCATTTTCAAGCAAAAGACCTGAATTGATTTCCATTTTTTTTTTCTACAACTGTGTAGATTACTAAAAGATGACTTCACTTTTTTACTAGTAATGTGGCCCATACATGTTGTATATGCATTATGGTCGTTTCATTTCAAATGTTATCATTATTGTTGTAGTAAAATAAAATAACATTTATTTTGTAACTAGATCTAATTGAGCTACTGTCATGATAGAGGTATACGAGCCCCTGATGTAGTCCATGGGCTTAAAAAAATTGGATCCACAATAAAATCTGAAATGTTTTGGTTGTTGAATTGCTAAAGTTGCATTATTGTGTTTTCTGTTCTATGACACTCGGCCATGTTTCCTTTCAGCGGCATAAACAACATTTTAATTTACCTCTACTGCTCCTGTGGAGTCTAATTGGACTGGAAACCGGTCCAGGTGAATGAGCGGCATCTCTTCCGGTTGTAGGCTCGCTTGAGGAAGCGTCAGAGTCTGCACCATCACGGTCCACTTTACATTGATCCTCGTACATGCGTAACGACGGAAGGGTCAGCTGCTTCCTATAAAATAAATAGCGGAAATGTGATCAGTCGAGCAATTAGTAGTTGACCCACATGAGTAAATACAATTTTGAAGTTGTAAATACATTTTTAGCCATGGTCATTTATCATGGTCAGGTATTCATAGACCCAAACAATTGAACAGAATACATTTTAACACCTACCTTTTTTCTCTCCTTCCGTTCCCCGTGTCTCTGAAGCCTTTTGCGAAAGGGTTGTTGTCAATCTTCAGTTGCGTTATCTGCGAAAATAGAAAACAATTCAATGTAGATGGTACGTGTTATTAATAATATAGCGATTAAAATATTTTTCAAAGTATAAAGTGTGTCAGTGTTAAACTGCACTGATTCACATCATATATATATATATATATATATATATATATATATATATATATATATATATATATATATATATATATATATATATATATATATATATATATATATATATATATATATATATATATATACATACGTGTGTGTGTGTTCGAAAAACAGTAAAACTTCCTTGCGGTAGCCTTAAACACTTGGCCTCTATTAATTGTTAAAGCGTTTGATGAACTCCCTTGAGAAAGAATGAACGAGTAAATATTTCTCTTTGTCATATTGTTGGTCTCTACAACACAACAGAGAGAAGGAGAGAGGCAGGCGAACTCTAAGAATGACGCAGACCTGGTATTAATAATTAATAGTGAGGTTTGAATCATTGCCAGTTTTTACAAGTTCCGTGAAAATACAAAGCGATGTAACAGAACGATTTTCGTCGTGCTCAAGTGAGTTGGCTGCTGTAGGCCAAACATTTAGAAGAAAGCGGGGCCTGAAAGTTCATAGATTGCTAAACTCATTGGCCTGTGCTTGCAGCGTCAAGAAACGCTTTGATTGAGCCTCCAAGAACCAGCTCCCGGACAAGCGAGCTTAAGTGCCTGCTAATCGATTGTGACTCCATCATAAACTTTACGATACCGACAAGCTCAGGAGACCTTCCAACACGGACAACAATTAACACAAACAGTAGCGAGTGGAACACGACGAATGAGAAAATCTGAGATATCACAGCAATCAAAATCTTGCATGCTTGGAATCTGATGTTATGTTTTATTTAAGATAAACATTTCAAATCACGTGCAAAAACTAAGTGGGAAAACAATAAACAATTTGCACCTGTGTATACTATTGGTAAACAAAGTTCAATGTGTTATGCAGTTTAGTGAATTTCTGAATACGTACCTTGTCGTTCTGATAAGCCGTAACAGCAATAAAATCTGTCTCGGGGAAAACGTAAGTCCTGAAAGTGCTGTAGGGAAGCTTCAGAATATCATTGGCTCTCACGATATGGAATCTAGGCTGATATTTGTGCATTGAATTGAGGATCGTCTACGGAAGGAAGGGAAAGGAAAGGAAGACATTAGTACACTTCTGAGGGTTAATGTAACATAAAACAAGAATGGCATAAGTGGATAAATACGTGTAGCCTGCCAATAATGCACCATATCTTTGTGATAAATGAATATTGAATGACAGGCCAGCGTTAAACCGAACGATATTAATCACGAGTTATTAGCTTGCTTTAGCGCAGATTAAATCCCATGAACGTAAATACATTAGAGTTTATGAAAAGTATTGCATAAAAGTAAATTGATTAGCATAACATGATTTTACAAGACAAGTAGTACTTATTTAGTCTTTCTGACTTTACAAGTATCTAATGGCTTTGCCATGCATGTAAATGTTGCATTTGTTTCCAGTCGATTTGTTTGAAAGTCGCGTAAGGGAGCAGGGCACGAGCTTTATTTGACTACATGCTCACGTAGGATTAGTTAACGCCTCTTCTATCACTGAAATGAACTAACACCATCTGTAGAGCATACACACGTCGCTTTAACTATCTGTGTTGATGCCCGTTTCAAAATAACTCAACACTTTCACTAAGACTCTTTATAAACAGTAGCTTGATTCTACTGGGCTCGGCTATATCATTGACCTCATATAACAATAATGCAACCTCCAAATACCAATAATGCAATCACAATCAATAGAAGAAACGGGGGCTAAACTGGGAGAAAAAAAAACCTGTGGTGAATTATTTCCTTAACATAAACGAACTTGCAAGGGCTATCGTTATTGATAAAGAAACAAAATGATGGTTCAAATAAAATACAACATACTTAATAAAACAATAGCATAACAGTAAAGTATCGTATATGTCAAATCATTACATTTTACTGATAATTATATGATATCTAAACTGAACTTTCGAGCCTACAGCACAGAAAGCAGTCATTTTTTTGCTCAATTTTGAGTCACACACGCTACAACACACTTAGATTATAGACTGCATGCAACACCAAACTTATTGAAGCTAATGAAACAAATAGATGACTTACAAATCCATGTTTGTCCGAAATATTGTTGGTTAGCTTGAGTTTGTGAAACGCAACAGGCTTAGCCATCCACTGCTCGCCGGTAGCGGGACTATCCGGATGTATATACATTCGCTTTGGCATCTCCGGGTCGGCCTTCCCCGCAACCATCCAGCGAGAATTGTGGAACTTGTATCGGCAGTCATCGGCAGCCACAATATCCATTAAAAGAATGTACTTGGCTTTTTTATCTAATCCGTTTATACGGACTTTAAAAGGAGGAAACATTCTCCTGCAGAGGAAAAAAACGTAACGTTGAGGACCAGAAGTATAGCGTTTGTGAAAAAAAAATCTTATTTTTTAAAACTATATTTAGAAACCTAAAAAACACAAGTCTACCACAACAAATTCTAACATTTAGCACGGGCACACAAAATGATCCTCTCCTTAATTTCATGAACTTGTCAAGTTGTTTATACAAAGTCGAGTATCATCACTTGTAAGTCAATAGATAAAACAAGGAAAATTGTTTCCTTTTCCATAAATAAATGAGAAAAGGTACAGAGATGTAATTTTTGTTCATTCGTGTAATCTACACTAAACAACAGCTTGGCCACAGAAAATGAGGCTCCAACACTTTCCCCAGTGCGTTTTCACTAGTGAAAGAATAAGTTAAATTGGAGATTACCCCCGTACTGACAGTTGTATGTAAGACACCCATTTAAATGTGCATTTGACTTAATAATTAGGTCAATCAGTTCAGTCCTTAAGGTGGTATGACTAAAAATGATACAGGATTTAAAAGAGCTTAAAAAAACTAATACGAAACTCCGAGTACGGCTAAAAATAATACATGTTATAAATCGTATACAGTTTAGGTAATTGACTCTAAATAAATGTGCTCCGCTGGGTGTAGACACTGAAACAAAAACGAAGAAATAGAGCAAGCGCGATCTCACCTGCCAGATTTCGTTATAACCATTTCTGTTCCTAGTTTATGGAACTGGTCCCATAGATCCTTGGCTTCCAAAGTGACTTTTGGGTCATCTTCGACCTCTTCCTCCGGCTCCAAGCTCTTAAGACTGCGAAGATGAGCAGCCTGGTGATGGTGACTCAGAGCCGGATGGAGCCCAGCAGCCTCCGCAGCTCCAGCTAAGCTGTGATCCGGGATCGGTTTCGTGAGAGCCCCGGGAGGCAATGTCAGCGCCGGGAAGAAGGAGGGTTGCGCGGCCGCGAGAAACGCTGACATGGGAAAGTCGGTCGGCCGGTGAGCGTGGAAAGGGTGGTAAGCCATCGCAGTCCCCGTAAAAACTGGATCTCTCATCGGTGCATCCAACAATCGTAGTGAAAAATATATTTAGTGGTTTTCTAGGACAAAAAGCGGAGCACGTATCCAGGCGGTGGATTGTCGCGGAATAGCGCAGCGAAGAATTTAGTCAAAATGCGAATCACGAAGAGGCGAGAAAAGACAGCGATCTTCCACTTCCAGAGCTGCTAGTTTCCACGAAGTCCGTGTTAAAATGTCAGTCACATTGAGCGCAATGACGCTTTGTAGGCAGATTTAGGGAATCCTGGTCATCCAACGGTTGCTCTCATAAAACGCAGCTTACGCTCTCGATGCGGATGGCCATTCGAGCGCAGTCATTCCAGCCAGACACGGAGTTGAAATGGTTAGATCTTGCCCTGTCCACTGTACAACTGTAACTATCTCACAAGTCCTTCCTGCTCTGATCTCAGCACTAATGAACCAAGCCCCCTTGATTGCTGATTTTACGCTTTCTGGACCAATTGTGGGCCTCCATAGGCGTGGTTTTGACAGCTCCGGCCAGGCTCAAGGAGAGGGGGTGGACACGAAGGTGTCGGAAGCATTAGCAGTAAGAAAACATGTCAACAGAATAAAATATTAACCAATGACAGAAAAGATCAGGAAATCCCACCCCCGTTTCCAAGCGAAGCAGCGGGTCAGCCCTCAGTGCTTCGCCGGTGGTGACTGCACCTCCGTCGGCTTATGCTTCATAACAGCGATGCCTCTTTTTCGAGGAACCAACTAACTCGCAAAGTAATACCCAAGTTGTTTTTGTTTAAATAAAAATATAGCGATCTGTTTAATCTGCAAGAAATGCTGCGTATTTTCACTGAAGGTTACATTAGGTGCTACATTTATTAAAGATAGTGCGTGGTTGTCAATAAAAACAGACTCCGCAAAATGCTTTCAGTTTGGTCCCTGCATCAAATTCACGTGTGAGAATAAACCGATCAAAACTCTAAACTCACTGTCAAGGATGAGTACCTTGAACTCAACGTTTGACTGTGTGAATCACTGTTTCCGTTCTTGTGTCTCGCGACAGACGCCTGTGAGGACCGGCAGCCAATAACCGGACATCGGTGCTTTAAATTCTGCCCCGGGTGTTTCACTGCGCAAACCCACGCGCTGTCCCGAAGAAGCAAGCGCAAGAGAGATGCTGGGATCTCCAGACCAAGGACAAGAGCATTGTGGTGAGTGCTGCGCGATTCGAGCTTCCAACATTACATCACTACACAACCTGAATTCATAATCTGTTGCAATTGAAATAAACGTAAAAAGTATTATTCATGAACTTTCATTGTCATTTCTGAGAAGAAATCCTTGAGTTTGTTTAAAGACAAAGACACACGTTCGTATATCATCTGGAAAGACCTCAAAGCATTTGATCACAATAACTAACTCAGCATTTGGTTCTCGGCTCTGGAGTTTCAGTGGAGTCTACAGCTTTAAGAAAGCTACTCGTGGACTAGATTTCCCTGGATTGGGTTTGGTAGATAGCTGCTTGGCGCCAGTCGGCTGACGTGCCGCAGTAAGAACCGTCTCTTGTCAGTTCATATTTACTCCAAATTCTTCTACCAGTGAACTCCAATCCCTTTAGCATTCACTCCATTGCGTTATAATTTCGCTGTCATTAAGCGACTCGTTTAGCGCGTCAGCATATACAGAGTTGTTTTTCTATGTCCCGCATTTCACAAATCGTACAAATGTGTTTGTGTGGATGGAATCAAGCGGTTGCGGAATGTTGTCACTTTTACACTTCGATACAAATCAGCAGAACATGGCACGCTGTGTGTTTAACCCTTAGTGTGCTAGCGAACGTCGGTTCTCTTATCTCTCAACGCTTTAACGTCACATTTCTAACAGCTGAACAGGAATTCGAGTGCTTTCAAAACAAGATGTTTCAATCGAATTAAATTGTTCTATTATTGTATTAGCATTTGACAAATGTTCTGTTTCACATAGTGGTTATTTTAAACTAATTAGTTGTTAATTAATATCTGCTGTTTATATTAAAGTTTGAGGTTCATTTGTAAGTCTAAACTGTTTCCTGTTTTTTTAATATGTGCTCATTGGTTTAAAACGATTTGATCTTTTTCATAAAGAGAATATAACCTGGTATATGCAACACTTGTTGCACATGCCTCCCACGAGTGAACATGCTCAAAGCTTGAAAAGGTTTCTTGATGGGTGGAAATCAGACACCCAATTTATTTAACAGTCATGAAAAGTTTTTAAAAGAAATGTATTTATTTCACAAGACGTCAAAGCATGGCGTACAAACAATAGTATTATACAGCCTATATACCCGCAGATATAATATGGACAAATACGTTCTGTAATACAGAATTTTTAAGTTGTAAAGATAAAACGAAATTAAACAGTGTGCGTTTTCCAAACCCTTTTTGGATTGGTGGAATATTCTATTGTTTTTTTTATTGCAAAGTGTGCATTAACAGTTGACTTTGTATTCATCAATAGTACGTTTTAAACCTCATAATCACACACATTTTTTTTGTAAATTCGTCAAAAATGTTTCCCCTCGTTTGTTTAGCAATTAGAACAGAATTATTATCAGACCTGCTCACCAATAAAGAACGTCCCCGCTACTGCTTCCTGCCAAACAACAAAGCGTCAATAAATAATTGTATTTATCCAGATTTTTTTTGACTGAAAACACTTTTAAAATTGGGTCATAAAATGTTAAATGAGATCTCCAGAGGCGTCTGTGCGGATGAGCTTGAACGGAGGACTTCCTCTTAGCTGAATTTAGCTAGTAGCAAGCTTTTTTTTTCCCTCCATGCACATTTTGTTTTTTACCTTTGTGTCCTTGAAGCTGAGACAGACTTGAGACATTAGACATGCTTCTAATTGTGTTTCCAGAATTCAAATGAAATTAATATTTTCGTGCAAAATAACAACCCAGACATGTCCTATACTTTTCACAAATATAATCCCCCAGAGCAGGTCATTAAAGGACCGTTGCTCTTTTTCTGCTTTTACATTATTGCCCGTTCTTTTCATCTTTTCATCATCTCTCTGCATCATCTCTCTTGCTATATTTAGCCAGTAGACTGAGGCCTTGGCGCCAGACCGTTTAAGACCTGTCAAAGTCCCTCATATTTCCCCTTGTCACATGTAGCCTATACCCAGAGCCTCCACCAGCTAAAGCCCCCTCTCGCCTCCTCCTTCCTTCCGTCCAGCTTTCTCTCTCTCTCTCTCTCTCTCCTTCTCTTTCTTCTATCCTCCATTCTTACTTGCCATCCACACAGACACAGGATACATTTCCACAGGTCTTTTCTTCTTCGTTATGACAGATTCGATCTGCCCGTTCTTATTTCGAAAAGTCTCCAAATATTCCCCGCTATTTTACTCTCCTGATGAACAATTTCACAGCCCCTAAATTCCGTGTTCATCAATTTTATATGTTGTTTTTGCCACTCAGTAGTTCCCATCACTATCCCAATAATATTGATGTTACATGAGAATAACACGAACAGCTTTATTTGAGGGTCAGAAATGTACTCAAATTTGTGATCAGTGATGACTGATTAAGAGCTGATTTCATCTGACGAGTTTTTTTTTGGATTTCCTTTAAAACTAACTATTATACCAGTTGTGCGTTTAATAAGGTGTTTATTATTGAATATCAAAGATCTGTGAAACACCAAACTTATCGTGTTTTGACAAATATCTGCTTTTAGTAAAAAGACTGAACTGATGAATATCCACGTAAACGATCAAAAGCTAACCAATGTTACGTTGGTGGTTTTTAATAATGTTTGTTTTATGTGTTAGGTCAGGTGTTTGTAAATGTGTATTTTTGTTTAGTATAACGCTCAGCTACTTTTTTTCATTGGCAATGTTCAGAAAAAAATGCACTTTAAAATGCAAGTTCAAAATAAAACTACTAAAACTATTTTTAAAAAGCGTATCTGTCTTTCAAATAAGCGTAAATGGGAATTTGGTTGAGGCGCGGAGACTGTAGTGGATTAGCAGCTTCACCTTTTTCAGGTAACAGGTGGGGGCGCTCTTTTGAGCTCAGAGAAATTGTGTTTGAAGCTAGTCTTCCGTTTAGTGCTGCTTACCAGAGCTTAATGTTCACTCAGAAAAGTTATCCCACAATTTGATTGAATGAGGAGATGTTTTGTCTGATTGAGATTATGATATCTTAGATTAATTCGTATTAGAAAATAAACAAAAATGATGAAACTGCTAGTAAATGAGACACTCATATCCCTGACTAGAATTTTTTTTTCCCCATTTAATCACACTATTTTAAAAACATGATTGACTAATGTAAGTCGTTGTCTTTCTTCTGTGCCATGCGTTTTTAAAAACTTTTTATTAAACTGAAAATATATGAAAGACGACATATTTAAATGTAAATGTATATTTCTTTGAGCAGTTAGTATTGGGGGTTATCAGTGTTTCGAGCTGTTGTATATCTCGAGCGGAAGATATTGACTATCATTTCCTTTTCAGTGATAAAAGCATCTATCTTGTCTAGTTAGTGCAACAAGTCTCTTAACCCTTGAAACGTTACATTCAACACATTCATTTATTCACCAGCTAATTATAAATAACGAAAACATTGGGCTCTCTAATAAACAGTGTACATCGGAGCGTTTTAAATCATGGGTAAATTCTGTTTTTACAAATTAAAGAAATCGAAATCGTCCCGTCATATTTGAAATGAGGTTGTGTTTATGTGTTTATGTATTTAAGATGTGTTTATATCTGGTTGAAAATTCGACCAATTCGACTTTAATTCGAATTGAACTTGCCAAAACCCTATTAATATTTTTAAAAATAATTTCTTGCTGATTTTTATTAAGTGCACAACTTTTTTCTTTTCAATTGTTTCCCAGCTTGTATTGTAAAAATTTTTGTGTGCTATACAAAACCAGAAGCCAAACCAACGTTTAATTTATATTAACGGTAATTTCACAATAAATAAATAAATTAAACAATAAATTTCTTCCACTGAACTTAAACTCAATTCAAAAGAATAGTTCAGTTTGTGTTTTAACTACTTTACAGGTTCTACATCGTTACATTGAAAAATATTGGCTTAAATTAAAGTCCACAGCTTCCGATTTACATTTAAATGGTAAAATAGCAACATTGACGCAGCAGTTGTTCTTGCCGAATGAATTTTTAAAGAGCCTAAACATCTTCACTCCACGTAAAACAACTTGAGCGCTCGAGACAGAAAGTCTCAATATTTATAGAAACAAGAGTTCTTTCACAATCCAAGCGGCGTCACAGAGAGAGAAAGAGTAGCAGCAGATAAAGGAAGATGGTTCTGTAAAACCATGAAGCAGCGCTCGCAGCAGAGAACCGACGCTCGCGGAGCACACAGCAGCTCAAGAACCTTTCTCTGATGAGATCCGCGTGCACAGGTGTGCGGATGCTCAAGATAAGGTGATCTAATCGAAGCTATTCAGCAGCTAATTGAAACATAGTGCGCGTCAAACTTTAATGTCAACACTGACCCCCGTAATCCCCCCGATTTTAAGTTCTCTTTAAAAGAAAACAATCACGATGAGTGATTCACACTGATTTACTGAATGACCAACAGCTTAGAAACATCTCAGAGGATAAGAGGCCAGTTTAAATATATTGATTAATTTGCAAAAAAAAAAGAAAGAAAAAAAGCTGTTTTGAAAATGTGAAAACATGCTCATGATGTTTATTTGAGACGCGAAAATATGTTCCATCGCATATTTCAGTAGCATTTCCCATTCTTACAAATATATTAAACTAAACAGGTTTTTTATTTTTCAGTTTAAAGAGTGGAGATGGTGTGAGTATGTGAAACGGAAACGTGTTAGATGCGATATCGAATCTTTATAGAATGCAATATCTTTTTAAATTACGGACAAAAAAAAAAACAAAACAAAAGAAAAACGTATATGCCACACGACACATTTTTGTTCTATGAGCTTATATTTAAAATGATACACATCAAAATGTACAGGATTAAGTCAATAAAAGTTGGACGTACATAAACAGTAACACTATGAGAGTTATTTCAACATCACAGCTATGTTAAACTTGACTTGCATAATAAATCCAACTATGTGTTAATTAATCTCTGTACATTATATTTAACAGAAGTGTTGATCTAACAATCTAAATATTCCGGTGTAACAATGAATTCAGTGTCCTGCAGTATATATTATCCATTCTAAAAGCAGCAAAACCCACAATATATTTGATTCACAATATATTCAGGTCTATTGTGTGTACATTAATTTTAAATACTTAAAAGTAAACTTAAATCAACAAAAAGACAAAGGATAGGCTATGTTCCAATTAACCAGAAGAAACGTCCAGAAGAGGAGTTTACCATATTTACAGACTAAATCAACACAGCAGGCAAGGATCAATAAAAAAGCATTGATGTGTTGATGCTAGGTGAATGAGATGTTTAGAGTTGGACTGTCCTAAGCACACTCCTCATCTAACTTTTTTTTCCAAACAGGTTTGACCTATGTTAGATTTTGTATCAGTGACAAATCAACAAAATGGCAGTTTGTTTATAGCCGGACACTTCTTCAGCTAGCTGCAGGAGTACGCTTAGCTGCCTTGTGACCCTTCAAAGAGGAGGGGACCCTGACACCCCTGACTATCTGCTATCTTCTACTATATTTATAGACTATGACTGCAATGATAAGGGGCCACAGTTGGTCTGGAGAGAGATGGAGAGAAAAAAAGGCCTGACCTCCAGATGAAGAGTGCCACCATCCTCCACACGCATCCCTCTTCTCTGTGACGCTTGGGACCCCGGAACAGATATCGGTAAGCATTGTAATAATTTAATGGTAACCATATCCATTAAATAGCATGCTGGAAGATTGTGTAAAATAAAACAAAAAAAAAGATAAACAGATTTTTTTCCTCAAAAATCCCATATAAATGGAGAAGGGGTATTAAATATATTTGAAATAAATGTATGCAACCAGATGTATATTTAAACTCGTGAAATAGTTGGATAACGAAATAAAATTTTAAATTCTTAACACATCTAATGCATTTAATGCATTTTTGTGCTGGTCAATTTGAAAATGCAAACAAAAAACCAGAACCTCAAATACCTTTTTGGGTTTAGTCAAAGTGCTGGAGTCAGAAAAGAAAAAAAATCTACTGTAGAAAAAAACCCAACAAAATTTATAGCTGGAAATATAATTTCATCACATTTATTATTTTGGTATAAGAAATATATTTATTCAGAAGAGAGAGAAAAGCACATCAGCAATCAAAAAGAGAGAGATCATGGTTTGATTAGGAAAAGCATAATCTAAATTGCTTGCATAAATTCTCATTACAAGACGACGTTAAGTTTTATTACATGTGATACAAAGCAATGAGATTTAAAGTCATGCACAATAACATGTTACTCTAACAAACAATGAGCAACCCTTTTCTATTCCGTCTCCTTCTTCAAAACAGCAGTATTCCGACGCCAATGTCTTCACAGTACCTATACAGGTTCAAACGCTGTTTATAATCTTCATTCATTGAAGAAAAATGCATTTTTTAACAGACTGCATTAAATGAGATTAACAAACAGTTTAATATTCAAAGATATCTTGAAGATCGATGATGCAGCTTTCTCCAACTGCTTTAAGTAAAGATTAAATCCTCTCAACACTATAAAAAGGGATCAAGAATACATCGACAACCATACTCCCAACAAACATCCTTTCCAAAAAATCAACCAAAACAAAACAGCTTTGTAATGAAATAATGGAATTTGGATTAAACATGTAATAACAGACAAAACTGGAATTGGAATCTTTTTTTTTTTAACTCAGAAATACATTTTATTCTGGAAACAGATTCTAAAACAAGAATTAAAAAAAACCTTTAAATTCTAGTAAAAAAAAAAAAAATCAAATACACAGAATTATTTTGTCAACAGATACACTCTAACATGACGGCTTTGTCAATAATACAATTAGCGCTAATAAGATTTTGATAAGAGCCCACCACATGCTCTCTCACTGCTAAACCCTCAGTACAGAAGTCTGATTTCTAATGGTATCAGCAAAAGAAGATGGCGTCTGCACTGTACTTGTACTGTACATCTCAGTTATCAAGGATTATATGCACATGCTCTCTTTCCTGATTCTGGAGGATCCTTTAACCTGAAAAGGAAGCCAATCAACATCTGAGACGGAGATTCTGTGTGTGTGTGCGCGTGTGTGTGCGTGTGTGTGCGTGTAGTTTAGCTTTATGGGTAGGCGCTGGGGTACAAGCTGAGTGGCTGGCTCTCATTGGTCGGCAGTGGCGAGCGGTAACCCTCAAAGTTTCTGGGAATGCTGCCGCTGGTGGAGCCTGAACTGTTGCTGAGCGTCTCGATGCTGCCCTCCCTCTGGAGCTCTGCTGCGTTCAGAAAGAGCACAGACACACAAAAGGAGAGGATGATGAAGATATAAAACATCCCTTGCTGGATTTCTGTAAAAAGTGAATATATGTGCTTTGTCCTTTTACGATCAGCTACAACGGTAGATGCAAATGCTAAATCGCACAAAATATGATTTTTTTTTTTTATAACTGATATCTAATGTAAATTCGAGCATTTGAAAACATGGGTACATTCTGTTTTCTACAAACCCAATAAATGGAAAGTGTCCGGTCAGATTTGAAATGGGATTGAGTTTATTAGGGTTGAAATTTAACTTTTTAAAAAGCCCATTTTAATATGAACTGAACTGTCCAAAAACTTTACAAGGTTTTTTGTAATGATGTCTAGTTATTATCTTGTTTTTTAGTAAACACAAAAATAAAATGTTTTGAATTGGTTTTCCAATCCCATTTATCTATTTTCTGCTACAAAACCAGGTGTTAAAAAACATATTAACGGTCACAGCCCAAAATACTCACACTGACACTTACATCACATTTTCCAAAGATGCTTTGTGAATTTTAATCTTTCTACAATGTAAAAACACTAGACCAAATGTATTTCTTTGGTGGTAAAATAAAGTATTTGGCTTGTATCAGTAAACACCCAGATCACTAAAGCAAGCCATAGAATTACATTGACTGAAACATGAACGAAAAAAATGACGTTCTAGGTTTGAAAAAACACATCTGATGGCGCGGGATGCTTGTGAGGATGAGCGTTTCAACAAGAGAAAATACTTATGAGCACACTCTGACTAAATTTACACATTTGTAATCAATCTTGCCATTGAAATTAAACACACCTGTAACTATTATAAATAATATATGGCATTTGACAGTCATTCACAATTTTTGTCCTTAACTGTTACACTGAGCGTTGTTGAACATATTTCCAATTTTGTATTAGAATTTTCTAATATAACAGAGTGAAGTTTATTCGAACACGTTATTTCATTCCATCTAGAGTCGGTGGCATTATATATTCAGCATTTTTGCACAATGAAAGTTTTCACTGTAGCAGCTATTAAAAGTGCTTATGTATTACGGTTAAAACGAACAGGTTGCTTTTGAGCAATCGCAAGTTTCAAGGCTAAAGCGAAATAATTAAACCCACAAAAATCTCAATCCATTTTCATACAAGGACCCATAAAGATCCAGTTCATTAGCATTGTAAGTTCCCAAAGGTGCTCTCTCTAATATATTGATGCAATACACTGAAAAAGAAATCCAGCCTTGGTCAGGGCCTATACCAAACCGTTCCCCTCGTCATAAACACAATGATAGAATGTGCTCACCATAGCAACAGGTCACTCGAGTACCTCAGCATTTTTTATTCGTAAGCTCTTAAAATGGAACATCAGCAACACATTAACATCAGCCATAGTGCACTTACATTTCACCAAAAAGATCTCCAAAATGTTACATAGTGCTTAAAATGGATTTAGCAGAAGTATCTGCGCAGCAAAAACACCCCAGATTCAAATTTCCTGTTGGAATATCAACCACAATACAATCATTTGTGGATAAAGAGAAAGCTTTCTTCGAACAAAGATGTTCGACATCCAAGAGACAGCGGAAGGGGAGAGTCTGTAGGATGAAGTCTGAGCTCTGGCACCTTGTGGAGTGTGTTATTCCCAGGATGATTTGTGCTGTGTATGCAGTGGATGTTACATGTTGTTAAACTCAGTGCTTGTATACACAGCCTCCGACAGCAGGGACTCATAAGGGTTCAGATTTATACTGTGTTTGAAGCATCCATCAGTTGCAGACGCCACGTGTGCAAGGTTTCTCTCTTGTATGAGTACAGAAAACCTCTCACACACACATGCATGCACACACGCACGCGCACACACACACACACACACGGAAGCGCGCGCGCGCGCACGCACACACGCATGCACGCGCGCACACACACACACACACACACAACCTATGTGGAGAGCAACTTTTTGTTACGTGGTTATCAATGCATAGAATAACTAATGAAAAGAAAACCAAGAAAATTTATCAGAGGGATCTTGGTAAAAGAGGCTGTGTTTTTCCTCCTGCGCCCAGCAGATAGCACAGGTGCACAGGTTGGCATTGCAAGTGTGTGATAGGCCGCAGATGGGCAGCATTGACATACATCTGCACCTTAGAGATGTGTTTGAGAAGTGTGTTTGTAAATCTCTGTGCAAGCTAGAGCCAGCCGTGTTATATTTCCTCTCCAACTTTAGTCTCTTATGTTAAGAGCTGGATAAATAATAAACAGGAATTTATGCTAGGAAATGGATGTAAATAGTTTTTTACGTTTTACAAATTTCTAATATGAATATATCGTAAACCTATCCTGAGCTTTTATCTATACTTTTAAAACAATAAAAAAAGTAGCTAAGTCGTAGTTTGTAAAGGAGGAGAGGGAGGAGCATGAGAGTGGCTTTCGGTCCATAATAATTTGACCTTTGAGTAATAAAAAAAGACTACTGTTGTAGATGTTCTGTCACCAAATTGTCGAATAACAAAATGTACCAACTCAAGATTTTTGTAAGTTATTAAAAAGTCGTTTAAATGTTCTTTAGTTCATTCTTGCCTTCTGCTAATTTAAGAATGTGTCAAAGATCACCTATAAGTTACAATACTAATTCATTTTTTTGTGACTGCATTTAAAGCCATGGTAGCATTGATAAAACAAAATTTAAAAAGTGCACATTTACAAAATGTTATAACTACTATTCTAAAATGTGGAACTCTTTAAAACGAAGCTGCGGTGCAACCTTTTATGGCTTTCAATAACAATTATGTAATATAACTAATATATAACTGGAATAATGAGGTGCATTAACTTTAATTTAACTTCATGGAGAATATTTGCGGTAGGTATGTAAAAGCACAACCAAGAAATACATTCTATTAATTTTACGTAAATAAAAGTTCCAACTGTCTTATTTACTCAGGTTAGGCTGCTTCTTTGGACTTAGATGTTAAACAGATTCCTGACTCTAAGTGGTCATTAAAAATCCAGGGATGTTATGCAGAAGAGGCAGACCCTGAAATTCTGGTCAAATTTGCCCACTGGTCTCAGACCATCAAGGACTCCTAATAATCCCTATCTTCTAATTGGTCACATAACCCTCCAGTAGTGAGCATTAATGTGGTGTGTATTCTGGCACAGAACGGTAAGAGACGGAGTCGAAGACTCCACTCTTATATTTAAAAGTGCTTTACGTGCTTAGACGACTATTCAATCAATATAAGGAAGTACTATATTTATTTTAAATGTTACTTTTAGAATTTTACTCTTTGGGGTCAAATGTGAGTGGGGTATAATTGTATGTCATAAATAACGTAGATTAAATGTTCACTTCAGAACAGGGGTCAAACAGCCATTATTAGCTGTATATTAATGGTAGTTAAGAGTTAAGTATTATCTTGTTCCTCTTATTGAACGTAGTCCTTCAAGAGCTATTATATTAATATAAATGTATACCTTTAAAAACTGTTGATCATATAGAAACAAAACTGTATGAACTTTAAAACACACAAAAAAAAAATATTACGTGAAAACTTAAAAGATCCTTTAAAACATGTTTGCTGAGTAACCACCATTAGTTCAAACGTTATTTATGCTATATATTTATTAATGTCTATTTGAAGAGCCAGTTAATCCCTAATTAATAGTATGTTGTTACTTTATCAACTCTTAACCATTTCCAACCTGAATTATTTTCTAGGCCTGAAAAAATACAAAAAAGTAGATTTTTCTTGTTCCTAGGTCAAGAATTATTCATCACAATTTCGTATGTATTATTACGTATTAATTAATAAATGCTTATTTTTGTCCATTTCAGCAACACCAGATGATGAAAGCAGATGACAACTGATGACATTCTCAATTTTTTTTTTTAAATAAATGTATTTTAATCAATACTTTTATCCTGTGGGAAATCTGTTCTGAAGGTGTTAATTGTGAGCAAGTTAAATATTTAAGCATTAACTAATGCCTATTTTTTTATAACCATAACCTAATGTATAACTAGAGACTCAAAAAATCCTTAATCCTAAATCCTTAGAAGTTTATCAATAAGATTAACTCTCATTTAAGTTTAACTGATGCATATTTATGGACCTTGAAATATAATTATGAAGACCAAAAAGTGTTACCAAAATTTTAGCCATTTCAGTCAGTTGCATTCGAACGAATTGAGTTAATGTTTTTGCTTGTTTTAATTTAGGTGAATTAAATTGTTTTACTTTATCACCGTATTACCTCTTTAAAGCACTTTCTATTGCCAGCATGTATGAAATGTGGCATTAGTATTTAACAGTTGAATAGAATTTCAGGACAGTCAGCGGATGCAAGGAAAATATTGTGTTTCAGATTATTGTGTTAACGATAATAATGAGACAAAGATGTAATTATCAGATCATCATAAGGGATTGATCACAAGGTTTACAGTGACTGAGTGAAGTTGTTTTTGGCAGTAGTTTGAACAAGAAAAACCATTTTGGTATAGATGTGTTCTCGGACCAGGGCCTGCACTGGAATAGCTGAAGTAAGCTTTACAACACGATTTATTTACAAATAAAACTATGCAAACACATTATTCTCAAATTAGTTTTATCTTGTGTTGTGTATTGGTCTTTAAAGTTGTTTGAATTGCCACTGTGTATGACTATTGCTAAAATTATAAAATTGTCTTTGATTAAACATGAAAATAAGATGTCAAAGCATGAATGTGACTTATTGTGTTGCTCACTGCATTAAAAGAGTGTAACATGAAAATGAATGGAACATAATAAAACACCCAGTTTTATCACAATCTCTTTTCTTCAGTCTTTTAGTAAAAAATTCAAACCTCAAAAATACTATAAATATGATCAGACGTTTTTTTTCCTCTTCGTACATTAAATAACTACTTATGTCAATTCAAAATATGTTTAGAATTTATAAATTCAAAGATTTAAAAAATGTATATATAAATACCATTTAATTGTCAAAGATATTTGCCAGCTTTACAAATCACTATTTACCACCTGTTAATTTATTGAGCTTAAAATATTTAAACAAAGACTACAACTTAATTAAATATTTTCTCTTTTTCAAACATTTTACCTCCTTCAGTAGGGTCTGGAGTCTACTGGTGGGATACTCCATAAGGCAAGGGATACTGAAACATGAAGCTCACGCTGGTGTGCGTGCACGCACGTATGCACACACACATTAGTATAGTCTATAGTTATAGTTAAATGTATATGAAAAGAATTACATGACCGGCCAAGTATGATCCTAACCATTTTAAAATCCATTTTAAATGACAAAAATATCAGCAGTGTAAAGAGGGACCCCTCTAAGTTCTGGGATCCAAGGGTAGGTTCTTGGGTAAACCAGTGTGTGCTTCCAGATCAGATTTACTCATTCAAGAAGATGAGGGGGTGAGTGAGTGACTGACAGGAGGAAACACCGTCTCATTATTAAAGCAAACACAACATCATCAAAGCACACCATCAGACTGTCGTGCCACTGAAAATGCCAATGGAGTTTGGACCCAATTTGTGCCCCCGTTATGAGGGAGTAAATGGAGCACAGGGCGTAACATGGTCCCATATACACAGTTTAAGAGTTCAGTTTCTTGTCTGCAGTTTAATGGTCACATAGATGCAGCTGCAGCTTATTACTGCACAGCACTCTCTCATCATTCTTCTCTCTAGCTCCTGGGTCTGACATCACAAATCCATGAAAATGTGTGTAGGGGTGTGTGGGTGAGTATGTTTGTCGAGGGTGGGGACATTGTTTCAAGTATACATAGACTAATACCTATTATTTTTACTTAATTTTAATAAAACTAAAATCATGTGAGCTGAAAATACAATTCTTTTTTCACCTTTTTATTGGTTTCAAGGTCTCAAAATAGTAGCAGGCTTGAAGATGCCTGGGGTAATGGAACCGGGTGTTTGCAGCTGGAGCTTATCTTATGCTGGTCTGATTTGGTATTTGGTGTACTTTCCAATTAATTGTGTAACAGATGTTCTATATACTGTCCACAACATATTTGCTATTGCGAAATTAGCCACTTGCACTCCAGGGGCTCACTGTGAGGCACAAATATGTTTTTAAGAGAAAGAAAAAAAGCTATACAGGAAATTTACCCATTAGCACCATTAGGCTACATCTCTAGGTTCCAGCTACAAAATTAGCCTGGTCTGGATTCTGGATACAAGTTTATTTTTATAGCACACTGAAAAACAATTCTAATTAAACTAAGTGCTTCACATTAAATTATAAAATAAAATAAAAATTACAAAATTGAAAAAAATAAAACATTCAAGAAGCTGAACTAAAATCTAAATACTAAAATACTAAAATCATGGGACAAGACAAGCCACCAAAACAAAAATGTGTTTTCAAACAAATTTAAAAATAAAAACAGATATAAAGGCCAACTCTAACATGAGTGGGGAGGCTACTCCAAAGTTCCAAAAAGGGGGAAAAAAAGTTTTTCAACTCAGTTTTTAAGCCATTTCTTAGAAATATAAAACGACCGGGATTGAGATGGTGGATGCAAAAACTCTGAAAGGCACTGTAGAAATAAAATATATTTTTAAAAGAAACTTTCACAAGAGTTTAACAAGTATTTCACAAGACACCAGTGAAGAGGGATGAGGGCTGGAATTATGTGTTCCATTTACGGTTAAGGTGTTATTTCCCTTTCCAACATTCTAAACATAATTGACTGAAACAAGTTTAAGAAATCTTGACATAACATGGTGCTACATCCATTCAGTCTTAATGCCACAACCGTGTGAACTACAGTTTATCAAACTTGGCATGTAAGAAAGGCTTAAACATAGATTGCATTATCTCATCAGGTCAAATATTGCCTTAAATTTACAAAGATTTCAAATATACTTTTATCTACAAAGTAAGAAATTGATTCTGTTACTCTGCTGACTTTCTTCTGATTGGTTGAGTACATCATAAGAGTCCATTGATTAATTAGGGTCCGATTAGAAATGAGAAACTGACAGTCATGTATAATCTATAGTTTAAAGCCCCAGAACACATCTCAACTAAAGAGGGTATTTCAGAATCTGAGATCATTACATCATGACTCCCGCAGCTCATTCAAATATATAACAAACAGCAAATAAACAAAAAACACTAAACAAATTAAACAACACAATAAACAATGCAATGCACATGTAGACTAGTGTGGGCATGGGTAACACCCCAGCCGAGGGAAAGTATAGTAATGTAAAATATACTATTACTGGAACGATGTCATTATTGGATGAAACGAGCAGGTAAAGATGGCTCACATTTTTGTGCTTTGAAATACACAAAATGAGAACCTACTATAAGCTCTGCTGGCCAGGCACATTCCATCCTCCACATTTCTTCTTTCGTCATTAAAAACAGAAACAAGTACAGAGCTGTGCGGGTGAGAGAACAGACATCCTCTCACCACACGAAGACAGCCCAGAGGGTACAAACAAGGTTCGTAGCAAACAAAATGATAATTTCATAATAAGTGCACTGCAGTACCTGAGCATGACCTACAAACCACTAGGTTTGGGTTTGAATAAAATGAAAATTGTTACACTTTTAAACTGACTTCTAAGTGTTGAAAGCAAATCAAAGTGTTGAAAGCAAAGAGATTGTGAAATGAAAAACAAACCCACTCCCAAACCCACTAGATTTTTATTGACATTTAAGTATTTTTTTAAGCCAGCCTTTGAAGAATCTCAGTACAAAAGATATTCTATGAGACAAAATCAGGGATTCATTCCACAGTCATCTCTATGACAGCCATTACCACTAACTTGAGAAAGAATCAAACGCAAAAATGACAAACACAGCTTAGCTAAGGCTAAAATATTTCTAAAAATTGTCATTTGAAATCATCAATTTCAGTGTGTAAACAGGGCACAATTTGAGACTGGATAAAAAAAAAAAGCTGCTCTGCTGACAATGGACCAGAAACAGATCACTTATTTAAGCAATATATCTATTTCAGCAAGCAATCATTAGAGCTGCAATGTTTGTTCATACTGATGTACTGTACTATTTCACTGAGAGGCAGTGTATCTATAGAGCGTGAGATCAGCCTCTTGGAAGATTTTGCTTTAACACATCAGCAGATTTAAAGCTTAGAGCTCTCTGTAGTCATGAATATGCTAGAAGCTCTTGACCAATCAGAGAGTTTCCTCGAATTTTCTAGGGTACAGTTACACATCTACCCAAATACGTTATTCTGAAAATAGGTACAAATAACATACAAGATAAAATGCTATTTTCCTCAAAATGGTACATTTTTGTAATAAAAACATTTCATTTTAACTTTCCAATTTTTTATCAGGCGTCACGGTGGCGCAGTGGGTAGCACGGTCGTCTCACAGCAAGAAGGTCGCTGGTTCTAGGCTCAGCTGGGGCAGGTGGCATTTCTGTGTGGAGTTTGCATGTTCTCCCCGTGATCGCGTGGGTTTTCTCCGGGTGCTCCGGTTTCCCCACAAGTCCAAAGACATGCGGAATAAGTGAATTGAATAAGAACAATTGTCCATAGTGTTAAAGTGTGAATGTGTGTGTGTGAATGTTTCCCAGCGATGGGTTGCGGCAGGGAAGGGCATCCGCTGCGTAAAACATATGCCAGAGAGTTGGTGGTTCATTCCGCTGTGGCGACCCCGAAAGGGAATAAAGCCGACATGAAGATGAATGAATGAATGAATGAATTTTTTATCAATCCCCTCATACATATTCTGATATGAATTATATTGATTCCTATATGTTACAATCATGTAATAAATCCGAATGAAAAATCTCTACAGCTTCATCCTGTGAAACACTGGAGTGCTCACACAACCTTTTTTTTTAATGACCAGCTACTGACAAAGTCTGAAAATAAAGAAGTATAAAGGAGAAAGTGATGACATCAGATGAAACAGAATATGAAAAGGCAACATTTAAAAGAATGGCTACAGGAGGACTAGGCACTCTAAAAATCTAGAGAATTTAGACATTTTCAACGCCTAATATTCCAACAATATTTATATGGCAATTTATGTACATGATTCAGAGTGATAGTAGGCATAAAAGTGTCACCATAAATTATTCACAAAAAAACAAACCCAAAACAAAATCAATAACAGCTTAATTTGAAAACTAAATAATCATCAACTTCTTTGCCTTCACCATTAGGTGTGTTCCTCGAACCAATAATAAAACGAATGGTAAGCACACTAATAATAGAATCATTTGAGGCTTTGTTATTGTGTTGTAAAATGTATCTAGTCTGTGAATGAGCTACAGGAACAAAAGAGTTAAAAGAACAGCTGGGGAAAAGTATGGCCATCTTAAGAAAATGTATGTAAAACTATATGTCTTATAATTTTATCATAATGAAAATTTGTGAAGCTTTGACTGTGTAAACATAGTTTTCTACATTTCTGTCATAAAAAATGTTTTCCTCAAGGTATAATTTCTTTAATTATAAAGTAAATAAATGAGCAAGAAAATGATTTTGCTGGACAGAGTCATCCCACTGATGAAAACGAAAAAAGATATAAAGATGAATAAAAATATTGATGCTGTAAGGGTTTTCAGATTTTTGCCTTTTGGTGTAAAGTTGGAGTCATAACACAGTATTTTAATAGGATCGGTTCACTAGACACTCATCTTAGCAGTATCCTTGGACCGTGCACTAACGCTTGCCTTTGCAACATCACTAATGCCTTTAAAACAGCTTATTTTGTAATCTGCTTGGTTTATTTAAACGATTTCGGACAAATATACATCGACAGCAAACTTTCTAAATGTGCTAAATGAGCTAAATGTGACCAAACTCCATTAAGATAACAAACAGGCTGATTCTTTATTTATTGCCTCGGCTAGCAGCAGACCACAGCCTCTGAACGAAACACCCAAGTCAAACAAAATCAGTCAAATTCCGCTAGCATTCAGTCGCTCTATTACTGGGAGCAGAGTAATTGGTTAAATAGTTGCTCAAGGCACAGGTCTCAGATTTAAGCTAGCGGGATGGACGGCTCATGCCATTTACAATTACAAAGCACTCAGGCTGGTGGCTTAATTTGAGTTTTGATTCAATTAGTTGATTTAATTGCTGTCCATATGGCTTTATGTCTCTTTGATTGATGGGCACGGTCAATGTGAAGGCCAAGGAGCTGCGTCAGCCCAAGCTACCAAAGATGCGAGGCCATCCCACACCCACAAGCGTCTACACACACTTGGAAGACACTCTGATGGATTGAGGTACGTTTCAGGCCTGCAGCTCAAGAAAGAATCGTCCACTTAGCTGGTCTTTGAATGAAAACCACTATTGCTCACTCACTCACCCTGTAGCTTAAGCTCACACATGCTCGGAAACCAAACCGAATGATGACGGCTTTATTACGAAGCTTTCATCTAGCAGCCACAAACACATTAGGAAATAAACAGCAGTGCCATTTCTGCTTTGCATAATTGCCATTTTGCTTTGCATTAGGCGGATCATCACTGAGCAATTAAATAATAGCGCTAAATGATGTTGTCTTCTTTGAGCACATGATCACCTGAAAGTGCTGGAAGGGCCTCTAGAGGAGGAGAGAGAGAAATTTCTTATTCACAGCACCCTGTGTGAGTGGTCTTCTAAGTGTGAGGCCATTAAAGAGCAGCGTGTGTGAAAGGGTGGCAGTGGTGCATGCAGCAAAAAATCACACTTTGGTTTCCTAGCTCGCTTCACGTCCTCTTTTCACTTTCCTGGAATGTGCTGCAGTCAGGTCACTGATCTCATATCGGTGCGGACTGTTAGCGCTGTAACGCCTTTCAACTGCGCCTTCAAGAAACCCTTCCATTATGTCCTCTATCACTAATTCATGCAACCTCTTTTACTGATATATATCCAGCACATGTGCCAGGCGCGGAAGGACGACTTTGGGAGAAAGAAGAGCAGGAGGAAAGAGCAGGATAAGTGTGGTGCTGAATTATGAACTCTTTCTTTTTCTCTTGAGAGGCTAAAGACAGTAAATGTCCTACGATGCTGAATCGGTTGTGAAATCACAGCTCTGAGGGGCTCAACGACACCTTGCTCTTGCTTCCATTTGCAGAGCTCTCAAATGCCTAGTGCTTTCGCCATGTTTCACCAACACCATGTCTAGACAACCTGGAACATCTTTTTAAAGGTGCTCCTTCCACCCCCTCAGCTGTCTCGCTTTCTTTCAAACCGAGACTCTATTTTCTGACTGTCGCTCCCTTGAGCGAGCTGTTAAGTGCAACCTCAAGAGAAAAAAAGCCCACAAAAAGCCCATTTACTGCAAGCTTGAGTTTCTAGCCTCGATCCAATCTTCGTCCTTTTCTTTTTGCTTTTGTTTTTTTTTTTAACAGTTTTATAGGTTAGAAGAAGAATAAGAGGACAAAATGCTAACAGATTATCCAAACCATAGTGTTATGAACAGAAAGAGAGGAAGAGGGGGATTAAACGAAGGAGGAGTTCTTCATCATCTCACTCTGTCACTGTGCATCACTCTCACTCTAAGCTGAACTGAAGAAGAGACTCATCGTGGGATGACTGATTGGGCACGGAGAAAAAAAATCAGTTTTCACACTTCTCTTTCTCTTTTCTCTGCGCAGTCATACACCAAAGACCACGAGAGTTTATAAATGGAAATAACCACTACTTTCTTTGTTAAATAAGCACCTCATGTTCTCCTGTTAATAAAAATAAAATTGTACAAAGGTGTATTGTATAAAAATGCATTTTATACAGTAAATTGGTTGTAAACATAAAAAACATTTTCCCAGACTTAAAAATATTAATATTAATATAAATTAATATAAATATATAAATATTAATACAATTTGTTATGCCAGCCAATCAGATACTTCCATACTAGTTTAGTTTTACTCAACATTTTTCAATGCCAGGAAAAAAAAACAATAATAACATTTTTGATGAACAAAAAAAAAAACTCTGGCCAGTCTTGACCAAAAAATATTTTACTCTCAAAAATGTATCTGAGACGCTATTGGTTCTTATCCAGAACTGGCACTGTCTGCTTCTGTGTTAAATGAGCAAAAGTTTGTGTATCAGCAACATAAATCTGCATTTATTTTTTTACTGTTTGGCATGAATGTTAAATAAATAAAAGGTGTGATTAAATATGTTTTGTGTATGTGCATGTAGGCCTGTACATTTCAAAGTATATGCTATAGCAGAGTAAACCACATCTCAATACCTCGCTCTGTCCACCGTTAGCTTTGGGGCTTGGTAAGCAACAGCTGCCGCAGGATCTTAAAAACTCCTCACACCAATCGTTGTTGAGATTTGCACGAACATTCGGATGGCTTCTCTGCAGGGTGCTTTTTACAAGCTTTAAACCTGTGTTTAATTTTGATGCAGTGACTCATCTTGCCCTTGGATGGCGCTCAGGGGTACATGCTGTTCATGAAAAGAATGAATCTTCAAAATTACTCATTGGTATTAACTCTTTTCGTTGATTGGATCGTTTCCTTTAGTGCAATCATATTACACTTATAGTAATCAGAAGACTCAGGTGAGCAAGTTCATTTTCTTTGATTTGTGATAGTGCAAATTTGCTCTTTTTTGCGTCTTATTGTAACAGTTTGTAATTAGATCAGATTTTTTCCATATAAACAATATAAATTAATCAATCAAATGAATATTTTTTTTTAAATGAACAACAGTCAAAAGAATGAAGCACCAAAATGAAGGAATCTCCCCATTACTACTTGGCATACAAACATCTGGCCAATTTACATTTTTTGTGTGCTTTACCGAACAACTCCATACACGGGCCTGTTGCAGGAATACACGATGTCTAGCACACTAGGTTAGCAGTGAGCGCCTCTTTTTGTATTATCTTTCTAGTTAGAGTAGTTAGTTAGGCTTAGTAGGAATTCATTCTTTAGATAAGTAGGTTTGAAGGAGAGAGTTAGTTTATATTTATTTTTCTCTGGCGTCCATTGTTTCTCTTATCCTTGGGTTTTTTTATTCTCATTATTTCATTGCCACCTGCACATTTAATTACTTACCACAAATTTTAAATGTTATTCTGTTAACCCTGATTAATGAGCTGAAGGTCGTAACATGTGTGAGCTCACTTCAGAGATCACTGTTTTCCTGCCAAAAATTCAGATAAGTGTGGGATGACCTTTAGCTTAAAAACAACACCTTAGTTGCCATTTTCAAAAATACTCAGTTACACAGAGTGTATGCAGCTCTGTATAATTGTGGATGCACAGCGTAAAAGAGAAAAAGATAGCCAATGTTCAAAATAAGCGTTACATGTGGATGGGGCCTTAGATGTTGTTTACATAGACATGAGGGTTTTCACACTTGTTTTTACAAAAAAGGCATACAAGTCTGGATTTTGTATGATATTATATGATAATGTAATGTAATGTAATTTAATTATGGTATAATTATTTACTGTCCAAGTTCACATTTATTTAGCATTTAATACAATAAATTAGCTTTAAACATAAAACACCCAAGCAAAGCACATTTTTCAGTCTTACAAATAATAATATTGCAACTTATTTCTTTGATATAACTTTTCTATTCATCCCTCTATTCTAAGGTCATCTCAACGACACTAAGTGGTTTTTTTATTTTTCATACTCCATGTATAAAAATATGTCCAAACAAAGATGGGGAGGAATACTATGTATCAGCTAATCAGAAGCTTCCAACTGTTAAATATAATTAAAATGACATTTTTCAAAGTTAAAAGAAGTTTTGATGAATACACAGGCATCTATATATGAATTTTAGTTATTTGTCATCTGTGTATTAACATACACTGTGTGTAACACTGAATGTTATAATAAACATTAAAATAATTAATAATCTTGTGCTAAGGATTCCTGTTCCAGACAATGCACTAAAGCATTCTTGTCTGCTAAAGCAAAGCTCAACAACTGGGTCAATCAGCAGGTGTTCATATATGGCTACGGTCTATGGATTCATTTCTGATTGGTGATTTTAAGCATCTGCACATGTAGATGGCATAACAGAGCTGCTAAGGTCTCCCAGTAGAGCTTCATGGTCCAGCACACTTCCACTAAGAAACCTGAGTTTGGCAGGAGAGTGAGCAGACCCAGATTAGTGCTGGGCTTGTTTATGCGATCCTTCCTCTGTATGCTGCATATAGGCAAGGATGATTGATTAGCACACATCAAGTCCTTTGCACGCCAAGTGGCTAAGCTGCTGGGCTTTCAGCTGTGTTATGTTGCTCTTATGATGGCTATCACATCAAAATAAAATGAGCCATGACATTTAGACATGGCCCACTGTCTTTGATAATTGCTTGCAATTTGGCATAAGAATACTTGTGAGTTGATCCAATTTAGGCAGGGTATAATCCTGTCACAAAGCAGGCAAAGAAACACTGGCTTTCATTACGAAATTTACTATATTCAATGCAACGGCCACCGAATAAATCTGCAGCACATATTTTCAGTTAAAGTTTGGAATAACTTTAGCCACCCATAAAAGTTATAATTCATCCAGGAGCTGGCATTAATTAGTCAGAGTAATAGAATATTAGGATTATTAGGTACGAGTTTGGAATAAGCAGGATGGAGCCAGGTTAGCAATGTATTTCTTACCTTCTGATAACATTTCGGACTGGACAATTTCAGGAATAACACTCGCTATTTCAAATATCTCACAATGAATTGGGTCAATATCCCCTAAAGGGGACATGATAGTAATGAAAAAAAAAAAGAGTGGGGAAAACAAATATTTACAACTTTTATTGTGTTCTCTAGCAAAGATTGCGTTCCTTCGCAAAACACATTCGCGTTCTCTGACAAAAACATTGGAAGTGATGGCTTTCTGTAGCTCCAGTTCTCTGTACATGCACAGTTGCTGCAGGGCACGAATTGCAGGGGGCTCAAATCAGGGCTTTAAACTGCATCGCAGGAGATCACTTCCAATATCTTTGTGAGAGAACGCAATAAAAATGATTCATATTTTTTTTACCCTGATTTTTTAACACTCCTCCCACCATCATGGTCCTTTAGAGGCTCAGTAATATTGTGATTTAGGATAAAAGAGGTAAGATTTTTTTTTTCCATTTTATGCTTATTGTAGTAATTGTTCATTAAAAAAAACTGAAAAAAATCCTAAGAAGTACAAACATCTAGTAAAACATGTTAATATGTCCATGTAGTGTTCATCACAATTTGCACCAGTAATAATACCAATGTAGTACTTTTTGAATTTATGACATGTTTCAGTACATAAACAATAGTTTCTTCTATTAAATGCAGTAACAAAGTTAGGTCCTCTCTTAGAAACATATTGCACTAACATTCTAGGTCCACCCATTTGATATTTTCCATTATATGTTTTTATGGTCACTTCTATCCAATTGTTTTTATTAAAACTGCTTCCTTTCTTAAAGCTAAAACAACATGCATCAGGTATTTATATTCTGCAGCTACCATGTCCCTATGAATATAGCTGCAATACAACCATTTATAACATTTTAAGTGTTATTCTTCTTTCAAAACTTTTTCCAGAGCTTCTGGTATTTATTTTCATTACTCTTTATTATATCTGCATCCCCAAAACATGTGACTGATTTATTTCATTACATTGGCAGTTGCGCCACCATACTAATGAGTTATGGTTAAATTTAGCATGTCCTGGTGTTTAAAAATATTATTCTAGGAATACTCTTTCCAGCTTAGTGAGTTTGCTGAAATTTATAACTTAGGGGGTCTAACTTTATTTCACACGTACTAATAAAAAGAGATGTTGTAAATTTATAAGTGGAGTAAAATTGTGGAACAGGATTGTGATTGTGAGGAATTAAAAACTTGTTCAAAAATAAAACTGTTTAAATTCAAGTATAAAAATATGTGTTTATCAAAGCATGTGAATGAAGAGGTTTAAAAGCAAAATATTTGTACTATTTGAGTTTTGTAACATGATGAACTTGAAATAGTTGGCTAAGTTAACTATCTACTAATAAGAATTAGTCCATTTTTTTATTATTGTAAATGGTTTCATGATGATTTTTGGAGAGTTTAGTGTGAAAGGGGGTCTAACTAGATATATTTATACTTCATTCTACTCCCATTCAAACAAGTAAAAAAAGTGCAATGTTACAATATTTGAATATAAAGTATTTATCGTTTTCATGGTTATGTTTGTTTTAAGTTGTGATTGATTTTTCCTTGGCATTTGCATTCTTGTTTTATGGATTGTGTGTTTTTTGTTTGGTTTTAGTTTTAATACAAATTTTACATTGTAAATATGAAGTGTTGTGAAATTAAGTGAAAGTAATCAGTCGGCCAGATATGGAGTGACCCCTTCCTGGAATTTGTGCTCTGCATTTATCACATCCCAGTGTACACACACAGCAGTGAACAAACACACCGCGAACACCAGAGGAGTGGGCAACCATGGCTGCGGCAACCAGGAAGCAGTCTGGAAACTGGTGCGTTGCTCAAGAGCACCACAGTTGTGATTGTTGAAAATGGCGAGCAAGTGTTTGATCATTCACACCAACTACAACTGGATGGATCTAGGGATCGAACCAGTGACTTTCAGATAACAAGTCCACCAGACCACAACTGCCTATGCATGTAAATAAATAAATAAATAAACGAACAAGCAAGCAAGTAAACAAACAGTGGCATGTGCATCTCTAGTTTGAATGTTCCTAACAGTCATAAACAAAAAAAAATCTGTTTGACAACTTTCTATTAAATAACCTAAGCCTAATGATGAGGAAAACTAATATATTTCAGCAACCCATCCTTAATAGGATCACATCTCATTGCCACTTCCTGCTTTAAAGTGTACACCAAAGGCAGTTCAGTCATTCAGAGAGGAAATTAGCCACAGAATGAATACATTTATATGGGGAGGATAAAGAAAAAATGTAATAAACTTAAAATACAGTTTAAACATCAGAAACTATTAAATCAAGCTCTGTTAGCGAATCTGTCTGTTTATGAGCCAAACTAAAATATAATGCTGATCAGATACATGAATTAATCACAAAGCCGGTTCAAACAGGACAGGACAAATTCTTTTCAACTTGTGTACGAAAGCTAAAACGGAAAGTGACAAAGCTTTTGATGACTTTGGAGAGGCTGGAAAACAAACATCCTGTTTCTTTCATGAGTGTTAACAGCCAATCGAGAGGAAGACAGATTTTTGGCGCCCTGGAGTGTCTAGCCATTTTAGAGGTATGTACAGACGAGTGTTGCTGGCGGATGTCAGAGCATTGTTTCTAGTGTCGTGACAAAAGCTGTAATCATCATAAGTTCGGCCGGTCACAGTTCAGTCGGCTCAGAGGTGGTCACAGCATGAGAGTGTCCATTCCAAAAACCATGTCCACGTATGCCTCTTTCTCTAACTTTCATGCTTTAGTACATAAGGGACACTCAAGTGATTGCTTTGATAAAATATCTTCAATTATTACACTTTTTAATTGTACTTTTTTCTGTTCGTATTTTAATAAATGCAATATGAATACAATGTTTTATTACCTCTTTAATGCACTTTCAATTGGCAATATGCATGAAATGTGCTGTCAACTTGATTCTTAGGATTATTTTTGTAATCCCCATTGTTCTCATTTACTTGAAATAAGTTCTTAACAAAATATTATATATCAGATTTTATATTGGATGAAAACTGTTTGGCAAATATAATTTCGAATCTCCATCAAAGGTACAGTAAAATAATACATAAAAGGAGCCTGGTTATGCTTTTTAAAGAGTTAGCTTTCAATTAAAGTCTAATGCAATTATATGTGAACGTAAAAAAGAAGATCAAAAGATCAAAGTGGAAGAAATTCCTATCAAATGAAATCATTCAGAACATAAAAAACAAAGCAATACATTCTGCTATTCAAACTTAACCCAATTTACATAGTGCCAACCGCTGGTCTTCACTGGGAGCCATTGCGAAATGACTAACACTATGTTAGCAGTGAAAACCGGAAAGAGTTTGGTTTATGTTGTCGACAAAAACTGTTTTATTCATCCCTGTGAAAGTAAACCCACTTTCATTCAATTCTAAAGGATGAAGACTCAAGCTTGAATTGATGAAGTAAAAGATATAGACAGAGTACAGTACGGTGTATGGGTTTTTGTGAATAGAAGCGTGTCAGCGGTGACAGTAAAGATCGCCCTAAGGCTAGAACTGAATACTCTCAGATGAAGATGAAGGAGTGAATGTAAAAAGAGGGTGCTTGAGAGCTGTCGCAAACATCCCCTCTACAATGAAGCTATTGTGGCAGGTCCTGTTCCTCCAGTGTGGACCATCCATCAAGTGCACAAAAACCCGCCGGTCTATATCATTTTAAAAGAACACGTACATTTGGTTCACAACACCACAAAGGAGAAAGCTTTCAAATTTCACACCAGCATCTTCAGTTCAGACAAATCCTTTCTGTTACCTCAGCATACAAGCATAAATGCATTAGGTATATCAACACAACCCCTCATCAGCAAATGCAAGCAGGTTACTAATAATTTAAGACTCATTCCTGCATTGCTACTACTTTCTTGATGCTCTGTAAGGCTGATGTATGAGGGATTTGAGCGTGTGCTCTAAGTGCTGTAGGCTTAGCAGGGAAATAGATATAAATGTGTATTTGGGGTGGCTGGAGTAATGAGTAATGACAGAGATATAATCTGTGCAACCTCTAGAAACTCTGGTATCAGTGGTGAGGAGAAGGCCACTGTCCAGGTTGAGCCCCGTCCTCTTCAACTTACTTAAATGGAATTTATCTTGCGTTAGCACCAAAGACCAAAAATCTAATTTTGCTAATTATGTCTTTGGCTAAAATCTAATTTAAGTTGATGTTATTTCAGGTTTTACAAAGAGGATGGCTTTCTTTCGCCTTCCTTTCTATTAGGCAGACCAAATCTGGAGTCCACCTCCATCACTTGCACAAGGACGAAATCGCAGATCTGATTTTCATTCATGTCCAGCCAGGCAGGAATGGGAAATCCAAGGACAAGAGGAAGGGGATGGATGGAATGAAACATGGAGAAGTAGTTAGCGACTGATAAAGAAGAAGAGTCAAAGATGTCCCCTGACGCTCCAGTCTTCTTCTGAAGAAGTGCCTGTGCGTGAGGAGATGCTAAGTGTCGAACCATCTGCTGTCGACTCATCAAAGAGGCTCCTGACCAAACCTGGCATATTAAACGAGGCCCCCCAGGGCTAAAAAGAGAGCTGTGCAAGTATTACAAACACAGATGCACTGGTTCGCACACAGTCCATACGTGTTTAAAACAAAGAAATGTCACTAATCTTCTAATGCTGTGTCTACATGGCAAGCTGCAACTACATTTTTTGTCAAGGTAAAATAACGACTTCGCAGTCATTCCTTGGCATTATCTTGAATACCAGGGACATTTTTGAGTGCAAAGTGGCACTAAAGGACATTTTTTGTTTTATTTTAAACACAAATGAAAGTTTCAAATATGTTAAAGAGTAATTGCAATAATAAAAACAAAAAGATGACTCAACTTCCTTCCAGAGACAACAAGTCAGCAGTTAACAGAGAACAAGACTCTAAACTATCTGTACAGACTCAAAGACTACGTTCAGACTGCAGCCCAAAGTGACCCACATTCGTTGTTTTGCTCAGACTTGACCTGTATCTGATGTTTTCAGGAAAGTCTGAACAGCTCATATTAGATTTTTTCAAAACCGGCCCTAGTGACTTTCGTATGAGCCCCTGATTCTGATACATATCCGATAACAGCCAGGTTGTGTCTATCTGCCTTTAAGTCTTGGTATGCTGACAGAAGTCACATTTCTGGGGTGGATGGGAAGTTTCTCAACAATCACAGCTGAAGACGGAGCTGAAAGCAGTCAGTGGAAGGAAAGTAAAGTAATAGAATTAATAAGTATTTATTCTTTGTCTTCTTGGTAAGACTTGGTTGAAATGATGGCAGCTCCAATTGGAAATGAACTTAAATAAGGCCACACAATCTCCTCAAATCAAACTCTCACTCATGTTTACTTTAGTTTTTGGTCAAAGCCATTTTCTGTGCATGTGCACTTCACAACAAACTGGATTGCGTTCATAGACAGGATGGATACACGTTGCATACTGTGTGCAATGTGAACGACCTCACAAAAAAAAGATTTAATAATAAAAAAAAAAATCAATCAGGCATTAACACCTGCAGTCTAAACATAGCCAAAGAGTTATTCTAAGTGAAGCAATGTCACAATTATAATTTATATCACTACATCATTCTAAAATGCTAAAAAGATTATTGCTTAAATATTGTATTACAGAATAAGAGTTTACTTGTGATGTTCCGTCTGCATTATGGTCCAACATTGAAGAAGGATTTGATCAAGAATGACTAAGGATGAAATTGTTTGACTGTAGAAGAATATTTAGATCTGCTGCAAAGTTAGCTGTATACTACATGTTCTAGAGACAATTTGAAGTCACTCTTAAACTATTAAAAGCGTCAAATGTAGCAGACACTTTATTGACATACTTGCAAATCATAAGTAGCCCTTCACAGTTTTTTTCTAAGGTTTAGTACCACTGGACTGTTGCTGCCTGGGGTTCTAGGTATGTGGAAATGTGCGAAGTAGGCATTGCAGGTTCCCCAAGTTCACCAATGGGCAAGCATGACAAGTCATTCTAACTCACTTAGGTTTAATATTCCATATTAGGGCAAATTAATTAAACACTGGGAGGAGTTAGTTCTCATTTTTTTCCCAAACCTTTTGGATAAGAGTTTGCAAATAAGTGACACAGCTGGACCCTGTATGATGGTGCACTATTACCTTTTTTTTAATTGCCTGATTAAGGTGAGAGACCATCAACACAAAAAAAGTCTCATTTGCTTTGCATTGAAACAAACTTTATTTTCAAGTTGACTCTGTGATACCAGTGACTGAAGTAAATGTGTTTTTAATGTCTCGTTAAAACCCTCAAATTGGAAACTCTAGTATTGGAAAGCGACGTGTTCACTAAAAGACAAAAAGACTGTTACGAGTCACAGAATTAGAAAAGTCATAAAAGCAGTACCAAAAATGTACAGTAAACACAATTCATCCACTGCTTAAAAAAATCAGAGCTTGAGGAGGAATTTGGATCAGAGGATGAAAATCATTGCTATGATGACATGAAAGTAACAGCCAGGGGATCTTCTATGTTAATTTACTTTGTGCTCAAGAAGTAAGTATAGAGATCCACCAAAGATTAAAGGTGCAGGTTTTTTTTTATCAACGCGAGAGCGTTTGTAAATAAGCATGTTAGCACTCTAAGTTTAATTTTGAAGTGCAAAACGCAAGCAAGCCATGGTATGTGGTGTCGTTAAAAATGGAATTATGTGACTTATTGTAAGACTAGTTCAATAAAAGTGTTTAGGGTAGGGACCACTGTATAAAGACAACACAATTCAAATGCTTTAAAGGTGTTGTCCTCAATTAATAACAAAAACTTTCTTAATGACGTTAATTAATCCATTAACATTTGATTTGGAAAAATAACTTGTCAGGCTTTCCCTGGTTACTACAGTAGTATATGCTCACAAACCAATAGGAAATCATCACCCAAACACAACCAATGAGCATACTAGGATAACTTTCAAGTAATTCATTAGGGCAGCATCAACTATGAATATGAAACATATAACTACGAAAATTACTCAATCTCAAAGTTGGCTAAAATTCTTCATGATTATTATCTTGGTTTCAAAGGCAAAGAGTGACATAATGCAGACTTGGACTCATCAGAGGCTCCGGCGCCCTGTCCTCTTCCACCATGTTTCAGATTTAAAGCCCCTCACAGCAATCCATTGTTTTGTCCATACTCTGATATTTCTGCTTCTGGAGATCCTTAACGTTACGTTTCATCTGCCAGCCCGTGGGGCCAAAAGTTGAGAGTAATGTGATCAGTAATGAATTTTGCGTTACATTAGGCTGTATAAATGGACGGACAAGCGCAGACTACAAGTGTCCAGGAGTCAGGCTTAATCTAATGATGCAAAAATAGAGACAGAACCAATTATGGAGAGGGCCAACTCGGTGCTGCTGCAGGGACTGCAAATGAATAGGTACAAATCAAATTAGTGCCTAATAGACGCGCTACGAGAGAGCGCCAGTCGATGCTAAATGCATTAGGGCCTTGTGACCTCGCTGCTCCAAGCAGCAGCGTCCAGGATTCAACCTCCATCTTCTGCAGATATCAAAGAAAGTCTTGTTCAGACAAGGGGGAGGGCCAGAGAACGGCAGCTTCCTAAATGAGTTAAACATTTGGATTGTCAAGAGTGGCAATTTCCCCCCTCATTTCGCTTGGTTTCTCTCTCAATGGCAATGACCTAATTTGCTATAGTAAACTCTCTGAAATCACTCTTTTCCAAGATCTGCACGAGAAATGCACGTAGTTACACTGGGACGTATTCTTATCTGAGCCTGATTCAAACAGAGCTCAGCTTTCCTAACTGATTCCTCTAGTCACTGGAGGGATTAACAAGAGTAAATCGAACAAAATAGGGTTTACAGCTATAACTTCAGAGTGAGTTAGTTTGCTTTTGAACTTAATGAGTCACTAATGAGAAGAATAAACTTGGCCAAGGTTGTGTTGCCAGGCCCTGTTTTAAAAAGGAAAACAAGGATAGGAAAATAAAAGAAAGATAATGGGTGTTTAGGTCAAATTTATACAAGCATTTTTATCAGCAAAATGCCTCTCACTCAACTACTGATTAACTAATTACAATTATTGATGCTTCACCATGGCATTATAGTTTCACCCAATAAATAACAAATGTTGAAAAAACTCAAAATGTAAAACCTTAGTAGATGCATTTTTGTATACAAATGTAAACTATCCTTTGTTGCAGTAACTCATATTTATGCATTAAGCCAACTAATCTTTCCATGTTTTACCACTGTTAAAAAACAACCTTCCACATCCTGGCAACAAACAATCCACCTTTAAAATGGGAGTCTGCAGTGCTACAAAATGTGCTAGAGAAGTTTTCATTGTGACATAAATAATTACCATTAACAAAACTTGTTTCAAGTTACAGTGTTATGGTCTGAGTTTTACAACCTCAACATTCACCAAAACTGCAGCACATCACTAAAACAAGAGAATACAGAAAGAAAAAAATAATAATTTTACTTGAAATATAGTGACACATTTTCTAAATAAAATAGCAACCATTGTTATCTTGTGTTGTTACTGTATGATGTTGTGCGTGTTGTCAGCCATCGACTGGTGAGCATAAATGATACATAAATGCATAACCAAAATGTAGTAGAATCATAATCTGGGAGTCTACAAATTAGGTCTGAAAAATTCAGATGTTAGATAACAATGTTAAAAACTGCGCTAATGAAATTAGCTTGAATCCTGGAACCTTTTTTATTCGCATTTGCTTACCTGTGCCAGTTCCCACAATGTCTCTGCTGGGCGACTCAGACATTGCATCTGCAAGCCTCTCCTTCAGGCCCTCTTCGGTGGCTTCAACAGAGGACATATGACGCAGTCCAAAACTCTCCGGCCAGCTGCCACACACCTCCAGCAGGGTGACACTGCGGTCAAACATGCCTGCCAAAGAAAATGGAGACAGAACAACAGTTAATCTACCAATCTGATTCCCACTGTACATTTTCAGCCTTCATAAATGTTGCTTTTCTGGTTCGACAATGAAATAAGCATCAAATTAGGTAAAAAAAAAAAAAAAAATTATAGTTCAGAAATGAAACGTAATGAAGTGTCTAAGGCAATCCTGGTGTAACTCTGAGGTCACAAACAGCTTTCTGTGTTGCATCTGGCACACATCGCAGCAGCTCAAGCCCCCCTGCCTTCCTCTGACAGGGATAGCAGAGAGGAAATGACTGACCCCTGAAAAACACCACTGTGGGCCAATATGACTTCAAACAAAAACACTTGGCTTGTTTTTTTTTTTTTCTCCAGCTATAAGCAGCTAGGCCAACAAAGGAAATATTGCGGAAGAAGGGGGTGTGAAGGAAGCACAGCTCGTCTGTCTGTTGTGATGCTGCATTTCAGATAGTTGCGCCTTCCATTAAAGATACCTCCTGCATGAAATACAGCTGCCTTATCTGACCGGAGCCTTTGATCTTTGGGCCAGTGGCTATCTGGCCTTGTCTGAGCTCCTCTGCACAGCCTCAGGCACACTCCAGGCCTCTGACAGGCGCTAATGTGCAGGCGAGAGAGGAGCGCGGGCGGCTGCTGGTCCAGCACTGATAGCAAGGCAAGAAGCCTGCCATTATCTGTTGTAAAACACCAGACCGGCCAGACTCACAGACAGCAGATAACTTCATGCCACTTCATAAAAAGCTGTTTGTCCTGTGTCTGCCATTGACTGCTCAAAGCTTTGAGAAGGCCAGAGTCAACAGGCCCAGCATCAAAGAAGCCTCCCTTTGGCAGAAAGAGAGACGCTACTGATCACATCTCTATGGCAGAAAGCGCTGGTTCTCAATATAATGGTAGACGACATTAAATAATACACTGACTTTATTGGCTTTAGTAATCTAATAGGGCTCAAAGCACTAGAACAAGTGGATGCTATAAATATGTAAAAGTCATATTTTGAGGAAAGAAAACTTGAAAACTAGTACTTGAAGTTATGATTAAAATGCATGCCGAAAATTGTATATTTAACACTTTATTTTAACAGAACACTTCTAAAATTTGCTTTATTTGTCATGTAAAGTTGAAAAGTTGAACAATAAAAAAAGCTTATGAATGGCAATACAATGTAATAGTGCTGATAAATGCAAAAAAAAACAACAAAAAACAAACAAACAGAAAACAGAACAGAACTAAAAAAAAAACAAAACAGAAAAAAACAAAGTAGAGAATAAGAAAAACAAACTAAGCAGCAAAACTAGAGCTGAGGATGTATCGCGTTAATTAGATGAATTAATCACAGATAAAATAATGCGGTAATATTTTTACTTCCATTAACGCGCCCCGCCCCCTACAGATCTGTAACATAACATATTGTAAATCTGCAGCAAGCTAGTAACATAACAAACGCAAATATACAAAACGAAAAGAACGAAGAACTGTATGCCAAAATAAAGGCCAATTTTAAATATAAAAGAGATGGCAATGGAGCCATTAATAAAATAAAAATTATTTGCCTATCATCAAAGCAGTTCTAGTTTGAAAACTCACCTGAAGTCGAAGCGTGTTTTAGCGAGCTCAATAATCAACTCACCCCTGACTCTGAAAGTCAGGAAGCTCTGCAAAACCATGACGCCTGAGACAAGTCACCACAAATTAAGTAAGTTTGCATTGGACTGTAGGACTGTTAATGTTGTGAAAGACAGAAAGGGGCTTACTGATGCATTTCGAATCGCTGCCTCTGACATAACCTACTCACAATCGTTTGTGTTCATTAAGTTACAATTGTCATATACTGTAATGAAAACAAAAAACAACTTGAATTTATGATGACAATGCATGTAAAAAAACAACACACTCCACTCCACACTAATTTTTAACACAGCAAACATTAAAAAAAAGTTTTATTTGTTTAATAAAATATATATATTTTTAAATAAAGTCAAAATCAAACTGCGTTCAAACCACTTACCTATTAAATGGTAGTTTGATGTAAAATTGCTGTTACTAAACAGGGTTCTGACTAATATTACATATGATAAATGCACAACAAAAACAGAACAGAAATTAACCAAAACAAAAAGAAAAAAGCAGAGAACAAAAAAAAAAACAGAGCAAACTCCCTCAAAACAAAAAAACAACAACCACGGAATCCAAAAGAACATCATTAAAAATACTGCTTAACTATCGCCTCATAATAATTTCTTAACACCTGACCAGAACAATGTGTTTCCTTTCACACCAAACAGTCGAAAGTCAATTTTAACAGGTTCCTAATGTTGACGAGCACATTCCCCAGTGTTCTCTTAAAGCAGTAGCCCAACAGCTGAAAGAGAACAGAAGAGAGGACGTGCAGGGTTAGAAGTTCAGGGAAGATCTCTTCATCAGACAGGCTGACAGCGCCACAGCTCACATTCCACATTATTCACAGCCGTCACAGATCTGCCTTAGCAATTCAATAATCAAACGCTTGCCCGGGTTCTGGACCTGACAAAAGGCCATGGAGAGTCCATGTGGATCCTCACATGCTCCTAACACTTTAAATTCTGTTCTTGGAAAACTGAAACCCAAACCCAACCAATGATGTATGCAGACGTAATGATAATATTCAAAAGACAACGAAATGCATTTTAGCATAGTAAAATCTATTTACTCCTCTAATTTTTGTGAATTCTGTATTTAGGAGAGAGAACATTCACATAGGTAGTCGAGGGTTTACTGAGGCATTCTGAGGACAAACATTTTTCTGTTTCTGGGATACACAATCCACAAAAGGAGAGTAAACACCACAAAGACCAACAAAGGTGGGACTGATTCAATTAGGTTTTATTAAGGGGCCATAAGTGAAATTGAGCTAACAACCAATTATCCCCAGGAAAGTGTGTTAGACTTGTGTCATGTTGCACACTTGTGTCTAAAACAAATAGGCTCCTGGTGGAAAACAGACAGTGTGTAAATCATGGCTTGTCAGAGGTTCAAGAAAGCATCTGCTCAAATGCCCCTTGCTGAGAAGACCTCCACTTTTCTCTGCAAAGCTTTTGCCACTTTTATTTAGAAGAGGGCAGACAAAGGACAGGAAATTATGTGAAGGGAGAGGTGGATTAGGACTAGGAAGTGCCAACATTACCTACAGACTAAAGCATATGCAACATACACAACAGCAAAAAAACTAAAATAAAAAATAAATAAATAAATGTATCTTCAAGACAGACAGTTAATTACCTTGTCATTTAACAGTTAATGGCAATAAACAAAAATGAAGACAAACAAAAGACTACCAACACTCAACATATTAATAAACATATCCTCTATTTATCCTTTCTGTGGAATCAGAAAAACATACTTGAGAAAATCAGAAATTGTACTTGGGATTATTGTTATAATAATCTATATTAAAATGTATTTAAAACATATGGTTCTATTTATATAACAGAAAAGGCTAAATATTGTAAAAAAAAGTCAACTATAGCGGTACCTCGAGATAGATAAAAGTATCTTGAGATAAAGCTTCACATTAACGAAAATCAATATAGGCCACGCGAAGAGTATTTTTTTTAATAATACAAAAATGCAACTACATATTTGACTTTTGAAATTTGGACGGAAGACAACACTGGGCATCTAGTGACTGCAGTCAAGGCTCCACCAAATTTTCTGCTCTCTTATTGGTCATTACCAGCCCTGATGCTGGGTAATCGTGCATAGTATCCTACTCTCCCATTGGTCACATGACATCACATGACGTCTTCCTGGAAAAGCTCTCTTTCTCTCTTTTAAATTTATAATATTCTGTTTTCATTGTTTTTTAAATGTATATATTAGAGATATAATGAGTACTTTTAAGGATTGAATAATCCTACTTTATTTTTCTCAGATTTTCCATTTTATTTTAAATTTTTAGTGTTGTTTCTGTGTGGCTTGCAGGCCACCCCAGGAATGGATTAATCTTAAGGTATCACTGTATTTGCACATTATACAAATGTTAAAAGTAGTTACACAATACAAACAAACTAAATAAAGTCATTCTCTGCCGCACGCTTCAAAAATGATCTAACTTTGGTTCAAGGTTTTCATAGAGTGCAAACTCTGGGATTGGTCGAGGAGGTGCAGAGGAAGTGATTTCAGTTTTTCTTAGCTTGCGCCCCATGTTAAATACTGGGTTAAATAAGTCAAACTTATTTAAATAGCCTTCCTTTGTTATCTGTGTAGTGTTTTGGCACAGGTAGCGTTGTTATCACGTCACAATGAAATATTGATCTGTAAAAAATTGTTCTTCTACATCAGCAACAGGTGTATGTATTAAGTATATAAGTTATATGTATATGTTATGTGACTAGGTAAATGCAACTTGTCCTTTGTTAGCATCTCTGTTGTGTTTTGGTTAGCTAGTAGCTAGCATTCTTATCACACATATATTAGTCAGTGCATAGACAGCAAGCAACCACGGACAGAACTATAGAGACTTTTCTTGACAAATTAGTGCGAGGCTTGATGCACACTATAGATTGGGTTTAAGAATATTGGTGATGGTGAAAGTTTGACCGCATAGTAGAGCACTCATGACTTATTGTTTGATTCAGTTTTGATTAACTGTGAACTTGCAATGTTCACTTTGGAGCACATAACAAATACTTATTTCAAAATGCAAAGTAACTTGGTTGCATAAGACTATTGCAGGTTCTTAACAAACTTAATCTTAGTAATGTAGCCAGCTTTATGGTTGGCTGTTATACAAGGTTTTGTCAAAGTATAGGCACGACTCCCCAAGTTAACTCACATGTCATTGTCTGAGAGAATCGAATGAATAGGAACAACTCCACATACTGGGGACTACTAAGAATTAGTAGGCACACATGGAATTATATGAAAGGTGTTGATGAATGATACTGACCTAAAAAGGGTTTGAAAATCAATGAAGTGCCTCCCAAAAACAAACAAACCAATAAAACAGAAACCGTACAACATATTATGCTTTGAAAACTTAACAGTATGTAAATACAAGTATTATCTCATTCCAAAACAAGTACTCTATGGTAGCTTGAATGAAAATAAAATGACCAGAGATCATTTGAAGCCTGTAGTTAGTGAATTAAACTTTATTATCAGCTGATTATGGCCTTGCTTGAGTGAGTGTGCTCTTTGAAGAGATCAAGTCATCCAGCTCTCCAGATAAGAACGACACTAGGCACTCAGGCCAGCTTTATTTCCGTGCCCTCCAGCTCCTCTGTGAGTACCCTGCTTTCACTGTTCCTCAATCAGAGACCACTTTTAAGTGCGGCCGGTATCCAGACACACACACACGCACACCCACACACGCACACACACACACACACACCATCAACGACTCCTAAAAGCAAGACTGACAGCGCAGCACATCTAGAGCGATACGGACCCAAAAGCTGCCAGAAGTGTTTAGCGGCGAAGTGTAAGTGTTAATGTAGATGTAAGCTCTGAGGATTAGCAGTCAGATAAATGGCCACAAGGAAGTCTTTTCTACTTCCAAGCCACCCCCCTTCTTTCATTACATTACACTGCCTTTTAAATCATTTACTCACCCTCTCTCTCTTTTCACTCTTGCTCTTTAGCTGTGAGAGTGTTAGTAATCCCATCAATACCCTCACTGGGCTTTTACGCTCTCTTTCACACAATGGATTCCTGCTCGCTCTACGCCCTGCTCGAAAGCCAGGTCGGCAAACTTAGGAAAACAGAGCGCTGTCTGACAATTGGCTTTAAACCTTTAATAGCAAAGAGACCAAGGCGTCGTGTGTGGCACCGGCTACAGCATTTTAAGCTGTCAGTGTGAAAGTGCATTCAGAGACATGGTGTCTCACAATTATAGAACCGCCTTTATTCGTTCCATGGGTGTGAAATGACTCTTCCTGCAGGTGGAGGAGATCAAAACCAGGTTTAAATCTGTGATAATTCTTGTAAGAGTTATAATGACCTGTTGTCTTCAAAAAGGGGCCAGGAAATGTTCATAGTATTGAATCAGAATAAATCTATTGAGCTCACCTTAGTCAAAAAAGGCTTTATAGGATAAGAAGATGACTCATATCCTTTAAATATTCTTATTTTAATTACATATGGCTTTAAAGAGCTCATATGACGCAAAAGCAACGTTTAAAATGGTTTAAGTGAACTCAAAGTGGTTTAAAACATGTATTTTTAGATACTTTGTAAAAGTACAATAGCTTCAAAATTCAAAGCTGTATAGCAACTGAAAACTTTAAAAAGCGGTAAGACACTTCTCTGACCAGAACTTACTATAAAGAGGGACCTTAAAATGCTGTTGGTAGTCAAAAAGGTTAACAAAACACTATAAACAACTATAAAAAACATGATATTCAAAAACATATAAGTAAAAACAAAAAGCTAAAATTTTGTGTTTATATGAGGGATAAGATTTAGTAGGCTTCCATCAGGCATACAAAAGACACTTTCGGAGATTCAAGGCTGATAAATAGCTAGTTGTAACTAATTAAGGCAACGATGTACTGACTGTCAACACTGTCTAGAAGATCCTGCTTAGATAATTCAGTAATCCATGATTCTGCTTAACGCCATGAAGTAAGTACTACATTTTCAAACCTCAACATGTGCATATAGAAAAAGGTTCAAATACCTGCTGTGGCTAAGGTTTTTTCTAATGTAAGGACCTCTAAAACACCAAGGATTGGAACCCCAACCCCAGTAAATCATCTTTGCTAGTGTGAACGTCACATTTTGAAACCTGACAAGAGACCCTTAAGATTAATAGCACACCATGAAAAATACTTCATATGTTTCCGTCAAGTTGGTAGATTGTTTAGATACAAGGTGGAGTGGAGATGGTGGAAACAACAGCAAACAAGAAGCCAATCATTGAGGTAATAACTGAAATTAACTGTACGATATTTTTTCAGCTGCAAACTATTGGCTGTTGTGAGAGTGATAAATGAGATTATAGTTGTCAGTAGAATGAATGATGAGTGTAACTTCTCAACAACATGTTATTGAATAGAACCTTTTAATCCAAAATCAAATCAACCATTGTGTCTGTACATTATTTATTAAACTTGGGTTGACAGAGTATACCTTAGAAGAGATTGTGAATAATTAATCTCTTTTGTTTAAGTTCACCTTTTGTGACATTTAAACCATGTGTAATATCATTGTTTTTGGTCTCCTGGACATGCCAAGTTAGATTTCCCATTACACTATGTTGATTAAAATAACTTCTGCAAAACTTTCAACACAATAAAAAAAAAACATAAATAAAAATAAAAAGCATATGCATTTGCTGGGACCGAAAAGAAACATAGCATTTTTAAGTCTATGAGCTAATGATATTAGCTTCCCCTGCCCTCCTGGTACATGACCCCAAGCTGTCCGTTGTTTGCCTGTACAAAATTGATTATTTAAAACTCCTTTTTATAACTGAGAAAGATGTTTATTAAAGAACCTCTAAAAAGTTGTCAGACTTTTCAGAGTTCTCTGCTTGTTTTGAGCATATGATGCACATTTATTTAGTCATTGCGTGGAAGGCCCATACACCTGTTAATCATTAGTTATGGGCAGATCCGCAAGGGGAGAGCGGTTTATGACATTATACACCAATTGGTCTTAAAACACCTTTTACATTTTACTTTTACAATTTAATGAATATAAATTAATATAAATTACTCTAACATGAATGTGTTCACACCTTTCATCACATTTACATCTAAACATCTCCATGTTGTATTTCTTGCAACCAGTTTTCATAATAGGTGTCCTTCAAAACATTCAATTCACAGTGAGTTCAAAGCTTTAACATACTATGTAGATATTAATATAAACACATGAAGTGAATCTAAATAGGAATATTTTTTGCAAGGAAACAGTCAGGTGAAAAAAGGTCATCAATCATTTAAATGCTGTATATTATGTTTATGATTACTAATATTTGGGTAAAAAGAGTTATGAAACCAATTCCACGTTACAGAGCCATACAACTCTTTGGTAAACCCACAGTAGATCAGAATTGCATCTCTTACTAATGCAAGAGGAAATGCATTAGATTGATTAAACAAAATAGGGGTGGTGTGATTGGTGAAGGTATCACTTACTCTGGTTTTGAAAGTATCCTCTTTTCCCTACACCCCTCTTACACAAATTCTAAGCAGTAGTGGGGTACATGGCTGAGCTCGTTCCATCCACCTCTATTTCCAAGTTCAAGCCACTCTACTCATTAGTTCCTCTGAGAAGCGCTCAGAAGCCCATAACTCAACATCAAACACTGAACACAGTGGCTGGCGTGGCTCTCGAATGCCATCCGGGAAATAAATGAGGGCAGAAATGAACGTGACCTCACTTGGGACAACACTTCTGTGTGTTTCTCTTTTCTCGTTCCTTCACTTTGAATCGTGGGCCACAGAATCACGTTAATAATAAAGCACGCTGCAGTCACAGCAATGATTAAAGGAGAAATGATCTGCCTGACGCAGAGCAGACCCTGCAGGGTGTGTTTGCTGACAAACTGCCCCGCTCTCTGACAGTTCAGGCAAGAAAGCACGCTCCCATGGCCCTGATCAGAGGAGTTCACACACATCCACACGCAAACACACTCTATACACACATCTGAGTGCTGATCAGTCAGGTCTTTCACCACTCACGCCGGAGTTTGGCGCATTAGCGTAATATATGTTTCTCGGTTAAACAGCAATCACATATGAGGTGTGTCCCGAGGCTTTTCTAATAAATGAAAGTGATGGTGTAAACAGAACGTGCCTAATGGTGAAGAGCGCACGAGTGAGAAGCCGATTTCCACAAGCCAAAGTGGCAGGGACGCCTAATTGATATGGAAGAGGATTGTATTACGCTGTAACTTAATGAGCCAGACATCTTGTTTATGCTGAGAAGCTAATGTGTTTCACAGCTACTTGAGTGCATTCATTTCTTTGGAAAGCTGGAACATATCGAGCAGCCAGAATCGTTTCACAAATAAAACACGATTCTTAGGACTGGCACAACATTTCTGCATAAGACCTTCTTCAACATCAACATACACATGAAGCAATGATGGTCTTTTCAATAAACAGGAGCATCTCTTTTCTTCAGAGAATCGATCACATCACATTGTTTACATCTTGACAGAAAAAATACTGAATTGCAGAGTTTTGAGAAATGTCACAACAGCAAAAAAGTAAGATAGTCTGAGCATTTTCCAAACCAGCTGCATGTATTTAAATAAAAATTTCATTGAAAAACAAATTTAGATATTTTGGATCAAAGCCAGGACGCATGGACCTGATACCAAAAAAATATGAAAAACATATTCCAAGTGTTCCATCTACATTTAAATTACATTTACATGTGTACACATGGCAGATGCTTTTGTCCAAAGCAACTTAGGGCTCTTTACTGTACACCTATCTGAATTTTTGATACAAAGTTCAATGCGAGAATGAGCCTCGATCAAAAGCCATGTGTGCCAATGGCAGCTCACAACCTGCGCTGAATCTACATGCAGGAAGTGTGTTTAAGAAAACCCAAGTGAATTTTCAGTTAACTCAGAGAAATGAAGTCATAATGAACTTGGAATGCATTGAGGTTAAGCAATTAATTCAAAATAACTTAAAGAAAATGTTGTATGTCGGGTCCATTTAAGGATAATAGACAACTTATAATCAACCAACCAACCAAAAAAAAAAAAGAAAAAGAAAAAAAAAGGAAAACCCCCAAACTCCCAACAAAATAACTTCTGAAATCATCTATGAAGCAAACAAAAAACTAACAACAAAACCACATGTTAGAAAACTATAAGACTGACCGATTACCCAGAGAGAGATAGATAGATAGGTAAACAGACAGACTGTTGTCAAAGCAAACTATGTGAGTGAATGTGAGCGTGTGTCTCAGAAGTAAGAGGGATGTGTTAAATCTGGCGCTAGGGGTGAGTATCCACATTAATCACTACACAGCTCATCTTAGCAGAGCATATCCATCAGATTGCTGTTGCCGGCGGAAACTCGAGCCCACGCACTGACTGAGACTGCCAGCTCGAACTTGACGGATGGACACGGCCTTAATCCCCACATAACATAACCTCACACCTGTACTCACTCTCCTCGTCAGTCTCACACACTCACATAGTTCTAATACCTCAGAGCAATGAAGACGCACACAAGGACAAAACACATGAGGTTCGTCGTGCTATACATCTTATACATTGCATTCCTTTTGCAAATGGTCTGACTACAGCAACAAACAAACAAATGACACAAAAATATAATAGACTGTGTTCATGAGAGATACATTGAATGTGAAAACCAAATCGGTAAACTCTGATCCTCAAAAGCTCTTGCTTCAAATGAGTTTCAGACAGTGATGGAAATTTTACTGAGAGTTCAAATTTGATTTGGGTCATTTATAAAATTACTACGGAGTGCATTTTATTAGTTTCTTAATTTAATTTCTGTAGGATAAAAAAAAAAAAAAAAAAAAAAAAAAAAAAATATATATATATATATATATATATATATATATATATATATATATATATAAATGAAGATCCTTTTATTAAGGATTTAATGTTTTTTTTTACATTTCAGATGCACCTTAAATCTTTTCTGCTACAGTTAATAAAGCTATTCTTTGTTGTAAGTTAGTCCCATATTCTTTCTTTTTTCTCTTATACGTTAATAAGGATACTGTGTTATGTAGAGGTGTACACATGAAAAAAAAAATGGAAAGACAAATAATACTATTTATAGTTGCACGGGGGCCAGGAGATGTTTTTTTCTTCCTAGAGGGGGTGCAACAAAAAAATAATTGGTTCATACCAATTGGTTGAATAAAATCTTAAAGAATACAAGCAACTTAGCAGTATAAAAATGTTCCTTAAATTTGTTAGTTATGAAATGTCTTAATTCTCTCAATCGTCTCAAAACCATATTGAGTTGCTTTCCCGGGTTTTCCAATCTCTGTGTTTCCAAATAGGATTATATATATAGGGTCTATGTATATATATAATATAATATAGATATATAGATTATAATATATCTAGTACTATATATAATATCTATCTATATATATATATCTATAGCTATCATATACTATATATATAACATCTCATCTCAATTGTTTGAAAAGAAGGTGTATAAAATCGGAGAAATTAATAAATTTAACCCAGAATCTCAGAACAATACTTGGAGACAAGTCTATGCAACAAGTCTAAATGAGAAAACACTTCTTTGTCAATGGTCCTCAACATTTATTTACTGTGTTCCCACTTCCGAGATTCATGACAGTTTGCACTTTCCGTCAGGATATGAGCAACCACAAACATAAACTCACGCTGCATTTCTGTTTACTGTTGCTTTAAAACACGCTGAAAAAAATAGCAGTGCGTTATTTAGATATTCTCATGCGAGCAGAAATGGGAAGAAGTCACGCTCGGGGCATTCTGGGGGCTTCGTGATCTCATTTGTAATGAGAAGGAACGCTCAGACGAACATGGCGACGGTGATTCCTGTGTTTGTCTGGCTAACTAAGTTAGGATCGTACAGACAACAATTTGTCTCATGTCCACTGCTGAGGGAGGAGGGTAAAAGAAGAGAAAGTGAGAGAAAGAGTGAAGACGTGCAGGGGACAGAGGTCTCAGCTGGCTGTGAGATGTAGAGGTTAGCGTTGGAGAGTTTTCCCCCCTCACACACAGACACGTCCACAGGGCCCTGGCCTTGTCAGATGGCATTAACTGTCAGACGGCTGATGTGCTCTACAGAGGCCACACTACGAGAGAAAGTGATCTGATTGATTAAAGCCCCTGTTACACCTGACTGAAACAGCAGCCTGATTGGTCAGCGCGTCTGAGGAGCCGGGATTGTCTTCTTCAATGACAGAGCAGCGGTGCACAACTAAATCTGATCACGCTGGAGAACGTCAACTGCAGCCCAAGGTTGTAGATAATAAGCCTTGATGAAATAAAACAATTAATATTATTAAATCAACGTTTACTAAACTATTTTGTTCCTATTAAGTATTCAGCCACTGTTTCAACAAACCTGAACCGACTTTAAAACGGATTCAATCACTTCACCACTGAATTATGATTATCTTATAATTGTTTACACAATTATGTGATAGTTAGATAAGTTTTTTTTTACATCAGCTTTCCATAACTTGAATATTCTATTATTATCTAATTGTTTATTTTCTTCTGTAAAGACTGAAGACCTAGCAGATTTCTATTAACATTTTTTTGTGCCAATCCATAAATAGGTAATAAATAGGCATCATTACTTAATTGGCCTCACCTGCTACAAGCCATTTTTAATTAGATTTTTGTGCATATTGAAATGAGTTTCTTATCTAATGTTTATTTTCTTCTGTAAAGGACTTTTGGGGCACTTCAGTTCTGTTGGGGACTTCAGTAGAGAGCATTTCCAGAGAGTCTCTGTAGTGTCTAGTTTGTTTTCTCTTTCTTAGTACCATTTATGTTTCATGTACCATTTGTGTTATGCTTATATAATTAATGCTTAAATACTTTAGATTTTGGTTATATTGTCACCTTTTATATGTCTCTTAAAAGTATGCATTATATAATTTTGGAATCTTTTTCTGAATTTCCCCTTTTGTGTTGCAACAGATAACAATAAGGTCTTAACAATATTTGTTGTTCAGCTTTAAAAAAAAAAAACAATAATCTCAATTTCACAAACCTTTGTATATTTAAATCTGACAAAAAGTTGTGAAATATATAGTGGGTCATACAATATCAGAAGGCTTGAGGCAGAATTTAATGTGCGGTTGCATCCCTTTTTCCCTTTAATTGAGGGCTGAGAGAAATAAAACCCAACTGTAGAGAGATTCGTCCGTACTATTCTTAAAACAGCAGATAAAATCTATGGTGGGACAGAAGAAGAAAGATAGCTAATTACAGGTCTAATCTGGTGAAACATATTGCTTATAATCACTTAGGAACACATTAGACATGGTGGCGAAAGTACAATTATAGGTTTGCTGTAGCGATGCACTGATGTGGCAGCGAGAAGCGGCGTTTCCTAGTTGTAATAACAGCTCTCATCTGAAGAATGCAAGCTGTATAGGACAACCACCACACGCCCTGCCAAGCCTGGTGACCCCAATGCCCAGCCAGAGGTCATGCCCCACTTCGGCTCAAAGAGTAGGGAGAGAGGATTTCCATTAGAACACGGTGCAATCTGTCACAATCCCATTTGATAATGAGAAATCACCGCCTAATGTGTCTTTAATCGGAGCCTTTTGGGGTTATGTCACAGACTGAACGGCCACTGAATTTCCTCTCCCCAATCATGTCTAAACCCTCTTAAGTGGAAGTAATCTTATGGAGAGAAGAAAAGTCTGATGAACCAGTGAGTCTAGTACTGTGCTAAGAGCCACCAAGGAGCCTCTGATATGATGATTGTGATCAAATCCATTGGTCCACCTGGGACTTCCATGGACTCCCAGATTCCTGCAGCTCTCAAAGCTGCTTATCCTGGCCACAATCTCTTCATTTGAGAGACCAGTGTCTCTAGTGAAAAGGATTTAGTATAGTAATCTACCAAAAAAAATGTTAAAGATGTATCAATGAAGTATGTGTTTTCCAAATAATGTGTTTGATAAAGAACAGGGTTGATCAGCTGTTAGGATTCTATAGATATATGGACATTTCAGAGCTAAAATAAATTTTTTTTTTATTCTTATTTAAAATGAAACTGATATATATATATAACGTGATATAAAGATGCAAAGCCAACATGTTTAGGTATAAAGAATCCATTACTGAATTAAAAGTAAATGAAATAATGTGAAATTATGTATCTGAATCGAAAAACGCTCAAACAATAGAGAGACTCGTCGTGAGCTTCAAAGGGTCAAGGACAAGCAACAGAATCAATGCTAAACAAGCTAAAATTGGATTTTTAAACATAACCGAATGGTTCAATTCTGAAAACAGGCAAGTGTGCACAGACATGTACCAATGCAAATGAAATGTCGGAAGCAAGGCAGCCTGAGCTGAGGAAAAAAGGAAAGCGGCCTTTCCGAGTAATGTGTGCAATGACATCTGGGACTGTAATCAGCCGGACACTTTCAAGACCTGCCAAAGCAAACAAAGCAATAACAAATCCACTTTACAGATCATCGATCTGCCCTAGACCAGGCCAAGCCAAACACAGGAGGGAAGGAGTCTGCAGAGCAAGGGTAGTCTCTATCACTGACCCTTACAGCCCAACAAAATCCTTCAAAAATAGTCAAGGCATCAATCTACAGTCAAACACCCGTTAATTACACAAGGCTAAAAAAAACAGACACACCAATCCTACCCTTCAGCAAAAAAAGTGGAACAGCTTCGTATCATCACAAGGGAATATTAATGAATAGAATTTGCATTAAGTAGATGCATCATCATCTAATAAGCATCGCAGTTTGCATAGAAAGTATCAAAACTATAGCACTTTTATGAGTCGGGAATGCATTATAATTGAAAAAATGAATATAAAACATACCAAACAAACACACGCAATTACATTTTACCAATCTTTAGACATCTGAATGTTTTACTCACATCTCTCAAAAATAGATTTGCTTCATCGACACTGTCAACCCAAATGTTAATCAATTCGTAATCAATAATCAACTTAAAATGTTACAGTAAAAGTAATTCACATTGTTGAGTAGTTACAACTTTTTCAATATTCATGAGTTAGTAATGCAGTCAAAACTCCTGTTGATATTGCTTTTTTTTAACACTTTTCCTAATGTGGGATAACATTGTCAACACTATATATATTATAATTTTAAAGACCAAATGTTAAAGACTAAACTTCGGATTTCCAACTTTCATCATTTCCATAAGTGAAAAAATGCAGCTCACATTCATTAACGGTTTTCCTGGAGTAAAATGTGATGATTTTGATGCGATAATGTATGTATTTACTTTACATGACTACTTGATAATAATGACTTAAAAACTCTGCTTTCCCTAAAAAAGGCCAACGAGGGGAGAAACAGAATCCACATGGCTACAAAGAGTGAAATTCACATTCTTTTCAATGCATTCATTTTTTCTTAAAAGCACAACATATTTAATGTACTTTCAACAGACTCCTTGCTGTTGTTCTCAACACTAGAAGAAAGTAAGATTTGGATTACATGGCCGATCTGAAAATGGAATATTCTTTTTGCCTGTCAGCTAAAAAAACTGATACTTAGCTGGCAGAAGCCTCCGTCTCCATGGCTTGAAACAAGACCAACAACTTACTCAGAGAAGATCCAGAAGACTTGTCTGTAGACAAAAAGAGACTAAAAAACCTCAATTTATTTATGACTTTAATCAGCACAAGGGCTGCTTTTACAACATTTCAGGGTGAAGATCATCTGTTTTGGGTGCAGAACTTGAAGGGACTGAGAGCGAGGTGAAATACTGGAAGCTGTTGATGGACCATGGGCTCTGAGCTAATGTCTGAACTCTTTACAGAAACCACAACCACATCATCTGAGAACGGAAGAGGGAGAAAGAGAGAGGGAAGCTGGAACTGCTTCATTATATCAGCCTGATATCATCCTAACCACGGCTTCAACACCACACCACTACAAACACTTAGATACAGAGACTGATGAGTGCGCTGAGACAGGGGAAAGAGTGAAATAATCCATGGCAGAGGTGAACAGATGGGCACAATGTGAGCCGGGATCCTTTATGAGCTCTGGTGAATCCTAGTGATGATAATCACGGAACACAAAATAAAGCTTGAATGGGAAGTCACGCAAAGCAAGACATATTTTAACGGCTAAAGAGAAATGGTCATTTATGAACCCTTCAGAGTCTAAAGTATTTTGGACTAACTGGATATTTTGGTTGGTATTTAAAGGTTTTTCAACCTAAAAACTTATATAAAATGCAAATGCTTGAAGCCTTTTTTAAAAACAATTCTTATCACCCCACCACCTTTAACATCATCATTAACAACATTAAATAGGAATATTTTGTCAACACTTTACTTTTAAAGCCCAAATATTAAATAGTTATCTAATGAGAGGTGGTTAATTAATGATACGCTATAAAATTAAGTATTAACTTGTCCATTAGTTACGCATTACTAAATGATTACATCAATTATGTATAGATTAAGTACAAACACATTTATTTAATTTATTATGAGAAAAAAGCCTTAACAAGAAGAATGCATTTTGACAAATATAGACTTAATAAAGTCTACATTTGAGTTAAAAATTTGCTTTTTTTTTTTTACAAAAAAAATTCCAAATTCTACCAGAAGTGAAATAATAAAAACTACATCACAATTTAAAACCGTGTTTCGTAATTAATTGTATGCTAGGCGTAGTTTGTTCCTGTTTAAATTTTTTCTTAATTATTTGGATAAAAATCTTATTTATGCTGGTCTAACAAACAGTGAAACCAAGTTAAGGCTTCAATTGAAATTAATTAGTAAATGAGTTAACTATTAGTTAATGCTAAAGTAGGGTATTATTATGGGCCCTTAAAACAAACAAAAAAATGTAAAACAAGTAAATAAATAGTTGTTTTTAATTGTCATGTTAAAAAGTGTTGGAGTTTATTTAAAACAAAGATGATTGAATGTCTAAAATTGTTTAAAAAATTTAATTAAATGAATCATACCTACAAACAATATTTTTTACAAAGTATTTTACTTCGTACTTAAAAAACTATAGGGCCATGATGACACTGAAATGTGTATAGTAAGTGCACAAGCAAAGCAAGAATGGACTATATGTGTTGTGTGGAGTCAAATCCATTGTTTTATAGGATAAGAAAATTAAGTTAGTTTGTTTCATTTAAAACTGTCTATTTTACATTTAATCTATTTAAAAAGTGAGATGTATGTTGGGTGAAATATAGTGAAGAATAAGCACTTTTGATAGTTACATAAAAAGATGTATGCATAACTTCTGATTTCCTTTTAATATGTCCGTATGATTTTGTCTAGTCTTCATTTTCTTGGACAACACAGTGTTATAACCAATCTACACATCTAACAACCTGAATACGTTGTGAATACAGGGACGGAGAGAGAAAGAGAAAGAGAAAGAGAGAAGTAAGAGAAAGACAAAGCAAAAGATATAGTAGAGACAGAGACAGAAGGAAAGAAGAAAAAGAAAAGGAAGAGAAAGAGAGAGAGTGAAAGAAACAGAAAGAAAAAGAGAAAATAAACTAGAGAGAAAAATTGTGGTAGATATAAAATATAGAGAGAATAATATATATAGAGAGAGATAGAAGAGAAACAAAAGAGAGAGAAAAAAGAGAGGAGAGAGAGAATAGGGAGAGAGAGAGAAGAGATGAGAGAAAGTGAGAAGAGGGAGAGAGAGAAAAGCGCGCGCGCTGATAGAGAGAGAGAGAGAGAGAGAGAGAGAGAGAGAGAGAGAGAGAGAGAGAGGAGAGAGAATAGAGAGAGAGAGAGAGAAGAGAGAAATGATAAGGTGAAGTCCTGAAAGAGTAAAAGAATGAAACCAAATCCATATGGACTAGCAAACCGATGAACAGCAAAGATGCAGAGTGGCCTCTCTGAGAAAGAGCAGACAGATATTCTGGGGGCTTCTTCCACCTGGAACTCACTCAGAAAATAACTCAGAGGCTTGAACCCAGAGCCAGCAGCGCAGCATTGAAAAAATAACAACAACATAATCAACCGCAACGAGTAACCCAGAGAAATCTGCTTGATGCAGCCCAGTCCTCTACAGCTCCTTCTCTTCTCGTTTCCTGTATTAGCTGTGGTCTGGAAGTATAAATCAACGACCATGTGGGGTTAAGATGCTCAGTTCTGTGTAGATCTGAGAGCATCTCCTTCATTTTCAGCCAGCGAAGAAAGAGCTGAAGCCCAGCTGGTGCTGCGGTGGCTTCCGGACCAGAATTTACGGTCCAGGGCGTTGATGAAACCCTTGACTTGCGCACACATGAAGGGAGCTCTGCCAACCCATGATTAGAGCCGGAGCCAAGGGTTTGCATCTTAATTCCAGAGGGCTGACTTCACACATCCTAGACCGCTGCAATTACCAGAAGTTTGAGCTTGGCCTCGCTTTCACAGCCTTCACACACAGCACCCTTCACTCCCACAGTCCACTAACCTTCAGTGAGCAGCCAAGTCATTCATTAAAGCATCATTCACAACTTCAAAGTTGACAAAACAGTGCAGGAATAAAAAAGAAAACAAACTGAGACAGCTAAAAGTAATCATAATTCATGTGACCGTGGTGCAGCTCTGTGTTTGAGGTTGCAGAAGCTTGTAGTAGTTATGGCCCGGCCTTCACACTCCAGGGCCGGTCTGCTGAGATTTAAGAGGGTACGGCTTTTCCACAGGCTTCTGGTCATTGCAAGTTATCAGAGACACTTTGACTCTGACTTTTTTTCAGACTCATATATCACTGGAGGCTGCGGAACAAGTGCCTCTGTGTAGAATGTTCCTGAATAGATCATGGCTCCTGACATAGTGCTGTTTAAACAAATCAAAACACAAGATAAAACTACAGACTGCTGCTATTTTAAAATAACTTGTAAAGGATAAGATTAAGTTAGACTTAATCATGCAAAAAGGAAATTTAACAAACACGTGAACAATGTGTAATGAATAAACTTTTCTGTAGTCCATTATTTAATTATCATCTCAATTAAGTAATACCTTGCATTACCAAATTTTGCTATATATATATATATAATATATAGATTATATATATATATTATATATATCTATATTATACTATAATATATAATATATATAAATATATATAATTTTTTTCATTTTTTTTTTTTATTAGCACAGATAGTTTGTAGCCAAAGAAATCATCTAAAAGGGAATCAAGAAATCAAGACGTCATTATCTACATGTCATAAAGGGTAAATCTTGATTGACAGGCAATTTCAGCTACTTTTTAATTTTATCGAAAACCTGTAAGATTCTCAGCATGCACTATACTTTGTGGATATTCAGTAGATAAAAAGAGAGTGTGTTCTACTCTGGCCAGCTTGGACGGTGCTTTACAGGCCTCTGCCCATATATCAAACCTCCCGCCGTTCTGTGCCTCCTATCCCGCTGTGCAAATTTGTCCAATTAGCCACGGCCCCACAGGGTGGAATTCAGTGTGAAATGGGGCCTGCCACTGTCCACAGATTAACCCACAATAAAAAGCATTTCACAGACACGCCCATTTACAGCCCGGCCACAGCAGCGCTAACCTACCATTAGCCTGAAACCTGGAGCAGAAGCACCAAACATCCAGCTCACTGCCGTTTGTTGTCCAGGTGGCTATTTTATCACCTCTCGCTGATCACCCTCACACTAGCAGCCCGCGCTCTGAAATAAACCCCGCCAACAGCCGGGATTAGACACGTAAGAGTTTTACGCCTTTTATAAGAGGCTTTCGTCACGGTGGATCTGTTGTCACCAGTCCAGGGACATGGTTCCTGGACAACAGGAACATTTGGAGATTTAAACATCTTATATTTTGCTTTTCTGACTTCTTTGATAAGATTATATATGACAAATGTGAAAACTTTCAATGGTGTATTCAAATGTTTTACTTTTGTAGTTCTTTTTTTTTTTGGTGCAATCAATGTTAGTGAGACTACCTTATATGATAACCAGATAAAAACTAATTAAGAGACTTTTGTTTGATATTTGCAAACTTATAACAACATAATCACATAAATAATATTTAAATATTTGACAAAGCTCTCATTGAAGACAAGAATGCATATTCCATCAACAATGGACAAAAGGTCAGCTAACGCTAAGAAATTGTATTTTAAAGATGACTCCAAGGATAATCAAGAGCTACTCAGTGTAGCACACTTACCTTCCCTAAAATAGATCTAAAAGTGGAATTTATATTTTTATTTATACATTTATGCATTTTTTAAAGCACATAGGTTTTACACATGATTTTTTTGGTAAATCACCCTTGGCAAAACTGAACTAGCTGCTGGAAAATGCTATAAACAAAGGTAATTTAAAGATGCATTAACATTAACTTGTGAACAAAAATGATACAAATTTATAAAATGTATACAGACACTATTCATGTCATGAATGTCTTCATGTACAAACGTTTCTTGATCTTTGATTTAAAAGATTTTACTATAAGATCCCGATTAACAGCCTAGGTGCAGCCACCACAGCCGATTCCATCTAATCATCAGTTTGGTTTGGGGAACCCAAAGCAAACCCCTTCCCTGAGGAACACAGCACTTTAAATGTCCACTATTGCCTTGTGATGGTTACAAAGTGTTTGATAATGCTCCAGCATGCTATCCATCCATGTTCTGCAGATTCAGTCAGACTGAAAACTCGAAAAGACAGGTTTTGCTGGACAAAATATAAAAAAAATATAAAATAGCTTATATTGGAAATTACTTTATTATATTTTCAAAAAGCAGTGAAATATTCAGTAAAAACCTCAACTAAAAACAATCATATTGAAGGTGGTTCCTCATGGTTCAGTTTTTTTTTTGCTGATCTCTCTCAAAATACCTAAACAAAGTAGTAATGAAAGACCAAAAACACAGTAGGTTGTAGAAAAACAAAGAAAATATCACATCCTAATTCACCTTTTAAAATGGGAAAAATACATCAAAAATAACTGAAAAACTATTAACTTCTTTAAAATGGATTCATATGAAAATACCTAAAAAATAATAATGAAAGTAAAAACAATTTCAAAATACCTCTTAAAAATCTCTTTAAAAAGGAAATGTACATAAAATTTAAATAAAAAAGGTGATCCTTGTAAGTTGCACATAAATGCCAAGAGCTTCTGTAAATCAGTAATGATTATGTAGTGTGACCTAACAACCCCAGGCCTAACTAATCAAATGAAGAGTCTGAGACAGTGCTGGGTTCCAGTAAGGTGCTCAGTCAGGAGTTCCCGATAAACAAAAGAGCATCCATTAGACTCATGGCACTGCACTGACATCATTCCAATGATTGTATCAGCATTTCAAGATGTTTGGAAAAAAATTTAGGTCAATGTTTGGAGAATCTGATAAAGTCAGGATTAGCAAAAACTCTTTCCTGTCTGCATAGAATTGTGAGGTTAGAAAAGAAAGTAAAACCGAGATAAAACAGAGAACACTGATGAATGCAGAGATACTTTTCTGCATCTGTAGCCCTTCACAATCTCAGCCGAGCTCTTTGACAAATCTGTCCATGTTATCTGGTGAGGTAAATCCGGCTAAACCTGGCGGTAATGTCTTCGAAGTGAAAAAGATTAATAAGTAACCGTTCCAAGGGCTTAAGTACGGCTAAGATTCTTAACCCATTTAACCTCAGTGGGAACACAATCAAATCAGGACATCCTAGACCAAAACAACTCGGCGGCAAGAATACAGCTATCAGCTTTTCTTCAGCGCTCTGTGTCTGGGGTGTTTCGGATCAGCTTGGAACAACAGATCAACAAATGATGGGATATGAAGCAGAGGTTTTGAGAGCCATTAGTTGTGTAGCAACACAGGTAGTGGCTGATTTACTGAGAGTGGATCTGTTTCTCATCCAGCTGATGGCCTTCCTTGATTTACATGTGTGTAATTTTTCTGCTGCGGGCGCGTTGATGTTGTTTTGGCTTTCGTCTTTGGCAGAGCTGATTTTCGCCGTCTAGTGCTAAGAGTGAAGGGGCGGCAGTCGAGGCCTCTCCTGACGCGTGTTTGATGTGGCCTGCATGTTTTAGGTCCTGGAGCGCCGTACATAATGAAAGATCAAAGGGCCAGCGTGACCCTTCTAGAGGCCGGGAGGAGAGAGGACACTTAAATCATCTGAGCTGCAGAGGTCCAGAGCCAACGGGCCCTGGCTCTAATGAAGATCAGCCTCCGTTCACTCACACAGTTCAACAATCAGCACTCTTGCTTGATGAGTACCCTGATCTGCAAATGCACTTAATCGCATAAGTCAAACCTTATGATGCGAAACCAAAGTTGACGAGCAACAAGCGATGCTATTTCACTTACATTGAGAGACGGAAAGATTTGGAAAGACAGAATAATGTTCAAAAGCCCCAAAAAAGATTATGATAATGACAAAGGGATTCATAAAAGAAGAAAAAAAATGTTCTTGTACACAATACATGTGCATCCAATGAGAGTACAATATGCATTCAATTCAGATGCCACTTCATAAAATATTATCAAAGCAAAAAAATGCAAATGATAGTTTTCTTAAAAAAAAGTTAATTTAAAAACAATACAACATATTTTAAAAATCGTGCTATTGTTTACAAGTGTTCGATGTATCCAATCTCTTTAATTTGTATACACACTATTTAATGTTTTATAGCATTATAATGTTATCATCAATTCTTTATCTCACCTTTTAGTTTGTCTATGTATTTATTAATTGTGTTTTCTCACCTATTATATAAATTGTTATAGTCAATAGTACAATAATTACCTGAGAAGGTTAATCAGGACTAAATATTTTTTAATAAAACTTTGAAATAGTAAAAATATTGACAATTTCAAAGAATAAATGAATGATTGAATAAAAACATAAAAAAATAAATAAAACAACGTTTTAAAAACCTTTTAACGTTAAAAACCTTTTAAAACAAACTATTTGGTTCCTTTACCACATGTGTAGCACAGAATAAGCAACATCTTTTGCTTAACCCACACAGCCATTTTTGGTTTAATTTATAAACAATGCAATAAGAATTTGTAATTGTACTACTGTTGACAATTTCTCGATGTAACCCATCTCTGTGCATTGTGTACAACTGTTTCATGTTTTATAGCATTATAAGTTCATCATCAATCAATTATTTATTTACTCTTACCATTTAGTTTATTTCTGTCTATGTATTTATTAGTTTTGTATTTATTACCAAAAAAATTTAATAGTAAATAGATTCCAAGACGGAACTAAATCATGTCCCCCCTGATTACATACAAAGTAATATTTGTGTAAAAACAAAACAAACAAACACCACAAACAATGAAATTTTTAAAAAGGACAATCGCATAGAATAAATAAATCCATCTAATTAGAAAAAAAAGCTTTTAACGTCTCAAAACAAATAATTTAGCACCTAAACAAAAAAAAATTATACCACAATGTGTTGCCCAGAAGAAATATTTTTTTAATCCACACAGCGATTTTAACTCCACCGCATATCAAATGTAGAAACATCAGAATAAAGCAGTGCTTGAATCAATTGGTTTGGCTGAATCAATAACCGCTCCGGCTCATGTAAAGATGGCATCAGTATTCTAAAAAGCCTGCCAACATGCTGACATTGTTGAGGAGCGAACACATATTTTAATTCAAGCCTGTATCCTCTCAAAGATCATCCAGCTCTGTTGACCATCTTGACATGTGCATGCATCAGGCCGGGGCGGCGCTCCAGTGTAATATTTCCTTAATGTAATGGGGTTTGATCGGGGGTGTCGGATGTCCGATATTGTGCTGTTTTATTACTGTAAAGAGTGCTGAGGGACTCTCAGGTTGAGGCTAGCAGGACCCGCTCCCCTCTGCTCTAGCACTAGACAGCGTTGTTAAGGCTTGTCTGTATGGCCCAATAACCACAGACGAATCAGCACTGCCCGAGCCACATGGAAACTGATACACTCCCATCCTAACACTGCCTCCGGACACTGGATACTTCTGGAGAGTATTAACGCCAAACTCGTGTGGACCACCTCTCCCAGAGCATGCCAGTGCCACACACATTGTCTACAAAGGCCATCCAAATCTACATCCTAACATGATCCTCTAAAACCCACAAATTCAATCAACCTCACTTTACTGGAGAACATACACAAAATTATTTTGCCTTTGAGAGGATGATGGCCCCTGGTTTCATGATTTACTAAAGTGCTTCTAATCCCAATGTATTCACAAGATAATCAACTGATCTATGCTGTGTATTTGCCTTTTTGTAAGATTATTCAGAAAATGATTTGAATATTAGTATTAAAAAAACATGAACAAAATAACAAACATTCTACATATTACTAGTATTAGTATGTTTTGATTGTTGGGATCTATTTAAGTTATTTAATCTAAAGAATATCAAACAAGCATACATATTAAGCTTAGAGTTCCGTTTATCTATTGTAAAATAGAATGTATAAATATAAAGAACACCAATACAATCAAATTATTTCTTTTTCACTGTTACTGTTTCTGTACATCTGAATACAAATATTTGATCTGTGACAACTTGTAAATTGAGAATTGTACAGAAGGAAAAAGTCCATAAACTTATTATTATTTTTTTTTAAACAACAACTAACAATTAATAGAAAATAATCTGGAAATTACCTCAAAAGAGAGTCAAAATGAAAACTAAAAAGAATACTGTATAATAATTCATACAGAATGACAGCACAATTCCATTTGAGAAATTTGAACATTTGAAAATCAAATCACAATTAAAACAACATAAGTTAAAAAACTATTTTATTAACATTTCATGAAATGACAAAAACAAGTGAACAATTGAGAAAACACAACAACAAATTTAAAACAACAACAACAACTATAAAAAAAGCAACATTTAGGTTATTTTGGTTCCAAATGTGTGTTTCCTGAATTATTTATTTTTTATGATTTGCTGGAGTATTCTGATTCTATTTAGTTTTTAAAATATTTTGTCTTTATAATTGTGATTTGCATCTTTTGTTTATGATTTTATTTTAAATCACAAAAACTTTGTTGTTAAAAAAATATGCATTCAATCATCCATCTTTGTTTACCGCAGTAAAGCTCACATGCCAACCTGCCAACAATGCAATTTGAAATCACCTAAAACAATCCATCCTTGAGAGACATAGTTAAGCATATTAGCTAGTCTGCAAGTATGTTTTTGGACTCTGAGTAATCAGAACTACTGCGCTGTCGAGCATTTTCAAATAAATGTCAACAACACTTTTAACCACTCTATCATAAATCATCTCTGCGATGCAAACACAAAAACAACATCTTACCAAGCATTAAAGTATTATCACAGTTTCTAAGCTTCATCCTATCATATTTTCTAATGCTAACAAACACAAATGCACTTTCTCAGATGAATACTATGATTGTTGAACTCCTCATAGAAAACTACTGGTGAGCAGAAGGTTATACTCAGTGATCTTTAATTCCAAAGCAGCACTTCAAAAAGCTTGTTATTGACTTTGAAGTTAAACCTATCCGGGAGAAACGTTAACCATTGTATTGATTGTACAGAGGAGCACTCAGCATCTTCATCTTCATATTGATTGTTTTTAACATACTCTACTCTGCTGCTAAAACTAGGATCTAATTCTGTTTATATCTGTAAAATAACCAACACAAATATACACAAATATACTTATCACATCAGCGAAAAACACAGGCTTCACAACACTTAATATGCTCAGTTCAACTGAATGATCTCTTCAGATTGAAACATCCAACATAACATCCTGCATGATTTCGGCAGAGTCGTACCACACAGACGACGTACTGCCATGATGGATTGTGCTGTGACAAATCTCTCAAACAGAGACGGACTAGATCATTCACCGCCGCCAGGGGTGTCTGGGTACACCCTGACCCACCTCTTGCTCTCTCGCTGGACCCTGATATATTGTGGGCCTTAGCGTCACTGATTTAATGGATGGCAAACCAGAGAGCCGCTGACAGCTCTGGAAACATGTGGCCTAGATTTTTCAGGAGGCCGGCCATCAGTACAGAGCAGCCCCCTGACAGCAGAGCTCTGTCACTGCCACTTGGATTGGGCGATCAGCATGCACCGAGGCTACCTGAACCAGCCGCCACCTGCCCCGACACTTTACCCTGATTGGGACGACAACTGCAACAGCTGGCCAGGGATTAGGTGGGCAGCGCCAGCAAGCACGGAGGGTCACAGCAATCCAAAGCCAGGCCCGGGCACCTGTCACTAGCTCAGAGCTCCCTCCATCCCTCCCCCCTCATTGTTTAGTGCTGATGCTTAATAGGCTCGCATTCGCTTCCCTGATCCTGCCTACTGGGGATCATTCCATCTCTACTCGATATCATAGTGCTGATAGCCATTTCTACATGATGAGGCTTAGAGTTCCCACACGGCTTCTGAGCTGCCAGGGATCAGGGAGATATTAATGGGACTTATCAACACATGCGGGTGCAAAAGGGCCTGCAATTTTACGCCCTGATCCACAAGGGGTGAAGGCCAATCCCAGGGAGAATCTATCCGCAGCAGGACAGGCAGCTCTCAACACCCGATCTACTCTCGGCTGACGACTCAATCAGGGCATATGTGAAACGAGACAGATGGCTTTATATTCCACCAAGACAGTTATACTTAAACACGGCTCAGCTATGAATGTCATGCATCGGGCTTATGTGGTGATACTACGGGTTTAAAGACACACATTATGTAGATCATATATGATGAACATTGTTTATTTATAAGCATTACATCTAGGATTGTTTGTTAGTGTGCTTCCTTTGATCAAGATGAGCAGTGTTGTTTGGATGAAATGTTAGAGGAAGACAGGTGGCGCAGGCTGACTGAACTTGTAGTGACCTCGAATACACAAGTGTTACATTAGATCTAGTCACAAGAGATACTTCCAAGAAAGGCCCCAGTGGGCAAGTGAGAGCGAGAAATTGAGATCGACTGAGTGAGGGAGAGAGGCAAAGTTGTTAGAAAATAGCAGTTAATCCCTCTGACGCCCTGCTCTTTGTGATGGGTGTCAATAGGTCACAAGCAGGCTTATTCAAATGGCCCATTAAAACAGAGAAACACTAACACTGCTACGATGCCTTTCTGTTTCTATTCATACAATTGACACAAAACAGAAGAGCTTAGCAGCTGGAATTAGCAGGGGTTATGTCTATAGAGATTGTTAGTCATACAGGTCATCTCAGCATGACCTGTGAGGTTCATAAAGAAGCTCCTGGATGCATCCTCTTAGTCTAGAACTGATCTAATGGACTAAGAACATAGCATCAACATGGTCGGTCAGCCGTGTTGGGTTGCAGGACCAGAGGCTCCCTGGGCAGAAGTTGCCCTGAGTGACAAGAAGCAGACTCAGTTTCTTGCCTTTCCTCACCCCTAACTCCATCACCGACGACGCCACAGTTAACAGAGGAGCCTCTTACATATTACGGCTCCAGCCACTCCAGGCCTCTTCCCAAGGTTAGATTGCATTACACCTTGGAGAAAGACGGGAGATGGAAAAAAAGAAAAAAACGTAAATTTCTTAAGCAGTTCCCTGCTGCCTGTTCTGGTGCTTCGAGTCATAATGGCAGTCATTAGGTGAAAACCGATAACTCCGGCAGATAAAACATTCTTTGAAGCCATGAGTACATTCTCCAGGTATTTTTCAAAGTTGAAGTACCATCCTATGGGATGGGGTACAAAGGGAAAAGGTTCAGGGGTATATTCATTAGGAGCCTTAGGTCCCAGCAAAGAGCATTCCCACCTAAATGTCAATGCTGTCTAATTTTAAGGAGATTCAATTCAAGGAAAGCTTCAAAATTATACAAGAGATCCAAAACTGTGTGTGTATAATCCAACAACATACATTAGAGGAACAGAGAACATCCATTAAGTTCAGAAATATCACTTCCATTACTTAATTTAACTGTTTATACACTTGAGCTGGGGCATAATGATTCTGGATAGCACAGCCATTTCAGACGCAGACTCTGAAGAATACCATAGATTCCTCATGTCAGACTTCAAAAGCAAATAGTTACCCGCAATTAGAGTGAGTGAAGCCTGTTGGATAGGCAATAGTTAGATGCTCTATTCAGATAGTGTAGTGGACAGTAAATGGAGCCATTTACCTGCAGCCGTCACTGATCTCAGGTTATTTCGCTCATCACTGTTGATCTCAGAAGGTTCACATACCGTGAGATAGTTTCAAAAACTCTTGTTTTTCTGTAATTGAGTTTATGGCTTTCAGCAGGCTAAAGAAAACTTTAGCAGAGACTTTTCTTTTAATGTATGATTATTTGTTTCTCAATAACTAAAGACCATACATCTGTTATGATGTCTGTAAGAGTGTTGTTTTTGCCAGCCACCCAAGTTTTAATCTCAGTCTTTTAGAGGAAAATTATCTTTAATCACCAAATATGAAAAGGGTTTTAGTCATTGTACATACTATTTTCAAATGTATTTAAATGCATTTCATGAGCTAATGCTCTATTTAACAATATGAGTTTTTGTTATATATACTTTCATTAATAGATGCAATTACATGTTCACGACAAAAAGCCTATAGCCTCGAGAAAATGGTGTGTCAAAAAATAATTTAATCATCACTGCCAAAAAAACCTAAACAAAAAACACTGGCCTGTACTACCACAAGATGTTTTGTGCATAAAACAATGAAAACATTTTCATAGATAGAGGAAACTACAGAAGTGCATATATTAATCCATGAAAAAATACAAGCTACTTTCATACAACAAACTAGACTACAACATGTGATATGAGATGTAATTTCAAACCTTCTACTGTACAATGGCAGTCATTAGTTGACAACACACAAACAATCATATTTAATGCGTTGTTTTAATTTGGTATAGTCATCATCAAATTACAAAAACTGCCCAAACCAATATGACATATATTTGAAAATGCCTTTATTACTTAAACAAAATACCTACACTACAGCTGAAGATCTTTGCCCAAACCTGACAGCACCTGACTGGACCCGTCAAATCGAGTTTAATTTCTATAATTGTACTCAGGCTTGGGGTGGGTTTGTGTGATGTACTTATATTGTGATGAGAGGCACAAAAATGGATACTGAGGAGGTGAAACAGAGGATTATCCCCATTTTTGCATGGATTAAATTTAATAATCTCAGGTTCGGACTCAAATAGCAAACAAAATTGAGTTTAGGCTGGACTAAATTCTCTCGGGCAAAACTTTTCAGGCTTGATTACAGCTCTAAATTACACATACAATACTTAATATAAATAATAAATAACTTAAAATTCAACTTCATTTCAAATGAACTTGCAAAAATGTTTGATTTTAGGATGAGTGACAAAGGCTAGTGACAAAAGCGAAATGCTATATTAAAATGACTATTTATTAGTTTAATAAATATTACTAGTTTAAGGGAATATTAAACATGCTACTGAAGCACCCGTTTGCTACATATGATGTGTGTAAAGAACAAATTTGGGTGATGACTATGACATAACAATATGGACCAGTTAGGTTCGACTATGGAGTCTGGAGAAAAGATAGAGAATTGACACTAAGGTTTGAATAATTTCCAGCTTTATATGAGATACTACTTGAAAAATAAACAAAACAAAACAAAACTAGAAACAGAAAAATAGACTTAAGGAAAAGATGTTAGAACATACACACTGTAAAAGATAGACTGGTCTATACATTGAAGTAAATAACTTCATGGATCAAAAGTGCACTTTTTAAAATACCCTTGTTACCAAAAAAAGTTTACTTAAGCACAAAGAGTTCTTCCAATAGTTTGCTAATCAGATGTCAGTTCAGTAAATGATTCAGAGTTAGTATACATCCAAGGCCTGCTCCAGGTTGGTGATGTGTCGTGAAATCGATCCCACTTTAATGTAGGACTCAAACAATTCCAAAGGATGAGACTGAAAATCCAGCAATGTTCCAGATTCGTGGGGGCTCGCCATCCAACTCTCAGGGTTTCCAAAAAGCCTAAAGTATACGAGGTCAAATAATAATATTCAAAGTTCAAAAGATTGGATAATTGCCGAGTAATTTCAGCATTCAATGTTTTAACTAAAAATGCTATTAATATACACATGTCTTCAATTCAAACATACAAACAACTGACAAACTGGTAAACTCAAACACAAGTACTTTTTATCTGATGTACAATAGTCATTCCCTTACATTGCTTTGCTTATAATGTCTAACAGTTTAAACACTCTGAATTCAATCCCCATTACTAGTCAGCAGCTCAATGGTGGACAGCTCCACTGATGCCAACAGTCTCCCTAGCAGCAATGCATGGGTGGTCTTCAGCCTCGGGCCACCGTTTCACACAAATCACAACCTAATTGTTGTAATTCAACACATGGTGACAGTTTTAGACCCTGAACTGTGAGGACTAGTGTCACTGAACCAGCTTGCAAGCAATGGGAGGCCTTCCAAGTGTCAAAGCTTTTTTAAGAGCCACACCACCTGAGATTGCCATATATCACCACTGCGCTTGCTCTCTCTCTCTCTCTCTCTCTCTCTCTCTCTCTCTCTCAAGAACAAACAACTTTGAACAAGTCATTAGCACAGTCTGTTGATGAAAGAGAGGGGATAACGTATGTAGGGCAAGCATTTGGTTTATTTCAGCCTTGAGCAGAGCAAGAACAGGGCAGGTGGAGCTGCTGCAGTGTAGTGTTGAGGCCTTCAGACACTCCCGCTATCCTTGAGCTCTATGATATCACTTCCTTGTAAACTGTGACTGCTGTGTGCCCTTCCTTCCTTCGGTAGATTTAATACCTCAGCTTTCTATTTTGTACTCTTGATCTCAATAGTGTATACATTTAAATGACTTAAATTACAGTTGCAGTTGCTTAACATCAATGTATTTTACTGCTAAAGGGTGAACTTAAACAAATAATTTAATGCACAGAAAGGCAAAGACTTAAAGTTTATTAGCTTTTCTGCTCATTTAGCTCTCTTGAAATTAAATATTTAACCAGCGCTTCAGTACAATAGTTTTAATAGTGCTTTAATCAAACCAACAAATGAAACGTCCAATCAAACAACCAACCAATTAATCAATAAAAACAATTAATCAATCAATCAATCAATCACGATATTTTTATATACCATGTTTCAAAGCAGCTTCACAAAACCCCTAATGTGGATACGTTGGGTTGAATAGGAATTCCTATTGGGCAATTCTATGCAGAAAATATAAACAGAACTACCATATAATGTCACCTTAGGGATTGTACAATAAAGATTATTAGTTATGAAGAAATCGTTGATTAAGCTGACCAGTAATTTCTGGCTTATTATAAAAGCTTGTTTTAAACCAATGTGTGGTAAAATAAAGAAACAAAGACATTTACTTTATTATTGATTTTTATTGACAATAAGTAGACAAAAAAAGACAAAAAAAAAAAAGAAAAGAAAAAAGAACCCCTCAGTGAGATCACAGGGAGCCTTGTTGACTGGGACAGGCGTTAATCACCTCCCCAGCATAAAGACTATTTGAACTTGTTAGAAGTTAGTTTATAATTTGTTAGAAGTTGCTCTGTAGAAAAACTCTGGCTTTTGTACTGGTGTCAAACTTGTGTGAAGAGAAGAAAATGTGAAGAGCTTAGTAATTAATCTTACAAGATGTTCCTGTTTTTGGTGAGACAGCCAATGAGTTGGCAAACCAACTGGACTCTTTAATAAAGGCCAGCACTTTTACCCCAACAAAGATGCCGACAAAACCTCGAGACATTAGCAGGACCACCTTGAAGTGGGAAAAAGTACTACTCAACTAATTTGATTATTTTGTCTCTGCTGGCTGCCAAGGCTATATTTAAGCATTCCCATAAAGGCTGTCAAATAAGACTTGGGAATGGTCTAGCCTTAGATGGTCTCTACATGTGAGTCAGTGTGTGTGTGTGGACAGAGGAAGCAGCATTTCTTCTCAAACAGCTCAGTGTGTGTTTAAGGGCAGCTCTGGTCAGAGCCGTCACACACAGTGGGATAATAATAGTACGTGTTACAACCATAATTCACACTGCTTCCCACATTATGTGTGCTGGTGTCACTTGGTTTATCAACCGCTTTTAGTGCAAATACATGTTTATTTTTCGACTCAATTATTCTTACTTAAAGAGCAAAAATTCCCCTGGGAATCTTCTTGAAGTGTTCACGAGAAAAAAACGCATAATAAAAACAATGCACCCCAAATGACTCGGCTCCCAGGCTTATGGACATTCCTTGTTTATCTTCAATTATAAATAACTTTGGGAAGTTGTGGATCAATACTTTCCCTGTGACATATTGAGGAGGGGGAGGGTACTCTGCATGACCATCCTAACAACATTTTTTGACAAATCTCTCTGTGATTTCATGCAGTGCAGAGTTCCCATGGTCTTTCTATGCATCTAAAGAGGAATAGACCACGCTCACTGCAGACACCGATTTAAAAATTACACACCAGCATACAGAGAGTGAAGAGAGAAGACATGAGGTTAGAGCTACTGGTGTTGTTACTGGCCTGGCTTCACTTTTAAAGGATCTCCTTTGGTTTCAGCCAAAGATACTATACACACTTTATTACATACAAAAGCTATCATTAGGACAGGATTAGAAACTGTAATCGGATTGTCATGGGGGAAAAAGTTGTCAAAATATAATTATCTTTAAAATATGGGGATAAAATATCCATGAGCCAAGACAATGATACCATTCAGACTCTTAACCTAAAAATAGGAAAGAACAACAAGAAAGCCATTACTTTATTCAGACAGCCTTTCTAGGACCTGTGCACTAGATATTCAAATTCAGAAGTAAACTCAGGCCTTAGTTGCATGTGGAGGTATAACAAGAAGCAGTGGAAAAAATAAATTTTAGTGGAATTATAGAAATTTTCACCACAGTTTCATGAAAGTCATGAAAGACTTTGCTATGCATTTACAAGAAAAAAAAATCATAACTTAAAGCTTGAAGAAAATAGTTTTTCTACAAAAGGACAACCTCTGACTTTCTCTCTTGGTGCTCAAAAGAAAGTAAGAAGTACTGCAGTTTGTTGTGCACCACTACTCCAGAAGGGAGGAGCAGGACCCCATCGATGGCGATGTTAAAAATGACCAACTTTACAGCTAAAAAACATTCCTGGTCCCATTGTTTTTTGTTTTTTTTTAACTTTGCACTTTTTTAACCTTTAACTTTCCAACACACCAAAAGGTTGAGCATATCTTCAGCTTCTCTATTTTAGTTAGCTGTTTTGGTTTACAAAATCAAAGCAAAAAACAAAAATCTGTGTCAATTGAAAAAGCTGAACTATTGTAAGTGATATCTCAATTCATAAAGATTCAAAGTCATAAAAACTTATTTTTAAATAATCTTTTAAAATAAATTAGCATTACGGTTGTTTTTTGATGTATTTTCATATATGTTTATGGCACTTCAACAAATGCTTGATACAGCTTTTTTAGCAAGCCATTGATTTGAAAAAAATACAGAGACAACAATGTTAAATGCCATTTTTCTTTTTCTTTTACAACTCTGAATGGGACTGATTTATTTTAGTTATATAATACCCTGATGTTTCATTCTACTTAATTCCGATTTTAAATCCTTTTTGGCAATTTTTGACTGAGATGCGATGCTTTGCTAAGGAGGAAATGTCTGATTACCTCATCTATGAGATGAATTTGCTTCCTACTAAAACAACTAGTGTTGTGTACATCCTATTTGTATAGAGGTCAATAATTTTAATAGGTTAATAAAAACGAAAGACATATTTAACCCCATAATAGAAATTTAGATTTCATCGAATTGCACCTGTACTCACGATTTCAGTAGTTTTCAGACTTCAGTTCTTATCAGAAGTTGTAAAAACGTAGAAACACAAATATAAAATAAAATCTATTAATTATTAACAATTGTGTAAGGCGGTTATTTAACAGGATTTTAAATGATTTTTAAAAATATATTTTTTACATATTTTCTATTGTCTACTGCTCCCCATGTGTACATCTAAATTTGCATGAACAGATGTTTTGATGCAATTGCTGTAAAACCATTGATTTTCTGAGCCAGTAATGTAATGTACGACCCTGCAGAGAACATCATGCTTCATCAGTCAAATATACATCAGTTCTTGAACAAATGTCCATGAAGGCTATGTTCCTTTGACTGAACTTTTCTGTATATCGAATACCTCATTCACTGTCAATTTGATCAAAAGTCATCAATGAGCCAGCACTTGGCCCACAAGAACAACGTCCAGAAATTCATCTAACTATACTGCAAATTTTTTTTTGCAAAGTCATCAAAAGTGAGCCCTCTCTAGCCCAGTGTTCCGACACCAGAGCTGATGATAAGAAAAGCATGTGATACCGTCCACAGGCAGCAGGAAATGATAGTGAGAGTTTGTGACAGAGAGCATTTGTCTTTGACCGTGAGAAAAATAATGTGTGTGTGAGCATCATCAAGCCAGAGAGAAAATGTGTGTAGAAGAATGCTCTCTGTGACGCTGCATTTCCGTGCAGACACCGAGGGTCCTTTGTTCGGAGAGAGAGTGTGAGAAGGATGGACGTCTCTCTCACTCTCTCTTTCTCTCTCCCCGTCTGTCTCTCTCCCCAGGCTCCCCAGATTAGTCTCAGCTATCTAACACAACGACGACTTTGTAAATCCATTCGCTCTGTTTTTCCTCAGCCATTACTGGAAAAATCATCATTTATGGCTCTCATCCTCTCTTGCTTTCTCACCTTCATCCCCAGTGTCCCGATATAGTCACAGAGAGGATTTCAGCTATTATAAATAACATCAGTATGAAACCCCACCCACAAGTATTGCACTTTTCCATCTCTTTGGTAATGTAAACATAGTAAAAAGAACAGAAAACATTCTGTAAACGAGCATTTAAATCTGTAAATACAGCTTAAAATAAACATTTTATATTGTAAATAAACAAAACAGGGGTATAGACCTTAGAGTAAACGATCAATCGACAAACTACCTTCGCACATAAGATAGCAGTTGTCAGTTTCTGAAAAATTAAGAAAAACTACACTTGTTCTAGCCTCTGGATTCTTTTTGAAGACTCCTGATTTAAGTCTGAGAGAAGTCAATTTGACAAAACGGGAGGAAAAAGACTGTTTAAGCAATCTCTGTTGCTCTGACACTAAGCAGTGCAGTCTATGGCTGTGGAGCATGGCCTAGCGGCCCCTCTAATCTGGCCTGATTTATGTAGAGCTCTTCCTGCGTCTGCACTGGCGGGGAGGGCCGCAGATCCTGGAGACAGCCTGGCGTCCCCTGCTACGGACACTCCCCATGCACGCTATACCCTGCCCTCCAGCCAGTCCTACACTGGGCCGCCTCTTACTCACAAAAAGCCTCAGCAAAACTGTGTTTGTAGCACATAATCATACACAGACGGCCATTATGATGCAGTTGTAAACTTGAGGATGGAGTGGTATATACACTCGCACCATTTCTCAAAGCTACAAACCACCCACAGATCACAAAACACAGTCTGGCTAGGAACAAACAAAGCTGAGAGATATGTGAGCTGATTAGCTGTAAAAACACCCACTTTGTCTAGTGTAGGATGAACTTGAAGAGGAAGAAATGACGTCAATATTTTACATATACAGCTTACTGATAATTGTTACTCCCACATGTCAGACGCATATTGGCCACTGATGTCCAGCTCTGGTCAGTTGTTTGAAAGAGATTGTGAATTATATAGCTTGATGAATGCGAAGTGGGTGTGTTATCAGCTCGCTTTCCTCCTGGCTGTGGCACTGCACGATACGGCAGAGCCCATTCATCCCCATTCATCTGAATCTACACAGACGTTTTAAAGAAGTCCAGTGTGATTCACGAACTCTGGAGGCCATCTCTCTGAGGCCTGTCTGGCACACTCAAAAGAAAAAAATACACTTATTCATTGCTTCCATCTTAGCATTATGATGACGTAATCTGAATGTTATATTTGAAAGACAATGTATTTACTTTCTTATGGGTTAGAAAACTGTATTTAACAATGACGTATTTAAAATTATCATTAAAAAATATTATGTTTTAAAAACACAGATTTGAGCATTTGTATGCATAAAAAAACTATCATCTGGCCATGGAAATAAAGCTTAAATAAATACAACTTTAGAAAGGCTTCTGATAGAATGAAAATAGTCTAAGGTTGGGTTTAAGTCGCTCAATTCTTGGACTGCTTCCTTGTGAATTCACTTGAAGGGATTTTTTTTTACCTTTTTGTAAATGTAACTGTCTAAGTGAGGCATTTTTTCATTTGTGTTTAGATTTACATACTCACATTTGGCAGACACTTTTGTCCAAAGTGACACAGTAGGGGAAGGACAAAATATTAGTTGGTATAGCTGATCAATTGAACATGGAAGGAACTAAATAAAACAGAAAGGATTTTTTTTTCATTGTAGGGATCCAACTGTTTCCTGAAAAAGAGAGTTGTTTGTACATGTTATACAATTTAAGGTGTAGTGATGACCTTAATTATTAATTTTTCTGAATAGACTTTGAATAAACCATAAGACTGGATGGTTCATTTTTGTGCATCGCTTTTTGCAACAGTGGCAAATTAACATTTGTCACCTGGATTAAACCTGAATGTTGTAACTAATTAACTAGTTTGATTTCTGTTAACTTAAAATGCTACAATGAATATATATATATATATATATATATATATATATATATATATATATATATAAACATTGTTGAGTAGTTAGAACTTTTTTTATATGTATGTTAGTGTATTTTCACTTTAGTTGAGCAATGTTTCTGTTTAAAGCTACAGACATAGCTCATTAAAGTTTAGCTAAAATTAAACGTTGGAAGTGCATTTTGAGTAATCAGCAAGTTGTTGTTAAAAAGCTGTTTATATGCCACATATACCAAAGTATCAATGTAAATAGTTAGTGCAGTGTTATAAAATGTTTTGGTTTATTGATCGGTTGATACAATTTCTATTATGAGAAGCTGAGATAGACTTTGACGGTGTAACAGATTGCATTTTGTCTCTCCCAAAATGTAAGTTGCTTTGGAAAAAAGCGTCTGCCAAATGCATAAATGTAAATGTTCATAAATGTAAATGCTAAGGTTGGTGGCAGATCACTTCTGCTTGGTAACGTCCCACTTTGACAAAAACGTTTTGATTGATATTAAAACAATTTATGAATTGGGTGACTTAATAAATAAAGTTCTGTACAATTAAATATTTTAAGCTAGTTGTCATATAAATGAAAAAGTCGGTCTAGTTTGTATTTACAGTTAGGACAAAACACATTTTGAGTACCATGCACATCTGCATACTTAAAATGAAAACCCTCATTACTAAAATATTTTATGTAACAAATTGTATCACATTACTTGAGTAAAATCTAATTATCTGGGTTTAAAATGTAGGATTGAACAATCAGTCCAGGGAGCTAAAAAGGTCCGAGCTGAAAAGTTTATAAAACTTTCTGAATATAGACTGTTTTATGGGTTCTAATGTCCTTCGTAATACTTCAAACAGGCTGAGCAAAACATTTGACAAATCCCTAATACTCTAACCAGGTGTGAAAACACTTTTATCTTGTTTTGACTCTCAGAACCAGCACACACCTTAACAATGAAAGCAGTACATTAACACCGAAACTCTAGTCCGCTGGCTTTGCTTTTAATGAGGATTGGAGCCATTTGTCTCCATTAGATCAGTGTGTCCGAGCGGCAGCAGCCATTATCCCCTCAAACTTGTCTAAACACACGTGCTGACTTGCCTCACATAAATCGATTCTCTGTGCACACACTCCCTTTTACTGGAAGGCTGGCAAAAAACTGGCCAGGACTGCACTGGTCAATATCACTTACCCCACGAACCTTTGAAAGAAGCGTCCACTGTGGGCACTTGCTTTATTTTTGAGCATTTTGGCACATTAGCTTTGACGTTTCTTTCAGTTAATGAATGGGAATTTCTTAAAGGGAAAGTTTAACATACTTGTACTCTAAACATCAAAAAAAGGGTATCAACACAATGTCTTAAATTTGTTATTTTTAAAGTTTAAAATGCTTTGTATTCCATATTTTTGGAACAATACCCATCTTGGAAAAAGACAGTAATTGGGAAAAACAAGCATTGGGGTTGGGATTGGGCCATTTTCTTTTCCTTTTAGTCAATCTCGTGTGACTGACAGATCCAATCTCAGGCCTATCAACCTAAATAAATCTAAGTCTTTGTTATAAATTCAAACTTTGAAGAAGCCCCTTGAGTATCTGCTATTCATTTCAGCATTTAAGGACAAAAAAATGAAGAAAAACATTATTACAACCAACAGGTTGTCTCACCACACATCTGGTCATCTTAAAGAGACAGCAAATAACATTCAACCACCTGCTCCTGCTGTGTTTTAATTGCTTCTGAGATAAACCGTGGCTAGATTTAAGGGAAAAATGAAATTGGCATCATAGTAAAGTAGAAATCATGCAGCGGGAGTTCAGACAGAGTTCAATTTTGAGCTTCACTCCCAAGGACTGAGCAAGCAAAAGCCCCATCATCCTCCGCTTCTCAGCATGGGGGGCAAAAGAAAATGGATAGTGACTAAAAAAAAAGTTACTGTGTGAAAACTGTGTGTTTTATCAGACTGTCCGGTTCTCAAAGTCAGGCGAGTGGCTTGAGAGATGGAGGCCTCGGGTTCAGCCAGAGAGACTAATTTTAACCTGCCACTGTAAGCCGGACCCGGCCGGTCGGTGGGAAGTTGTGGAGGGGGCCTGACCCTGCGGCAGGAAGAGAGCCTATCGATTCTGAGTGTCTCTCCAGCCAAAGCTCCCGCGGGAAGCACAGCCTGGCAGGACATTACGCCTTGTGTTCCCACCCCTCCACATGGCCTTGCCTGGCCATAACTGCTTCCCATGCCTGTGCCCTAATTTCCATCTCATAAATTCTCATAAGATCAGAGTGTTTTTTTTTTTCCTTCGATGACGAGTTAAGGTTAGATTTTCACAAAATCTAACTCTTTGTGTTTACATGCTCATAACAACAAGATAACTCTCCAAAAATGTACATGTACTTTTCAAGTTGGTACTTTGCATGAAACAATATTTACATGAGACCCTTCCACACCACCAAATTGATTACTTTTTGGGATTTAACGCTCTGAACTCCCTAAAGGCATGCTAGCTCTCCAGCCCTGTTCTTTAGCGCCCTCCTTTGAGTTTTGGTAGGGGTATACATGAGCTGCGTGACTTACGCAAAATTCATGACCTCAATACATTAACACGTCAGAGTACCGGAGCAATATGAACATTTTTAACAGCATTAAGCAGTACTGGTATTATCGTAGACGATACGATATGGCTCACCCCTAGCGAGAACTGTGTGTTTCAATGCCCTAATTTATATTGTATTCATAGAAAAAAACATTTCTTACAAACAATTTTGTCAATGGTGGTAAATAAATTGCCAAATAAAATGGCTGTAATGGTGATGCAAAGACTGGAAAAGACCATGCAAAAACCAGGTTATTCGTTTTTTGCTTTTTTGCATTTCTTCTAGAAGTACAGTAAGACAACAATTTCCACATGTATATGGGACTACTGAAATCAGTTGAACTAAAGGTTTATAAATGGTCATCCAAACTAGCAGACTGAAGTTTTGGCTCCAGTGTCAAAATACATAAGCCTGAAATATTTTTAAAATACAAGTTGAGAAATTGACCAAAATATTGGTCAGTAACTGTGGTTCTGGTAAATTTCCCCCATGCCCAATGTATAACTCTGTAGTAATTATGTTAAGAATAAGAGTATTGAATAAATGTACAGAGGGGAAAAAAGCAGAGGCAGTGCTGCTCGGCCCTGGAGAGGTTTCTTGGAAAAAAGGTCAGAGGAAGTCTCTCCTGTTTCTGTTAATCAGATGAGGCGGCAGTACTGACACTCTCTGGGGAGTGTATGTGTGAGTCTATGTGTGGTCGAGGGTGTTGCTCTGCGCCTCTCATCACAAGTCTACCCTATGATGCTTTCTGATGGCCTGCCAGCCCTAGACACAGGCTCTTCTGGTGGACCTAATAGCAGTATGTGTGTCTGAGGTGGCCTTAATTCCATTCATAGCCGAATAGATGAAACATGAAAAGTGTAAACTCTATCCCATACCTCTGACCAACAACTCACAGACATACTCCAGCAGAGGCTCACTAACTGGAAGTGCATTATTCACAGCACAGGCCACAGAGCAGCTGTTGATGCTCGTCTTAAGTGCAGAGACGCACTAAAGCCCTGAAGTTGTACAGTAAAAAAGATCTTCAAAGAGCACCACAAGGCCTGTGTTTGAGCCATATGGAGACGGCATAAACACAGAATGATCAAATACATGAAAGAGCCATTCAAGGATGCTGATAAGCTTACAAGGATACAATGCAGACGGCCATTAGTTCTGAAATGATAGTAGACAAACATGTTTTTTTCTGTTTTGAGATCTGTAGACCTCAAAGCCACAATACGATTTATTCTTCAAGTTCTGTAAATGTTCCAGTTTAACAAATATGACAAAAGTTAAGAAGGAAACACATCTATCAACACACATTAATGGATTCATTGCCAAATTCTTATTAGACACACAAGAAAAGTCAATGAAAAATTTTCTAACCGATTCCAGCAGTGACAGCTGGGTTTAGTGGAACTGTACACCAGAAACCATTGAATAAAGCCTTTGCATGGTGGTCTTTCTGTCATCATTTGCTCATGACCAGCTGATTAAAGCACAGGAGGCCCCAGTGGGCAGCATAACCATTACAGTACCAAATGCACAGGGAGGGTATGCTGAAAAATCGGTGTGATTTATTCAGGGTGTCACTCATGTCGAGATGTGAAGAATGGAGAGTCCTGACCCCTACAAGAGAAGGCCTAAATGTGGTAGTGAAATAGCCCCTAGGCAATGTTTGGTTCCCATGCAATCTTATTTACCCAGTGCTATTTTGGATGTGATTCATGCCCCATGAGCATAGAGCAGCGTGCCTCCTCTCTTCCCCTCAAGAGCCTTGGGTTATGTGAAAAGCCAGAGAGGAAAGAGGAGTGCCAAGTCAACCAATGGAGCCCTCTCCAACGTCAGCTTCTGCAGGCTATGTGGCCGATGAGAGGAGTTAAGAGGTATGAAACCGATGAAGAGACAAAGCCAGGGCCAAAGCTTGCACTTCTACTTCCTGACCTGGCAGTCATTCACAGGGGCCAAGCACAGTTCTATTTCCTATATACATTGGTTTTAAATAACAACCCTACCACATTGACTTCCTCGCCACGGTGGCTGTCCAAATGTCTCTCAATGCACTTTGAGTGTGGTTGGCAATAGACTTTCATTTTTTAAAACCAAAAAGACATTTGGTTCCATTAAGGGTTTTAACATGCACTCTCTTTGGCTGTTCAGGGATGTTGCAACATCCCTGCTGAATCTACAGATCAAGCTGTGTAGTCAGACTCAAATTAATTATTTTTAAGAGGCAGTTTGTGTCTATAAATCAGAAATAAAAAACCCAAACCTTAATGTGAAATTGAAATTATTCTTTTGAGATCAATCTTTGTAAACATTCCAAACATGCAATTTATTAAGTACAGAAAGTAGTACTATGTAAGGGTTCTCAAGAGAAGGTAAAAAGTTTAGATCACATGATCAAACTACTTTCCTTCTGTGTGCAGTGGCAGTGAATTTAAGAGGACTTCAGAGCTTTTTAACTGGAATGGGTTTTTTAGTAACTGTGTAAACCCCACTAATATGATACAATTTAATCAGCCGTCTTTTTATGATCAACACATCTTTAATTCCAACAGAAAATAAGCAGTAATTTATGGGAAAATGACAATTATGATTATTTTGATAACAAATGAAATCACAATTATTTTAAACAACTATTAGTTGCCTTTAGAAGTAACTAAATTATTTTATAAATTAAATATTTATTAAATATTTATACAATTTTATTTACGTCTGCATCTGCATTAACAAAACATTTAAGGAAAAAAAGAGATTATGGCCCTTTAAGTGAAAGTACATTTAGATATTTATAATATCTTTTATTAGTATCCGCAAATGTTAACTTAAATTAAATAAAGTTCATTAGCTTCAACACATGGATTAAATACGTTAGAGACATTTAACGACAAGGAATTTGTTTTTATCATCAAACACGAAGAACACTTCTTACTAATGGTAGAATTATATTACTCTCTTGCCCCGAAAATTCATTACATTCATTATTTTTTGCATAAGTTGAATAGCTTTGGCTCTCTCATGTTCAGAACATGCGAACATTAGCAGTTAGCGCTAACCGGTCACAGCATCACAATGTATATTTGCGTTTTATGAGCATCACAAACTTGTATTATGTAGAGAGAAAACTTTGTTTGAGCCTGAAGGCATCGTTTAAACATCCTCAAGAAAACATCTGACTTGAACTATGATTGTCGCAGATTAAGTAGAACTTCACCGTACATATATTGTTTAAAACCCTAAACATTACTATTATGTTTTTGAGCATTTACAAATGTTTTATCAAACACTGGCAATCCTGCCAACCCAGTTTACAAAGTTTAGTAGCATTTTCTCAAACTCTGCCAACTCTAGCCATCATTTTAAACTTTTGAACAATTAGGAAAATCTTCTCGATATCTGGCATCAACAACAATCACTTATAAGCTTTCAAAATCTCAGGCAACGCTTTTGATCACATTTACATGTTTGTTTTTTTACACTTATGAGTTGTATCAATATCTGGCACCTCTTTCAATCAGTTTTAAAATTGTAAATATTTATGGGTGTTCAGAACCCTAATCATCCCTTTTATGGTTTTGAGTGTATATGAGCCTTTTCTCAAACTAAGACACCGCTAAATGTCACTTTTATGTATTTGAGAATTTCTGAAAGCTTTCTGAAAGTCTGGCAATCTTAATCCTGACTTAAGTTTTCATGCATTTATGAACATTTCTTAAAATATGGCAACCCTCTAAGGAGCATTTCCTCAATCTCTAGCAACCATAAAAAAAACAACAAAAAAACACATAATATTAGCTTTACAAGGATATCCGAAAAAAAACACCTAGAACAGTGAATTTAAGATATTTTAAGGCTAAACATTTGGGCTATAACATTTGAGACTTTAAGACCCAGCGGAAACCCTGAACAAACTTTTAAAAATACAAAAACTATACAAATAACACTCCCATTTTTTTCTCTTTTCCTCCATAATCACTAATCTGAATTTAGCTCCCATCACAGACTGAAACAAAGGAAGAGGTAGGGAGTTAGCTGCACCGAGGACTTTAGATGAAAGGCCCAAAGTTTTATTGCTAGCATTTAGCAAATCCGAGCCCTTTCACCTCCGTCTCACCCTTAAAAAGTCCAACGCGCCACTTTTTTCCATCCCTGCTGTCAGTGATTCTTTTCTGGTGACTCTGATATCTTGAGGAGTTGCATGTTGCTTCCTGATCAAAGCACTCCACAATCTTCCCTGCTAATTGCACAATTATCTCCAGAGTGCCTCGAACGGCAAAACCCCTTTACAGGACTGCGTCTAATGGGAGCGGCTATCAAAGCACGGCACTTGTTTTCTGATGTATGGCCATGGGCTTGGCTTTTAAGGGAAGCGCAGCCTTTAAAAGATGTCTCTGTTTTACAGAGGCTGCAAGGTTAAACCCCTCTAAATAATCTGGACAAATGGAGCTAGTTAGGTGGTCTACATGTCCACGCGAACAGAAGAAGTGGGGGAAACATGCAGAGAAGTGGGGAAAGGATGCGAGATGAGAGATGAACAAAATTGGCTCATTATTTGTATGTCTAAAAGAAGCCTGTATGCTTGACAAAGTATTTCTTTACAATAAAGCAATGAAACTGAGCGCAAACCAACAGATTAAATATCAGCGCTGGAATAATAGTTATTCTTGGAGTTTTCTGATTTTCATTACAAATTTTTGTATTATAACTGACAATGTATATAAAAAGAGGGAATAAGACGATGATGCAAAAACCAAATCAAAGAGTTCACTTACTGGGAATTCACAATGAGAACGCAAAATTGGAAAAATATGCCGCCGCCATACACGCTTATAAAGTTGAATTTTTTTTATTTTTCACACCCATTCAGGATCTTATCTTATCTTATTGGGATTTTGTGCCCGCCAACCAGAAGCTTCGTCTGCTGAAGACGTGATTTTTTTCTGAAGCACTGGAAAAAAAACATGGCAGAAAAGTTAAAAGACTTACTTACCTAGGAGAGATTGACACATGCTCTCCTGGGGAAATAGAAACCAGTAGTTCATAAATAGATCCTCTTTTGGAAGCTTCTGATTTGTGTTTGTTGTAGGTTATAACCAGTGCTTTAAGTGGACAGTAAAAAAAAGTGCTTGTACTTTCTTTTTTGGAGGTCAGAACACAAAATGCAGAGATTCCTAAATGTAAAAATGGCCCAGTAAAAAAAAGGTTCTCTTCTCCATAAGCATCATAATACGATTTAAGACAGAGGGAGCTCAGGTCAAAACTCAGGTTTTGTTATGTATTGACTATGTACATAAAATTCGTTCAGATAAGGGCATGCACATACACAATGTATTTCATTAAATTAGTAAACAAGCAACTGACAAGAAAAAAAGTGAAAAAAAAATGTCTTCTCCCCACATTCACCAGAGCATAGTTGTGTTTTCATTGATACCTTTTTAACATTTGCGTTAGATGCAAATAGCAACTTGCAACACAAGTACACAATGTGAACGAGCAGTCAAAAATAATCCATGTACTTAAAGGGGGCTCGAATGTTCTGAAAGGTCAAGACAGGATTGGAAAGAATGGAGCCTTTTGCGACATTTTCTGGCACTCAGAGAAGTGTTAGCACTCTAAAGAGCTACTTTCTGAAGGAGTGTTACTGAATACCGATGCGTTTTAGGGTAGCGATTGTATCCCACTAGACAAAATTTGAATGCAAACTGATGCTGCCAGTGTATTGAAAGGTATACCTAATAAAGAGGCCGGTTATAGAAAAATCATTAAAAATCAGTTAAAATTGATAAAAATGACTTTACATGAAATAAATTTTAAATGTATCATAATATCAGATTAGACCTTTAATGGCTGAATGAAACGCGGTCTCTGGAAAAGGAAATCATTCCAAGCAGCATGATAGCATTTGTGAAAATGAGTCCAGATGACACTGAAGAGGCAGACAGACTTCCTCCTCTTCAACTCAAGGACGAGAGCGGCTGTCTGTCTCAACCAACACACGCCAAAGAGTTCATCAGCATCCAGAACATCTGTCCTGTCAAAACACTCTCAGAGCTCACGTGTGGCCTCTAAAACACAAGAGCAGCCATTCTTACTTTAGCAACACCCTGTCTACAGTAGACAGAGGCCTAACATCACACATCAAACAGTAAAACTGGTAAACGGATAAGGGGCATACTTCGCTTTGTTGGCGACATACAGGCTATGAATCCCCAGTTAATTATCTCGAGGTCCAGAGAAAGCTAAAGCCGAGCACTGGAGCCAGCAAAAAGGTCCCACACACACGCACTGTGACCCTCGGATTTGTCACACTAATTTGGACCTTCTGTGGGGGATTTAATAGGTGAGTCTTAATTGTGAGACAAGGTAAAACCAGCTGGCTTTTAGCTTGAAGGGAAAGAAGGAAGGCGCCTTATTCGGATCTGCATACCCCCTTCTGTCCATCTAATGCTTTTATAATAAGCTTTCAGGAAAACAATGACACATTTTAATCTCCACGCACTTCTTTTGTCCTCTCAAACGGCCCCTCTTTTGGACATAAAGGAGAGAAGAAGAGCAGAAAAAGCAATCCTTTTACTCCCTCTTGTTCAGTCTGAAATTTGTTCTGCTTGCAAAAGTTAGGGTAAATGTTGCGGACCAAGTCAAATTCTTCTGAAATGATCAATCATGTCCACCAAACCGATTCAACGGGAAGCATCCTCAAAGTGTATGAATCTGTTGTTAGTTGGGTATAAAGCCATAGATCAACTAAAGATCTCACCACTGACCAAAACAAGCTGTTGAAAAGTTCTTTGATTGACTGAAACAACTTCTAACCATCAGAGGAATTCTTTCCAGAGTACCTATCTGCAGTAGGAACAGAGCTGGCCTGACTGTACCGGGCTGCAATTAAGTGTAATCCATCCAGCACATTAACAAAGCCCACATGTACTTTATGAAAACCATCAGGGCAGAAGCAAAGCCAGGAGAACGTGGCTACTTAGCTTATATAAACTCATCAATATGAGCTGAACTTTGAGACACACAAGAAGCTCTGTTTTACTGTTTTCTTGAACATTAATCTACTTCTGCAGATTTAAGTTTTAAATTTCAGAGGTAAATCAACATAAAGTAAAACCCTGAAATTAGGAATAAAAAAACGGATATTTTGAAACCGAAGATTTTTGCGACATTTTGAGACATCAATGTCTATTGTCGTAAACTTACAGAATGGTCAAATTTTAAAATGTCACACAATATGCTAATGCTATTGTGATACTACACCTTGGAATATTACTTTTTGGTTTACAATTTTCCCAGCGATGGGTTGCGGCTGGAAGGGCATCCGCCATGTAAAACATATGTCAGAGATTTGGCGGTTCATTCCGCTGTAGCGACCCCGAAAAGGAAGAAAGCCGACATGAAGATGAATGAATGTTTACAATTTTTTTTACCAGCCACTATTGGTTGTAGTATCTTTCAGAAGCCATGTCCTAAACTGTCAAAAAGGCTACTTAAAATGATGGCCGTGAGAAACAATTCAGAAAACACAAGAATACATTTTAAAATGAAAGAAAAATTCATGAAATATAAAGACAAATTCAAAAACACATCAACAATTCACATCACATTTGAACCAAAACAGAACGGGATCGTGCCATTTGATAACAGACAACTGTTTTCAGTATTTGCTAAAAAATACAGTTATAATTACTGACATATAATTAATTACTTTCCCACATAAACTTCATAACTTTAGATTAGAACCATTATGTAATGTATTCACACACTCCAAACTTTCCTGGTCACTACCTCAGTTTGACTGACAGAAGAGTAATCTAATTAGCACCAAAGATCTGAAGTTTATATTAATTAATTAATTGTCATAATGTATATATATATATATATATACATGCTGTTTTCTGTAAATAATCTGGGGCATTTCTTAAAAAAAAGTATTGTGTTTATGGATTTTTATTTACTATCCCATAAGCTAAAGCTGTTCGCACTGCTGCTCAGTGATGTTTAGCTTCAGAGACTGGCTTCTCTGTTGCCGCCAGAACCTCAGTTAAACACCTGGCTAAAATATTGAGCCTCTTTCCAAACGTTTGACTGTTTGACTGATATTTTAGTTAAATAAATTAAATCCTGCACAAACAGTTTAATAAAGAAAAAAACACAAACAAAAAAATAAACAAATAAAGAAAAACATATAAATTACATAAAACCATATTGTGTAAAATAAAAAGATTAATCAAACAAACAACCAAGCCAGCGAATCAACTAAAATGAAAATTATAAATAAATAAAGGAAAATGTTTTTAAAATAGAGGATTAGAAATACCAAGAACTCAGCGAGCGCAGTTTTAAAAAGTGTTCTAAATGCCAAACATGTACAAAACTAATTGACCTTACAGGTTTCCTACACAAATGTGAAGTAGATCAGCAAATGCGAAAGGTTTCAGTGAGTGGTTGCTATGTTCCCTCATGTTATAATTAAGATGGCAGTGAGTGTTTTAAAAGCAGAGAAACAGGACAAGGCCCAGATGGCTGATGGATAAGACGCAAGGCAGAACTTTTCCGGATGAGCAATGAATGGGTGAGAGAACTCAAAGGCAGCGAAAGCATGAAAAAGGCAGCCTCTGCATCCCTCTCTCTATCCTCGGGCCGTGCTAATGCTTTGCGCAGGCCAGCTTTCTGAAGGTCATTCGATCGCTGTTCACCCAGCTGTTTTAATATTTAGTTTCTACACCTCCCCTTTTTCTCCATCCTAATCTGTCACACTCCTACAGATTATCACCAGCGGCACAGATTACCAAAAACATGAGGAAAAAGAATGAAATGAAGAGGAATTTGCCAAGCTCTTAATCCTGTGGTGTAAGACAGGGAGTTTGATTGGAGGACTGGAAGAGATGCAGAGATCCAAGCTCAGCTCAGGGGTGCGAGATCAGCGCTAGGGGCCATGGACCCGCTGTTTGCCTTTGATTTACAACAGGCCTGAGGGGAGAGCTGGACCCAGGGCATGAGCCGAGGGGGTATAGGGTTACCGGTCACCGTGTGCCAGTGAGTAGGTCATTGCTTCCCTCTTGCTTTCTGAATGAGGAGATTTGTTTTAACAGACACTTGAATGGAAATCTTTGGATGAAATAATAATTATTGAAATAAAAAGTCAGAATTTTTCACACTAAACGGTGAAACTTCACTTTAATGATGAAAAGCGTAAATAATGCGTTCACTTTCAGTAATGCACTTTCTAAAAGTATAACAATTGCACTGAAACATCTAAAGGGGCCTTTTCAGCGACTCCTTCGATATCTATTTGAAGCTTACAGGATTACAGGTGGGTCCTCCACATCTTCCCTGAAACTTTAAGTCCTAAGCAGAACATACCAAAGCGAGAGCCACCCACATTTCAGCACCTTCTCCGCCACCCCCCGTTGACGTCTTCCTCTCATCCCACCCTCCTTCCCACTCCATAAACAGGCCGGTGCAAGCTGCGATGGAGAAGGGAACAGTAAACATGGGACCAGGGTTCGAGAGAGGGTGAGCGCAGCGTGTATGCGTCCTGATGAGACCGAAGCATTCACACCAGCCCCTGACCGCCAACTGACCCACGCGAATCAACAACTGCCGTGTGTTTGAAGTCCCCCCTCAGCAGCTCACATTTCATTCGGGACTTTTTCCTGATAATATTATTCTGCTGTACAATCTGTCCCTATATGATGTCCAGCAACGCACATCGCATCTCATTGGACCATAGTACTACCGACTGGATCCAGAGACATGAGGAAATATTTAAACGTCAAGAGATGTTACAAATCATTTTACTCCAGAATCTGGATATTATCATTTCAATGACACTACTGATCAGATACATCAATGTGTGTCAAAGATTAGGTTACATTTCACCTGACAATGTGGAATACATGATAACAGATAACCAATAATAAATAACAAATCCAAAATGATAAAACAGCATCATAGTTGGTGCTTCTTTTCAGTGGTGGACAATGAACAAGAACAATGGACTGATGGACAATAAAACAGTAAATCTTTGAAACTGGTAGAAGCCGTTAGTACTTCACTGTTTAATTAGGGATTAATTAAGGATTAATTAAGCCTTAAATAAATTAATATAAATTAAGGAATATAAGCAAGATCATTACTTTTGCATCATGTTTGCAAAAACAAAATTGAAAAAAAAAATTAATGCGTGCTCTAAAGATCTGTGATTTGTTAAGCCTTCCTTTAACCCCATGGGATCACAGTTTTTTCGCTTGCATAGTAACTGTTTTCAAAACAGAAAAAACTTTCAACTAAAATTTTGCTGAACAATGGAAGGTATTTGTATGTGAAAATACAAGTCAGTCTTTTTTATTTCTTATATTTATTTTATTATTATAACAGTAACATGGTTTGTGCTTCATTTCAGATAAGACAGTAACTCGTTGAAACTGGTGGGAGTCATTTGCATGTTCCTGTTTAAAAGCCACAAAGAAAAGACAATACTAGCACAATAAAAATTTTTGCATAAATTAATTAAGAGATGTTAAATTCAGTAAAATCGCTGGGACACCAGTACAATTGAGTATTGTAGAAGTAGAAAAGCAGACTCCAGATTTTATTAAACAAATTCCCAATCATTTTCAATCACTTTTTATTGTAATTCATGATATGAAATAATTTGATTACCTGTTTTAGCCCTATTGATCATCATCTCATGCTGCGGTAAGAATAGCTGAGAGATCTGAAGAGGGTGTGGGTATGCGGCAGTGAACAGCCCACACCAATCAACACATTAAACTACCAAGATCGAAATATAAATCATCCAAATTGCTTCAAAGCTATACTTCACGTCAAAACTAAAGTCCATAAACAAAATATAAAACTTACTTTTGAACTACATTTCTCAAGGATCATTATTGCAGGTCAAAGTTAAATTAAGTTTTTTCAAAATTTGGCCGAGGCTTGAGTCTGTAGAGTAGGTACAAGATAACCTCAACAGTGTGCATAATTATGCTACTATAACACATTCTCAAAGCTGTTTGCTGATTGTTCTGATGCCCCCTACATTAGATTCCACAAGATCACAGAACCTTTTTTCTCAAAGTTCTACAAATTATAGGGAAAAACTGTAATTAAAAGTGTTCTGGTGACTGCAGATAGATACCAATATATACATCTCACATCTCATATCTCATATCAAAGTTGGTCCATGATTTAGTGAGCCTTCAAGAGCTTGATGTTACCCAGATAGTCTTACACAGAACAGAAGTGGACACAGAAAAACCCAGTAGACCCATGTGAAACACAGAACGGTGCTTCAAAAGAGCTAGGCAGGAGTGAGGTGTGCCCTAGTCTCATAGGATATCTCTTGAACATATACCCCTCTTTCACCTAAAGTATGTGCAGAACTAGGAGAGAGATAAGAGTAGATTCCCCCTGCAGCATCACCTAAGGCTACTCAGCAACTTTAGTCGTTTAGGAGAGCAAGAGAGAGTGCAGTGCAATAATACACAAGTGAACACACTGTCCTGCACCACCAACCTCGATTAAAAACCCCACATTGAGAAAACATTCAGTTACCCGTGATCCTGTTTAATATTGCATCTAAATGTGATGCCTGCTAACAGATCAAGTGACAGTAAGAGTGCACATTAATATATTGATTGATCCAGTGTAATCTATTAGGTTGACTCCTGACACATTTACTGTTACTGTAGAGGCAAATACAGCACACAGCTCACCACAATGGAACATCTTTTCACACAGTGAGCAATTCAAATAAACATTAGTTTATGCTTTTAATTAATATGATGTGAGAAATTACTCTTAGTATTTCAAACAGTTATCTGTCAATCACGCCGGGGCTGAGCTATAATGCAGTAAAACCTAAATTGGGCATAAATATAGATCATTTAAGGTCTGAATTCCTGTATAAACACTTTGAGAGTGATTTTATTTGAAATAGAAAGTCATGAAGCAAATAAAAAAAATTTAAACTAATTTAAGAATTCCATAAATAAAACTGTAAATAAATAAAACATAATTAGATTAACATATATATATATATATATATATATATATATATATATATATATATATATATATATATATATATATATATATATATATATATATATATATATATATATATATATATATATATATTTTTTTTTTTATTTTTTTTTATTATTATTTTTATATAAAAAAATATAAAAATTTCCCCCCTCCTGGAAACAGTGCTTATTTCATGAGCCTGTTTTTCTTTTACTTTATTCACGTGGGGTTTTTGTTATAGGCTCCTCATACAAATAGGTTTCGAGATGCTGAAGACGTTTTTAGAAGACAAAAAAACCATATAAAAAGACATATAGAAGACAATAAAACCACATATATATATATATATATATATATATATATATATATATATATATATATATATATATATATATATATATATATATATATATATATATTTATATATATATATATATAATTAAATTTACAATAGGAACCCTCTGTGATTGCTCTGTAATTGAAGAAAACAGAGTTAGGGTTACGATTTAAAAAAAGAACAAACACTTCCGAAGCTTTGGATCACCCACTGACAAATCTCGCTCCCCTCCAGTCACTGAAAGTCCAAACATCACCTCAAAAACTTCTTGCAACTAATTTCTACAAACACAACAGTGGGCACAGATGAACACATTCACCACTACAGATGCATTCCTCACAACTAACCCAACAAGAGCACATTTAGGCCTTTTATTAGCTGAACCAATGCATTCCATCTCTGCGAGTGTATAATCAGCCTTTGTTCGAGCACAGAGAACAACGTTAACCCTCGGTCCTGTCATGTAAGCTTATTACCCCACAAGCACGCAGGGGCCAAGAGCCCAAACACACAGCAGCAGGATTAGCTAATCTCGCACTCCCCCTGAGAGGACAAGTGCCACTCTATGCCACCACAAAAGCTAAGACTCGGGTGAGAGGTCTGTGCCTCTTAAATTCAGCGCTCATGTGTTCCAAACACAGTTGTGTGTGACTAATAAAGCTAAATAACCGGCTTAAATATTGTGGAGTCAAGGCTAATGTCTATTTGTCTCATTCTACAGTTGTTTTAGCTCACAATGTTCCAGAAGTTCAATTGAATTTTGGAGCACCCACATAAAAAGAGTCTGAATACTGCGATTTGCGAGGGCATCCCATAATTCTACAAAACCACTAAAGTTTTTCTGGTAAGGAAGTGTGATTTTTTTCACCACAGAATTTAAGAAGGATTTGCAAAAATCATGCTAAACAAGTTAGTTAGTTAGTTTGTTTGTTTATAGCCAAGACAACAGCAAAGTTTATTTCATGGCTACATGTTGTATTTGGTATGAAAAAGGGGAAAAGCTCTAAAACTTATGTAAAAATATGTATTTTCTCAACTATTAAAACAAGTATGGTAAGTCAGTTTTGAAAATAAAATGTAATAGTTTGCTAGGGACTGAGAGGATTTCTTTTAAGTCGTTAGATTTCAGATGTTGTTTCCTCATGGAATCATATACAAGGCATTCTATAAGCAGATGTCTGACAGACAGTCATTATTTACAGTCTTTACATTTTGGGGCAGTTTCTCCTATGAGTAAAAAGCTGTGCGTCAGCCTAGTGTGACCTATTCAGCTTCTAGAAAAGACAACTTGCTCTCTTCTGATCTCAGGTTTATGATATTGTGTTACAACTTTAGGCTGAATTTGTTTCTTTGTTGTTTCTCCCATTCTGACTGCCATTCGGAGTAGGTGGGTAAGGAAAGTTATTTTTGGCTTCAGGTCCGATGATGGAATTATTTTTTGGGATTGCTAAACAAGTAAAAACGTTAACAGCTAAATTGCCAACAAAAATGGCAAGTTTAATTGCAAGTTAACAGATGTTATGTAACAGTAGAAATTGATAAGTAATTCGTTTTACATGCATATTTTAATTCATATTGTACACCACTGAGTCCTATCCTTTACTTTTACATGGCTATCTAATAGTAATATCAAAACAGTATACGAAGGCTATCATAGAACGGATTAAGTGTGTATCTCGAGGTATCAGTGTATGTTGGAAAGGATAGATAAAATGAACTCAAATAATCCAGATTTGTTGAAAGTCAGTAATCCATTTTTGCTTGCCATCTCGAACCTAATCAATTTCTAGTGATCTTTTGCTAACCTCCCTTTTTCTCAAACTCTTTTACAAACTCGTTTGAACTTTAACCCTTTATACAGCAAGAACGAGTCAAATACCATTAATCTGAAATTCAACGAAAGACAAATTTTAAACAATATTTGTGTTTCTGTCAATTTGATTCTGTCAACGTCACCTGAAAAATATTTATGGATGACTGGCAGTGCCCGTAATACATTCGTGTTAATGTAAATGATCTTGTTCATTTTGACAGCACTGGTAAAATTAGAGAGTTTCAACTGAGAGACATACAATTGCAAGTGTTTGGAAACAGCTTAGAACTCTTTTTGTATCCTAGTGGAAATCCCCTTCCCCGTGGGGACACTGAGATCAAACCATAAACACATACATCCTTTCACACTCTTTCTCACCCTTATAACAATCTTGCAAATACCAGATTTTCTTTCTTTCTAGAAGCCCTACTAATCACTTCCAAGTTGAAACAACAGCCTAAAGGTTTACATCCTTTCACAGAAGGAAGAAACAAGTATGTAAGTTGTGGATTGATGTTTTATTTTTCCATTTCGGTTTTCAACGAGTGCTGTTGATGTGTCTAAAAACCCGGGAGGAAGTAAACTCAGCACACAAAGTTACATGTGGTGTTAAGCTCCAGAGGGAGGGCGGCAAACACCCCCGTCTCTGGCCTGCTTTAATCTGGGGTCCTGCTCTGCTGGCCCTGGCTTATTCCTCTCAACACTCCCATAAAGATGACAAAGCCCTGATCAAAGCCAACGACTGGCCTCGGGGTTTATTTGACTACAGAGTCATTCACAGTGCACGGAACGAACATGCAACACAGGTCATACGAGACCTCAACGTGGGCAGTGATGCTGAGTCACTGAGCATTGAAAAGAGCGACAAATCGTTTAAAAGCCACTCAGAGACATCCTGGAATGAAAGTGACACTGAATTGAGAGAGTGGAGAAAACAACAAGGCTCTAGCACATTGGAACAAAATTCGCTAATGGAGAAGACATGCTAGGTTAAAGCGATACTTCTGTGAAAGCCATTAAACGCTCAGGCCCCCGACAACCATTTCTAGTGGCTGTTTTTCCCCTTCTTTTTCCACTTCCTTCTCCTGGTCTCATCATTCTGCGGCCAGAGGAGTCTTGTGTTTCTCATGGGGGAGAGGAGGTGTGAGCGGCAGACATCTCCGACACCGAACTTGAACGTTTGAACCCACAGCTCTCACAGAGCTCAGTGGGGAAGAGGGCAAGATAAAGAAGTAGAGCAGAACGTGTGAGTGAGATAGTTCAGAGAGCCTTTGATCCCCAAACACTGCTCTATAGATACACGCTGTACAATGAGCTGACGGGGATGAAAGCAAAACACGGGATCGCGGGGAGTTTCATCTGCACACCCCAGGTCGAGAATGACAATAGCCACATGGCGAGAGTGAATCACTGGGGTTGTGCCGGAAATACCAAAATAGAGGAGCAACTGCCTGATAAAAGCTTGAAAATACACTCAATTATGATCAGTTCTAATCATGTAGAACCCTTCGCAACTTTAGATTGCCAAAATATGAATATGTTGGGGATTTATTACATACTCAACTCTTTTCCTATGCTCTAAATTTTAAATATTTTCTCTTAAAAACTATAGAGCAAAAAAAGCATTAAATATAGTAAAAGTGGAAGATCGAAACAAATATATTCAGTACACTTGGATGTAAGAGAATGAATACAATTCAAAGATTGATCATGTCAGTTTAATAGGAGTGGAATCAGGAATAAAATGTAAGTCATGGTAAGGCTTTAGTTTTGGTTCACACTGTTTTGTATGTTAATAATAACACATCTGGTGTCGCACAGATGAAAACAACTTGTTGTCAAACAGTGCTGTGTAAATTGGCTTGAAGTGACGTTCATGTAACTTGACTACAAAACACTGTAGCAAACAATAGCAAGAATCTAACCAGATCTGCTTATAGTGAGTACAGCTGAACAGGGACGATGTCCAAAGATTGAAATATATCACTGTTCATGTCCAACAAACTTAAGAAAACTTAAAAGAGTTTCAGTTTCATCTTGTCTTAATGCATTGTAGGGATTTATCTGTTGGATAAAAAAATATTAGAATAAAAAAAGATTGGATTGGGCAGATGCTCAAACTCACATGATTGTGATTGGATGGAGAAAATAAACCTGATTGCAGCATCCCTATACAAAGCACCACCTTCAACTCCTGCTGCTGCTTGAAATCAGACTACTAGTCTCAGATCACAGATCTCATGCAAAGTTTAAGCATCTTACTGTTCACTTCATCTTCAACTTCAATTTCAATATAGACTTCATTAACTTAAATGTCAAAACTCAAACCCTAACTGCAATAAAGAAAATTCACACTAACTTAATTTAAACATTTTAAAAAAGATTCAAACACACAAATTTTTTACAAATGATTTAGTTTTTAGATATCTTAAATGAATTCATGTTAGAGCTTGTTTTTAAATGAGGTTATTAAAAAACTATAAAAATTAATAGGCAAATGAAAAAACAAAAAAACAAATGTTAATGGCATCATTTGTTTAGGTGAAAAAAACATAACACATTTTAGATAATTATTTAACTTTATTTAGATTTAGTCAACTAAAAAAAAACTGTTCAAATGTTTTCCAGAAATTTATTTAGGTAAATATATTTTTTGATGACACAGCACTGTTGTTATAGAGTCGGTAAAGAATAATATAGTGTAGATGTACAAGACAGATCTGAAAGAATTACAATTGGTTATGAAGAAACCATCATCTTTTTTTTAAATATAAAATCCAGTATTAACACTACATTAATGTTTTTTTACAATACACATTTAAATTAAGGTAAAAACTTTATACACTGCCTCTACAAATTAGTTTTAAAAACTAATCTTTTGAACATTAATTACAGTCATTGAGGTCATCTGATGTCTGGCACAGTCCACATTGGGTGAAAGGCAGAGGTTCACCTGGAATGGGTTTCAACAGTCCCACTTCTGTATTAAAGGTCCATCAATCAAACAGATTTTGAGCTGAAATTTAAAAGGGACTCTTTTTTTCACCTCTTTTGTCCTAGGAACCACTTATTGTAGATGCTAACAACAATGTCAGCATACTTCAACAACAAAAAAACAAATATATTTTATTTTTTTCATTGTACTAAGCAACAGTCAGAAAAATAAACAAGTCATTTGACATGATTAACACAGGTGGAACACCAACGTGTTACTGTCACAAGGCTTCAGACTCAAAGAACACAAGTCAAAATTTGCTTTGGCTAGTGACATGCGCACAAAGACCAGCTCACACACCATGGTTCATCCGCAAGCTTTTTTGACAGGCTGCAGACAACCCCTGTGACACCTAACCGAGCCACCCAGGAGGCTGGCTACAGATCTAAGTTCTCAGGTGTTAGCTCAGAGCCTGAGGACAACAGCACCTGCCTCGCGTGCGTGTGTGCATCTGCGTCTCCGCGAGGAGGTGCACGATTCCATGCTGCTCCCGACTCACACAAACAAAGCTGCTGGAGTGTTCAAAGATGGCATGCTGTAAATGAAAGAGGCTCTTGATGAGCGAACAGCAATTATCAGCCTGGGTATCATAAGAGCATCACAAGATGTTGAAAAACAGCTGTGGCCATTAGCCATACTTAGCTAATGCAGTAATGCCACTAAATTACATGATTACACTGTGTGGATCTGACTGGGTCTTGAAAATGTGTGTTGTTTTGTTTCTAAACACATCAGTCTACCTTCCGTTCGTTAATATTTGTTACTGCAAGTAAGGGCCAAACACAAAGATTCAGTGAGTATGTTGCAGCTCAGTGATGGACCCTTAAATGTCAGTCACTTAATTTACTGAAAACATGAACAAAGTTGCTACAGCCCCATAAATCTGAGCAGCAGGGTTTGGAGAGTTAATGAACAGCTTGTAAAACATGAATGAAGGGGTCAAGGCATTACAACGCGTGATATTGTGAATGAAAAGCATGTGAGAGGTTGGAGGATTGTTGGCTTTCTCCCAGCCAAAGGATGGAGTTTGAGTGAACGAGAGGGGAAAGATGCTAGAAAAGAAAGCAATCATAAAGTGGTTGGCAGTGTTTGGAATGACCAAAGCGGCATACAAAAATCAACAATCGGTGTTTGTGTTACATTATTTAGCTTATACTGATAAAAAGCAGCGGTGAGGTCAGTCACATTCACAGACCGTACACATGAAAACTACTACCACAGACCAGAAACGATTGTTTTTGGATTGTGGAGCTCAACATTTTGGTGCATAGTTATGTTGACTGGCAACTACTTGGAATAAGAGCAAAGGTACTTAACCAAACATTTTCTCTCTCTCCCTCTCCAGTTATTTCCAGTCATTTCAACACTTACCGTAAGATAAGAAGGCACTAAAATATAATTTTTAACTTATATATTACCAATATTGTTAACTTTTGAGCTGCAACTGTGCGATCTATTTTACAATAACCATTTGAATTGACACTTTTTGGGAAATCTGAATTAGCCAATTTATTTTGTGCTTTAATGTGATGGTAAGAGGAGTATCGAATCATTCGAAATTCAGGTATATTTGAAAGACATATGGCTACATTACTCTTAAATTGAAGCGATAGATTACTCTATTTAGGGTTAAATTAACACTGGACACTACATCTATTTTTTTTACACTGTGATAGTGAAAACAGACTTGTGAGGGTGTTTTATGGTCAAATACAAACATTTATTGCAAAGTAGATTTCAGTGAAGAATTGAAGGTTTAGATGACAAGCTTATAGATATCTTAACCCAGTTCCAGTTTTATTTCAAGTAAGAAAGTATTTGGCTCTACTCTGGATAGAGTTAATTTTCCTCTCAAGATTTTATGTTTACTATGTACATCAGCACGTGTCCCAACATGAGCAAATACAAGGGAAATTAAGCCATTTTTTCAAATAAATCTAAATTCATGTTTATTTATACAAGTGACACATTACATAAGGTATTATAAATACCTCAATAATTGATGCAAAGGCCAACTTGACCTCAAATTTTAGTGCTTCTTTAAGCGAAAATGAGTTCCAGAGTTTGGGTCCCAAAAGCACAAAAAGCATGGTCACCCCATTGTTAGTAGTGCTTGCACATTAACCCTCTTACTGCACTGATGTACAGACTGCACTCCAATTTACAGATTTAAACACAACAATCATGAAATTCTGAATTTGACCAAAGACATTGAATCTTATAAAGAACTGGAGTATTATAGCAGCATCACTCTGAAACAAATCTATAACAAATCCCTCTGAAAAACATCTAAGCATTAGCTGGTAATAGCAAGGATCAAATGGTCAAGGGGATGTTTAACTAAGAAAGGTTCTACCTTCCAAAGAACAACACACCTGGATCAAAAATGCTCTTACCTATGCTATCCTGGCTGACAAAAATAACAAAGCAGCATGTTCTTGGCTAAACTATTTTTCTTGACACAACCAACCTGGGAGAGATAGGATTGTGATGCAATCTCATTCAGGGATATACATGGCTCTGATAAATATTGTCTTAGCAATCCCTTGCGTTACAAGATTTAATGGCCAACATTTGTTTACAAACAATTTTTAATCATCCGTGCTGATGTGGATCTTCTTAGTTGTGAGCATTCTGCAAATGTGTTAATGATGGCATTTATTGGCTCATCACACTGTTCAGTTTCCGAAGTGCAAGGAAAAAGGTAGCTGAAGCAAATGGGCTAAAATAGGGAAATGGTATTCGGCTTTAATTAACAGTTAACAAATTCAATACTACTTCACTTGATTGCTGCATTTAAACAACCAAACTCTCCTTCAATTTTAAAACCATGCATTTACTTAAACTAGGAATTGAGATTGTTGTGGAAAGGAAATAATTTAAGGGAAAAACAAACTATAACTACCCCTTAAACTTCTCATTAAACAGCTCCAATTTTACACTAGACAACCAAACTTGTGTTCTCTTGCCTAAAAGAAAACACATAGTCATATGCATTTCATTTTTCTTAGATTTGACCTTTTACTTTAAGATCATGCATCCACACAAAGGTCAGCCAATTATTTTTTGGAACATAGTTGAAGGCATAGTCGAGAATGTCTAATTAACTCAATCAGTTTTATTGGTCTGGAACGAGGACAGTTAGTGGACTGAAAAGACAGAAAAAACCACAAAAGACACAAACAAAACATACACAAACTGATAAATGAGGGATGGCACGTACACAATCTCAACTCGTCACTTACAGTGTGAGTGATCATTTAAATCCAGTTTCCTGAGTGTTCGGGAGGACAGCTGCTTCCCTGTATCTGACCCAGCTATCAGTTATTCTGCTCTCTGTTCGGGTCTTATCAACATGGCCCAGCACTCAGCCAAAGGCTCTAGTTACACGATTTGCTGCAATTGCTTTCAAACTGACCCACACTAGTACAATGAAGCTCAGTTAAGAGAAGATGGGAAACATGAAAGCCCCCCGTTGATGTCCCACTCTCTCCCCCTGCCGGGTCTCGCAGAGCTGACGGAATATACCCTTCACTGTGATCAAAAGCAGGAATTTGATTAAAGCAGATAATGGAAGACGATGGGGTGAAAACAAACTTTTGCAGCTGTGCCTCTTCGGAGGGAACGAGACAGCGGCTGGAACGTGGTACACCTTGAGTTGACCACCCAAACAGATGAGAGCAGATGGAGGCCTGCTGATTGCTTTCCTTCCTCGTTATGATTTTTTAGCCTGACAAGACAGAATAAAATTGGATGTGATGCGCTCCATCTGTAGAATTCTAATAGATTGGGAAGAAGTAAGCCATTCTAGATTAAAGTTGATGGCTTGATTAGAAAGAACTCAATGTGTGTGTTTAATACCATTGATTTTTCTTATCCAAATAAAAATCCAAAAAATTATATTGGATAGCGTTGTTCACTTACCGCTTTTATCGGACATTTCAAATTTCGACAAAATTGGATTTTTGGCTTGTTAGTATAAAACATTGATATGTATATGCATCCTGTAGAATAATGTGCCTTGTCTGTTAAATACCTGCAACTGTAAAAAACAAAAACAGCTTTAACCTGTAAAACAAATAAACCCAAAACTCCACCTATCGGACCTAAAAACACAACTGTGTTCATTTTTAATGCTCATAAAAAAACCTAACATTAAAAAAAATCTCCTTTTCTTAAAGTAACAACAGGGGCTTATTTTTGTTCTCTTAAAAAATACAATTGTCCAATAGAGCACCATAATACATATTTTTATTATGTTGGTTATGTCATCACTTTAGTAACCAAAGATATATAAATGAATAAATGGAAAAGCTTTTTTCTGTCTGTATGTACATGTGATTAAATGCAATTAATTAAAATGTCCTACTTTTCAACCAAAACTCAACCTTTTGGACCTGAAAATACATATAGAACTATGATAATTAATGTTGTGGTGGAACTGCTTTAAGCCCTAATAAATACAAAAGCTGACTCAATTCTTTCTGTATGAAAACTATTTAGCAATTTATTTTTTGTAGTTATTTTTAGCAGTTTTAGTAGTGTATCCCAATGCATATGTTTGTGTTTAAGCAGTGATAAGAATGTCATGATTGATCATTAAACTGCACGATTAAATAATAGCACAACTTTAAAAATCGAGAACTCTGGAAAGAATAAAAGGAGATTTAAGCTCTTTCTGTCTTTAAGGATTTAAGGAAGTTCTTTCATTTGGTTGCTTACTTGGTTGATAGGAGCATTGTTGGCCTATATAACCTTCATTTCTGTTGTTAATGCAAAGATGGTACCTTCCCAACAAAAGGCTTTTTGTATTACTTTTTGTGTTACAGAGTATGGCAGAAGACGTCATGACGGAGCACTTCAACCCTGGCCAACAAGACGCACTAAGGGTTTTTTCTATGGGGGTACGTTAAAGATATTGGGTTTCGACCACCTCTACCAGCTCAACATTGAGGAACTAAAAGAAGGAATAACTGCAGCTATTAAAACTGTTATGCCCAAGATGCTACAAGGAGTGTGGAATGAGTTCAAGCATAGTGTTGATGTCACTCGAGTGTCTGGAGAGGGTCAAACTGAACTTTGAAAACTTGTTTTCTACTGGAAAAAAACATACAAATAAAAGAAACCTTCTTAAGTACTCTTCACATTGATTAATTAACCAAGGTTCTGTCATGTTTCTCTGATAAATACAGATTTTCAAAGTTTTGGTATTCTCTTTGAAGCACTCTGTAGTTCAAGGCATGGGCTACTCATGAATAAATGGTAAAACAGAGTGATTAGATTTATCAATCTCCACATAATGCAATTAATTAGGTACAACATTTTAATCAATTGATGCTCTAGATTTATTTTAAACCTTAATGGTGACTACATGTACAGACATAATCTGATTAAAAATGAGACATCATATGCAAAAACGATAATGTTACAATAAATAAGTTAGTGTCTGCCATCTAACTTCACGTTTCCTGTATTAGAGTTCGTAAGGAATGGCGTTAACAGTAGCAACTGCAGGTTTAATTCCAGAGGGAACACGAACGAATCCTTTCATAACAATTTAGGCTGTTTTAGATGAAAGCAACTGCCAATAGCAAAACTATGTAAATGTAGATGTGTTACAAACAAGGTGCAGTTATAAGTATCTAATTTTGTTTAATCACAAATCCCCATAATTTCTTTATCTGTTTAATAAAATGTACCAAGCTTTTTAAATTATTTTAATCACCAAATAGCATAATCAAAACATTGACTCTTTTGCATAAATTAAAGCTCAAATCATTCATGAAAACCAATCACAATCGAGCACATTTCATGTACGTGTTGAATGTAAGACATGTGTCATCTTAGCAAACATAATACAACATCATTCATTACACTACCCTCAGATACCTCACTAGGACAGAAATCAGCTTGCATAAAAAAAAGGTAAAACAGCAGGTAAACTAACTCCCTCGGGTCATTAAGCTGAAGGACCCATAACTTTTCACCATCCACACTCCCAAATCTTATCAATTTCATACTGCAACAGGACTCTGATGAGGACTCCTTGCACACGTCAATCGCTCCATACTCTGTTGTTCTGTTGTTGCACTTTATGCTCTGGTTTGCATATTCTTTCCCAAAATCACATTTTCTAAATAACTTGGACTTGTGTTATAGTTGTATTATTTATTTCTACTATCTCTACTTTATAAAAAAATAAATTGTTACCTACTGAGGGTACCCCCGTACTAAAACTAATTCCTTGTGTGCATGTGTGTGTGTGTGTGTGTGTGTACATGCACTCTTGGCAATAAACATCATTCTTATTCTGATTCTGAATTGCACAAGCAAAACAAAAGTTTAGGAAAAAACTCAAAATGCTAGAGTTATGGATTTGTCCCTGCGTAGCAGATACAATGAACAAATAATCCCACTGACAATTAAATTCCCAGACTAGAAATGGAAACCTATGCAATAAAAATACTGACAAGGCTCTTATACAAACACTGTATAAACTTTGCATAAACACATTGGTATATTGATAAGAAAACAATTTTTTTTTGTGTGTATTTCAGTTAAGCTATAAAGGAGACTAGAAGGATATCTAAGTGACTTGTATATTTTTCTAAAGAATGTAATCTAAAGTAAAATTTGTATTTGTATGTCAAAATTTAGACTAATCACAGAATTAACTGCTTTATGAACTGAAACTTTAAGAATGGAATAATTCTCTTTGTTAAGAAAAGGATGAATATCGGAGGCATCAGTGTGCTAAACTTAAAACGGCATAAGCTCAATGACACCACAGGAAATGCCCTACTATTTCCGTTGAACCCTTCTCTCTCATTCGATGGTATGTTTCCTTTCTATCCCTGCTCTTTTCTGGTTCAGAACCAGCAGAGACTCAGACTGAGAGCTTAGCAGTGTGGCTTCTAAGAGGTGTCAGCATGGAGCCAGAATCTGAGCCTACATTCAGAGCTTATCTATTGTGTGGCAACAAGCAGACTCATTCAGTGGGACTGTGTGTCGCCAAACTCTGCTAATGAGCATAGCCAGCAGGGCTACAATGAAACACAGGGCCCCCATTCAGAAGCACAATGCAGGGGCCAGCTTTCCACAGTGGGCAGTTGGAGTAGGGGGCTGGCAGGGGTGGCCAGGGCACTCAGCCCCTATCAAAAGGGCAAAGCCCAATCTCTGTCAGCACACACTTTAATGACCAGCCAATCAAACAAAGACAGCAAAAAAGAACGTGTGGGTAGAATGAAGAAAATGGATTGAAGCCACTTAAAACATTGTCCACTTTTATTAGCTCTTTACTGTGTACATTTAATTTGTAGCAGATAATAATATAAGAATGTCTGTACAAGAAAAACATGTGTACTATTATACGACTACACAAACTTTATAGAGGAAAACTGTGTGTCAAATTTGTGTCAAATACCTATTTTTATGAATAATGCTTTGTTAAATGTGTTGGGAGTAATATATTACAAAACTAATACATTATTGTAATATTTTTATTTTTTGGAGCACAGTAATGTACCTTTTACTCTTAAATTTATTGTAATAAGTAACTAGTCATATGTTGAGTGACACAAGTTACATTGCATATGTTGCATTAGTCCTTTAAAATATAACTAACTTGTCAAAACTAGATTGAAAATATGGAAACTTTGAGCAAATAAAATTGTGGGTGTAATTTAATTTGATTTATAATGTTTTTATTATAAGTACACAATGGCAAAGGTCAATAGGCTACCCCATACGTCCACAAAGAAGGAAAAATATTTTGTAAATAGCTAAAAATAAAAGTCCTGGAAATAACTTAAAAGTAATGTAGTGCCAAGTAACTGATTATATTCCTGAGAAATTAATATTGTAGTAGGGAATACTTTTTATATTGCAGTAACAAGTAGTATGTAGTAAATTACAGTTCGAATGGTAGCTTGAACAACACTGTTTGTTAATTTGTTACATAGCACTGAGTTTGTGTAGCTTGCGCATTGTTCTTCGTGCTTTTATTTATTATTTCCAATGTATTTTATCCTGATTTACACTTTGAGCGTACAGTGACCGTGAGAGCCTTAACATGCTCCTAAAATCAAATATATTATTATTACTATTATTATTTATTTATTTATTTATTTTTATTAACAGACCAACAGATCTTGCCGTGCCTGAATTTAATTATTTCTTTCTTAATCTTTGTATTATTATTATTATTATTATTATTATTATCATTATAGGGTTAGGGGTAACTTATTTATAACTTTAATTTAATTAATTGTACTAATTTATTTACTATTAATTGTATTGTCTACACAAGAGCACTGATTTGAAAAAATACTAAACAGGGCACACGACAATGCTTAGAAGGCCTATAAATATTTTAAAGTGTATGCTATTTCAAAAGATAGCAGTCCCATACTTTAGCTCAGTGAGCAGTATCACAATTCTTGCAAAGTCCGCTATTAGACTTGGGACTTTAGAACTAGACGAAGCACTCTTCTTCATTGGTCCCCCTCGTAATGTACCTGGTTAGACTCAGATGAAACTCTGATTGTGTGTGCAACTGAGCAGATAAAAAGTCAAACATTTTCAAAATAACTGGGTATGTGAGGACGGGTCCATAAATGATGACTGAAAAGTTCAATTAATATGTAGAAACGATTTACTACAAAATCAATATTACTCAAAATACAACTTGGCTGGAAGACGAGGCGCTTGGTTAAACCTTCCTTACACAGAAGAACCAAAGAGAAGTGGGAAAAAAGATTTCTAGATGTTCCCAGCAGCTCTGAAGCAGTCACATGAGCACTGCAACTGAAAAAGCAGGCCATGTCAGCTCCCATCAGCCAAAGAGCATTTTTTTTTTCTTTTCACAGCAGCTATTTTCAATGCTCCCAGGAGCAGGAGTGGCCGGCCATTAAAACCCTGTTAAAACACTTCTGCTGTTGTCAGCGGCCGCGAGGCGGAGAGTCTGGTGCAAACGCTGAGATGCTATCTCCCCACAGCAGTTCACCGCCGCTGTCAATACTGTGAGCAGGAAGGTGCAAGATGAGTAACAACCTAATTTGGGCATCAAAGTTTTATAGTGCTTTCTCCAGGCAATAGTGGGGAGGGTGACTTGTGTCTCAGCGCCATCATATGACCTTCAGTCCTGAACCTTTTAAAACCTTTTAAAATGGCCAGCTTACACTCAGAAGTATTAAAAGGATGAAGGTAAAAGGGGAGAAAAAACATGTAGGTCTCACTTTTACAGTTTCAACCTCAGGCTGAATTACATTTGCAGCATTTATATGGATAATAGTGACTCTCTCCTCATGCTTGGTCTAACACTCCCGAAGCTTTCTGCTTGAGTGGAACTTTATTTATTCACTACATTTGCTGCATTGCAACCGCGGCCATAAATGCAACTCTAGAAAACATTTGGGAAAACTTCTTTGCCTGCTTTTTAACACTTTTCACAACTAGGGATGAAACACCTCAGGAGAGAAAAGCCTGAGGAGATGTCGGAGAGCTTTTTGCTGGGATCTCAGAGGGAGGTGGATGAACTCTCCATCAGACTCTCAATCTGTCGGTTCAAGGGAGGTGGGTTTTATTATGTCAAATGCTTGGAACTTTGCTGTCTCTCCCAATGTACTGAGAGTGCCAAATCCTTGACCTGGAGAAATCAATATGTGGTCTAGACTTTCAGGTAGCACTCAAAGAAATGGAGCTGGGGCCATGCATGGCAACCACCAACTGGCTTAAACTAAGTAATCATTTATCTTCTATAATTCAATGCAGATATACATAAAATATGTCTAGATTTTTGGGTGTGTTATAATAGAAAACAGCAATCTAGAAACTAAATTGTTATAATCTATCTTACTTGAGGTGTAATATGAGTACCACCAGTAAGGCAAAGCAAGTGCACATTTTCAAAAACATTGGCATGTCAAAGTGCTTGACAGAAGAATAAAACAGATCAGAGATAAAACAGATAATAAAAACACATTAGAGATAAAAGATTATGGATAAGACATTAAGTGCATTAAAATTCATAAAAAATGTTAGATAAACAAAGTTAATTCATTTTAAGCTTTAGCGTAATTTCAGAATTAAACACATAACCCACATAAAATTGCAAAGCAGTGTCTTCATATAAAATAGCCTGCCATTCAATAGAAACATAATCACAAGAAAAAAAATTTAAAGCTAAAACAAACACAGAAAAGCTCCAACTGTGGCCCAGCTTTCAAGTCATTCTTACTCTTTAAGCTGGCAGACTGTCACGCCACATAAAGACCACAGACACCCATGTGTTTAAACACCAATGAAGATATGACACAAGCTTTAGTCAGCATCGTAACTAATGTTTTGTTCTCGGAGTCCCTCAATGACGTTATGAACTCGCGCCAAGGCCATAAAAGCTTCCACACAAAGACCAGCATTGAGCAGTGAGCCTGGTGAATGAGTGTCTCTCCACAGCGCTGAGGACAGATGGGGACACTTTGACATAATTCAGACGAGCTGTATCTTAGCTTTAAAGACAGGTTAAAGGGTCACAACTTCTGCAAAATATCATGCAAAGCAAACAAACACGTCAAAAAGGGATTGAGAAATGCTACTGCAAAATGAGCGATGTAACAGCTGTTTGGGCCCTAACATTCAAAGGTCTGGTCTGTCTGTGTGTAAGGATAGCACTGTTATGAACCATGTGATCAATATGCAGGCCAACTAATGATGGACACTTAAGATTCATGTAAGTCCATGATCAGTAGGTATGAGTATAGTTTATAGATATGTGCACAGGTTAAGCTCTAACATTTCCATGAACCAACAAGACAACATTCTACCTGTTCTTGATAGAGATTCAGCCGAGCGAGTTCACAAAAAGGGCATCCTAGTGTAGCACACACCGACAGGTCAAAGCACTGCCTTCACAACAGAGGCTTTGAGTGCATGAGACCATAGCTCACCTCCAAAATATGAAAAGGCTGGCCAAGATGGGAAGCAGCTGAACTCTGAGTTTGAGTACTCTGAGTTGAACTCTGAACAAAAATGTGCAATAATATTTAATACCTGCTCATGGCTGGAGTTCATGACTTATGGAGGTGACGAGCTGTAACTTCCTGAACTAAGCAGAATACAGTTTCCAATACATGTCCTCCTCCATTAGAAAGAGAACCTTCACCGGAATACTAAACCACACCCCTTAACTTAATCAAACTCAGGTGAAAGCAATTCCTCATCAAACCAATACAAATTTATAGACCCTAATCTTTCATTAACCAGTGCATTGCATGCCTTGTTCACATCGTGCCAAGTTCACTAATCTCTCTTGGTCGAACCTATCTTGGTCACTTTTGACGTTCACTGACCTTGAACCTAGATTTTCTTCTGCCTGCCACTCGACACACACCTTTCTCTTAGGAATACCATCCTAGTCTCCTGGCTCGGCCATTGCCTGTTCAACCACTACTCTCTTTGTCTCTCCTTTGATGCCTGGCATGCTTACCCCTCTGCCTGTTACTACTCTTATTTAAACACATGCTTTATAGGACATGCTTTTCTTAATCCAAAAAAATTCATATTTCACCAAAAATTCAAATTGGGCATGAAGACCTGCAGTTTGAACATTGCCTTACATGATCGTGAGAGTGTTGAATTAAAACATTTAAGTCATGCATTATTTGAAAATAATTGCATAATTTATATAAACAATACATACACTTTTTTTTGCTTCAGACTTTTAAATTCTATTTGCTTTGACAATGTTTATTGATTGGCAGAGACCAGTTATCAATAACAGATAAATCAATAAAATCAATTTGTTGAAAATCATTGAAATTGAAATTAAAGCTCACTTATGACACAGCGTTCACTCACTAAAGCAGTCAATTTATTTTGTCTGTAATCACTGAGGTAAAAACTTCAGGAAATATTCACATTTATGAAAGTCACACAATATTTACACTAACAATCATACCAACAATTTTAACCTGTCGATTGTATCTAAAAAGGATGACTATATTTGGGCAATAGCACCTAGAGTATGCTTTGACCTGGACAAAGTGTTCAAATGATGTGTTCCATGTGATAAAAGAGGGTTTAAGGAGGCTTTGACTCACTGAGCCCATCCAGGGTTTTTATAAGGTTGTTCTCAGGAGGAAGTGGAGGGAGGACAGTGTGTGAGTACGTGTCTGCGTGTGTGCCCGGCTCACCTCTGCTCTGTGTTCCTCCCTGCTGTGCAGGAGTTTATTCACAGGAAATGTGCGCAGAGCATCATGCCTGGCTGCCTGATTCAGAGTGACACAGAGTCTCTTTTGAGAGGAGAAGTTAGCATGTCAAGCAGGTCATTGCAAGGCATGCAGACAGTCAATAAAATATTCAATATGCCACTCTAATATCATGGATCTAATAACACAGAAAAGCTGGAGCGACTAGAAAAAAGCTGTACATTTTAAGAGAAGGTTCATTGGTTTGAGAGATTTGTTCAAATATGATCTAATTGACTTCTCCGCTCCATGGGAAATGGCATGGATTTTCTCCTGGGGAAACACGGGGCTGATGTCCACACAGAGCGAAAGTTCAAAAGTGCACTGTGACCTCTTGGAAAGACTGTGACTGTATTTGCCACACAATGGAGGAGAAAGGGATGATGTCTTCCTCGACCACTATCCATTCAGTATGGCTTCTATTTTTTCTCTTTCCTCTGGCTATTTCTCTTCAGTCTTTTTTTACTAGTATCCTTCCTGCCTCAGGCAGGCACTGTGCACACGGTTGACCTCATGCGCTTGTGTCTGACTATTGTTTCAGTATCACCGTGGCATACGGCCCACTGCTTCTCATCACTACAACACAGAGTCAGATATCTGCCGTCAATTCAGCACAGCCATATGGCCAGATCACAACTACTCTACGCTCACTCCTCAGCACACAAAAAGGCTGGCAATGATGCAGAAGAATAGGCAAACAACTTGGTGCTTAAATTCATTTAGAAACATTTTAGCTGCAATTTTGCAATAAAATAACAATTTAAAACACACCAAAACAACCTTTAGAGTATTGGCTTGCAACAAAAAGCAACAAACCCATTATTGCAGGGAATCACAGGGAACAGTCTAAGTGCTAGGGATACATAGACTCTGAACCTAGATTTAAAATGAGGTTTAAACACGTTCAATATCCCACAAAAACAAGGATGTGCAGTGAAAGTTATAAAGGGATGTTTTTGTGGTTTTCAATTGAAAGCTAGCTGATGCTAAAATAGCTCCATGTATTCTTAAAGGAGAATTTTCGCTTGCTGGCAGCATGCATTAGAGAAGTCACCAGGCTACGTGGTTTCCAGACACTGGCACCATAAATAAACGTGTTTTTTTGCTGCTAGCTCAGGCTTTCAGAGGCAAATAACAAGAAAATTGCCTTTCTTAAAATCACTGAGCAGCAAACACAATAATTAAGGTTGAATAAAAGCCCTTAAAAAATGTAAGTGGACACAATTTTGACAGCAACAAAATAAGGCACTTTTTTTTACACCTTTGTTAATTTATTTATTTATATATTTTTTTACATGTTTTAACTTCGAAATACCTCTCTACAAGGGATTTAAATTTTTTTTGGTGAAGACCATTAACAGTATATATTATGGATGTAGTGTTTGTAATGTAACCCTTATGTTTCTGGCAAAGTTAAATGAAGCTCAAAATGGGGAATAGCCCATCATGAAGATCAAAACTAGCGATCTTATTCAGCAAAACTAATGGATCCAGGGGTGCACACATTTGTTTTTCCAGCTTCAAAGTTGGTCAGTTTTAACATTGGAATAATAGCTTTAAGTGGCTGCTCGTTGAACTACAGTTCAGACACTTCCTATTACACATCACAAAGGAAAATGGGGGGTTTCCGCTTGGTCAAGACGCGCTCATGAGGTCTCTTGACTGACATGACAAACAACCAATCCCATGTCGTTTCGCATAGCATCATGTTTCGGAGAGTGAAAATGTCACCACATCAGCTGACCTACAGGTAATAAGTTCATTCATTCATTCATCTTCATGTCGGCTTTATTCCCTTTTGGGGTCGCCACAGCGGAATGAACCGCCAACTCTTCTGGCATATGTTTTACGCAGCGGATGCCCTTCCCTGCCGCAACCCATCGCTGGGAAGCATTCACACACACATTCACACTTTAACACTATGGTCAATCGTTCTTATTCAATTCACTTATACCGCATGTCTTTGGACTTGTGGGAAAACCGGAGCACCCGGAGAAAACCCACGCGATCACGGGGAGAACATGCAAACTCCACACAGAAATGCCAGGTAATAAGTTAACCATGAAAAAACAAATGCAACAGAAGATGAGAGATAACGCTAAATTACAAGAAAATAATTATCTTCTATAATCGAATCGAGGGGCACATAGCACGTCAAATCAGCTTTTCTCGGTCATATTGCTGAACTTAGTTTCCGAGTGGAACGAAAAAAAATGCATCCGCTTCTCCCAGAAATCCAGACAAACTCAACCAATCAGATCATGACTTCAGGGTTCTTGAAGTATCTGCCATAAAAAGCACCAAACCCATCAGACCTTTAGCAAATGTTCCGTGGAATTGAGGTCTGAGACAATATAATTTGTAATAATATAACAAAGCTTATATTGCATTAAAGCCATGCAAAAACACAGAAGCGCACTAAACCTGCCAGGAGAACATCAATGGGCTGAAAGGGCATGCTAAATCTAATGAAGGAGGGGTGAGCAAAAAGTGAGTCCACAAAGTCACAAAGACTCCAAGAATGCTGTCGGTCTGGAGATCTACAAAGTTGACCTTCAAAACAATGGGCTGTATTTTACTGGATGCAAAATGCTGCCAGAGCACATGTGCTGGTGTGACAAAGGGGCGCCTCTTTTTGCCTGCTGTGGTGCCGTGAGAAAGCAAGCTTGTTGCGCATATCAGCACAGGAGCCCGTTTCATTAACCGCCATTGATTTCCATCTTAAACATAGCACTGGTGAATAAAGCCAGTGCTTGGCTTCCCACTCAGAACTCTGGCTCTCACACCATCTCACATACAGTGCTGATCTTTTAACAAAATTTAGCAAGATTTGTTAGTTCAAGCCCAAATGGTTATTCCTCAGTGAAAACTGCTGTGTGGCAGGGATGGATAGTTATGTCCCTAACACCTCAAATAAAAAATATAGCCAACAATGCTCCCCAAAGCTTTCAATTTATCTGCAAATCAACTCCACCGACAGACAGCTTTTACTCTAGAAAGCATACAAGAGACAGAAAAAAACGAGAAAGCAAAGCACTAAGACGAGTGGTAAACTGCCTCAAGCTCTCATTCACATTCTGCTGCTGTGATATTTTGAACACTGCTCTCTCCCATAGTGCACTGGGAGGTTAGGGAGCCCTGGGCGAGCAGGCTGGTGAAAACTTAATGACTTGTCCTGTTCAATCTCTATATCTTTGTCCAGGAAGATGAGTCCTCTGCTTCGTGCGCACAGATCTGGTGAACTCATCAGCAGTCTTCTTGGCGCACTCCATTAAGTTTTCATGTTAAATGAGGATTCGGACAAGGCCATACTAGTGTTGGTGTTGTAGAGAAGAGGAAAAAGCTTTTTTCCTAAAGTCAGCTGCCTTTATGTTTACAGAACTCCGGTCTGGTGGAGTAACACATGGTCGATTTGAGGGCTATAAATATACTCATCTGCATTATTCCACCTCTTGAAGAAGATATTTATTGTGCTTGTGTCCCTCAAATAATCTGAGAAGGCTTTCAAGCGCGGAATGATAAACGTTTGGAATTTAAATGTACCTTTTAAAGAATTCCCCGAAGCAAAACTGTCGGCAGCCATAGCCTCTTATATTGTGCTGGTCTTTTTTTTTTTTTTCCAATACAGGATTTATTGGATTTTGTTCTGTAAAGTTAACCAATTTATTGTTCGTCCTCACCAATTACGACTAGATTAAAGTTCTATCTTGTTTGGAAAGATCTCCAGATCATCACAAGGCCACGGTAACTCACCATTCACTCCTCAACTTACACGAAGCATGTTGTGGGACTGTGGGATCAAATCTTTTACTGAAACTTTATATCCAGTAGTCATCTGTCAATTTTGTTTAAGCTGTTTCATTTGAAGGGTTGTCATAGCCTTTTTCTCCATCAGATGCTATGCTTTTTTGCCAAACTTTATTAAAATTCACAAAAAAAAAAAAAAAAAAAAAAACTAAAAAAACTCACCTAAATCAGGGGTCTCTGCTGGGCCAACATCCTGCACTGTTTTATTTTATCTGTGCTTCAACAGACATACCTGTGCTTTTCAAAAAAAAAAAAAGCTGCAATCCCTTAAGGTGATTAAGTGTTTAATTAAAGATGCACCAAAATATGTAGGATGTTGGCTTTGGATGTTTGGCAGGTGAGCTCTAAATGATTAAAAGAATAAACAAGCCAAAATATATAATAAGACCCGCAAGTAATTACACATACACAGTGCTAAAAATGGTAGAAATGTTAATGCAAAACAGTTTAATGCAAAATAGTTTGGCAGCCAAGGGAATCTAATTTTTTTCAAAATAGTATCTTACTAAATTTCTCAATTTCTGATATTTTAATTAGAAACTAGAAATCTAGAACTAAACTAGTTTACCTGGATATGTTGAATTCTTTTACACAAGAGTCACAAGGCAATTGTTATTTTCATTTTCTCAAAGGTGAGGTCACAATGTGAAATGAAACGGTTTGAGGTCAATATTTTGTTGCTTTCACAAATTAAGTTTTCTTGGTGCTTCATAACGTTCAAAGTCAACAACTTTCTGGATTTCTGAAACAACCCTTTGAAGTTCACTGAAAATAAAACAATAATATGATGTCAATATATTTGTTTATTAGCTATTTATAGATTTTTTTTACAAAGAATCTACTCTATTTAGCTGACAGTGGAAGAATGAGTTAAAAGCTGGTTGCATTATCTGGGTGAGGAAAATAAGACAATGACAATAAGTAACAGCCAAAAACAAGCTAAACAAAATAACTTAAATATTCAGGCTGATGACCGAACCCTTTTTGTTAACACTTTCACTCAAGGGTTAGAAGGGATCTAAAATCTGCCAAAAAATTATAAAATACCCGTTTTCAGGATGTGTGCAGGGAAACAAAGGAACATGGCTAGCACAGTTCACTAATTATTCACCCTCGCAAACACCCCCAAACAAGAAACTGACAACACTAGTAGTTTCAGCCCATGTTTAAAACCCTAATGAAATGCGGAAGAGGCAGAGATGTGAACCCCCCAACAAGACACAGAGGGTGTTTTCAGAATACGCATTCTTGGCCCACACTGTGACCTGACATTTTCAACGGCTGAGGGTGACCTCTTTAGTTTTTTTGTTGTTCTCTGATGGATGGCCTTCTAACCTGCTAATCAAAGCTATAATTGTGCTAATGGCAGATTATTAAAATAATGACAGGAGAAAGTGAGGTGCTCAAAGCTTTTGCAGAAGGTGAGCTTAATGTTCTTTTTTTTAGTTAACACCATAGGGGCAACTTGTGTCAGAACCAGAAAAAAATATGTCCTAGGGTCCAGCCAACTTTCAAATGACTTGCAAATGATTATGTTCCTAAAATGAGAACTAAACCCAGGCTCAGACACTCATCTCCTCTGTTTGCCGCAAGCTCACCCCCTTCCCAGCCATTTTTCATCCTTTACACCTCGGCAGGAAGTTCAGCACAGCCCTGAAGCACAACAATACCTCCAGCCAGCCTGCCTCTTCAGCTTCATTCACAATCCCCCACATTCCCCAGCACAACACTGACTCTGTCCAGTTGCTGGCACACAAACACACACATCAGGCTGAGGAGTGACTGAGGACCCTGAGTGTCTGGCTGCAGGGGTCAAAGACGGAGCACTACCACGCCAGCCATGAGAGAGGAAGAGTTCAAGAGCTTCTGCCTGTAACTGTGACTGCTCCGACGCTCAACACTCCAAATATTTACACTCGCCGGAGCCTCGGTCTGAGAGGCATGTTATACATATCATTTTACAGGCTGCTGGGGTGCCTAATGCATCACAAAAATCCAGAATGTACACTTAGGCAAGAGCTGCAACCATATTCTGTAGTGTCATATGAACTTGTTTTGGCCTAACATAAATTGAGATTTATATGCCTATATACTAGATAACATTTGCAAACAGTAATAAAGATTTTTATGCACACGGCTAGACAAAAGGCTGTAAGAATGGAGTAAAAAGAGTGAGAACGGTGAAAGCCCTTTATGTACACCTCTCTTTCCTCCAGTTGAGTTGGTAAAGGCTCTAGTAGAGCACTGTGATTAAAATTAGGATGTCAACTGTGATATTAACATGTCATGTACACGATAAAAAACGTTTTAAATAAGGATTTTAACTAAAGCCACATCTATTAATGGTAGACTCCATAAATTTAGTACTCGCATGTACTGTTTTACACCTCCCTTTCGTCCAATTGAGCTGATAAAGGCCTTAGTAGAACACTGTGCCTGAAACCAGGATGTTAACAATTGTAATTATAACATGTAATTAAAAATGTCTTTAGTAATCACTTAACAAGAAGTTTGAAAATTCTTTAAAAAAATCCCTTACATACCATTTTTAGTTTGGAAATAAGTCTCAATATTTATACTGTATGTATACTCTAAAAATGTTGATCTGTTTTGATCTCTTCTAAGAGTAAAAAAAGGATTTAACTAAAGCCACCTCTATTAAGGGTAGAGTACTTAAAAGCTCCATTACAGTCCAATTGAGTACTTGCATGTACTGTTTTACACCTCGCTTTGGTACAGTTGTGCTGGTATATTGTGCTGGTAAAGTAAAGTGGTAAAGTAAACCACTGTGACTGAAATCAGGATGTTAAAAACTGTAATATTATAACGTAATTATGTTACTCATTTTCAGTGTTATAGTCATACTTTGAAAACTGAAATTTGTTTTGTATTATTAGACTGTATAAACACTATGTTGTACATGTATTCGTTGTACACCTCCATTTTCATTCAGTTGCTGGTAAAGCCTCATCAGATTCTGTGACCGAAACTAGGATGTTTACAATTGTAATGCTACTATGCAGTTTTCAGAAAATTAAAAAAGTGAAAAATCTATTTCATAGTAATTTCCAATACAAAAAGATTAAGCACCTAAAGATGTTTGTTGTTAAGAACTCATTTTCAGTATTTGTAGTGAAAGTCTACAACTGAACATTGATTTTCCTCTTTTTAGGAATTTACATAAAAAGTCAACTTCGTTAAAGGTAGAACTCAAACTAGTACTTACTTTGACCTTTAAACAACTAAATTTCCTTCAGTTGAACTAGCATCTAGTAACTAAAATCACAAAGAATATTTTTAGGCAGAAATTAATTTTCAATGTTTAAACTGTAGGAATACTCTTTTTTGCTCCCTTCTGTGAATTTAAAAACTTGAATTTTCCTAAAGCCAGCCCTATTATGAGTAAACTGCATGAAAGCTACATTACAATCTATGAACATGTATATACGTTATACGCCTCAGTTATTGTCTGTTAAAAGCTCAGAAGATTCTGGTGGCCAAAATGGTTTGGTCACATTGGCATGCAGTTTAAAAACACTATTGTGTAAAACCAACATTTTAAAAATTAAATGAAAAAAAAACCAAACAAAAACAAAATCTCTACATTAAGGGTAGACTTAATAAAACCTCTGTTAGAGCTCAATTTTGTACTTACATTGGTACAATTGGTACATTACACTACAGTACAGATATATTGTAAAAAGAAAACAAACATGAATTAGATGAGCAAACCATTTAAAACAGCAGAGGCTTTACAAACTTCTTACTGAATTAACAAAAAAATGCAAAAATCTCCTTTTCAACATCTGAACATTCAATATTTCCTCTATCTCAAATCTCAACTATGCAAACACATTAAGCTGTGCCTGCAATTCACTTTTCCATGTACTTGGTGATAAAGGAATGACACTTATGCCCCCAGTGGGCTGTGTGTGTGTAAGAGAGGGAGAGTCAGACAGACAAAAAAGGGAGGAGAGGGAGGAGGAGAGGGAGAGGGAGAGAGAGAGAGGGAGAGAGAGAGAGAGAGAGAGAGAGAGATGAGAGAGAGAGAGAGAGAGAGAGAGATAGAGCGAGAGAGAGAGAGAGAGAGAGAGAGAGAGAGATAGAGAGAGCGTGCGTAGAGAGAGAGAGAGAGAGAGAGAGAGAGAGAGAGAGAGAGAGAGAGAATGGCTTAATGTGCGTGACATTTAACACAAGTAGCTGAAGTAAACATGTGTCTGCTTTTGGTCAGACAGGGTGGACAGTTGAAGGAGACAGCAAGGCGTTTTAGGTTAAGTGGATGTTAGGATATTAGAGGTGGTTGCTGTATGAAAGAATGCCACCATGAAGCCGGCCATGGGGATTTAATAATTGTGCTCTGCTTCATCAAAGCCACAAGGATCCTGATGTTCTACTGAAGCCCCAACTCTTGTTTTAACACTAAACCATCAATGAAATCCATCATGGAAACGGAGAAACAGTGAGGTAGTCTGTGGCTGCTGGTATGCTGGGGGTACTAATTTTAGGCAGATTGGATGAGGAATCGGTAATAGGTTGAGGGAACACGCAGGCTTTCATTTTAAAGCTTCTGCTGTGTTTTGGTGATTGCATGCAGGCTGTCATTAGAGAAGTGTTGGCAGTGATGATAAAGCAAAGTGATGATCAGAGAGCAGGACAGCAAGTGCAGAGAGAGGAGAAACCACATGCAGGATATTAACCATTCTCTACGTGATTAATTAGAGACGAGTCGAGAGAGCAACTGATTTTTTTTCTTCCCAGCAAACACACATCTGATATGCTTCCCTAAGCATGTGTTGGCTGAACAACTCTAAACAAGACCAGCACTTACTTTTCTTTCATAAATCATAAAAAGCTTATAATGTAAACAGAAACGATAAAGACAGAACAAAATAACTAATAAACAAGTAACAAATTATGTTACTAATTGATATTAAGTATAGTAATCTATCCTCTAAGCGATCCTTTAACTTTAAAAATGAAAAATAAATGACATTTTGTATGTTATGAAAAACACAACAATTTACATAAATGTTATTTTTAAAAATGTAATTCATTAAAAAGGATATAATGTAAAAACTATTTATTCATATACGTATACATATACACTAATGTTATTAAAATTGTAATTATGAAAAATTATATGATGAATGATTGAAAAAAAAGCCAAAATAATAAATGTAAAAACCATTCCTTCATAAACACAAATATAAATGTTAAACGTTATTAAAACCAAATTAAATGCCAAAATAATAAATGTAAAAACTTTTCTTCATAGTTTCCATTTATCAACTATTAAAAACAATAAATATGTGTAAACGTTGTGTTTTCAATCATCTGTACACATCATCCTTCTTGAAAGGATAAATTAGCTATAAAAGTGATTACTTGAGCTCTTGCTCCAAGAAAGGGTTTTGTATTCCTAAACAGCTCAGAGAAGTTTGAGTGTTTTGTTGGCAAGCATCGAGAGGCTCCCGCGTATCGCTTCGAAACTTTTCAACTAAGAGCTTTACAGCTATCAGCTATTTGTATAATTCTTCCTCCAGTCAGTTTACATTCTTCCAGACATTTCCAGGGCTTTATTTTAGGAAATGCAGGCGCTCACTTTAGATTACAGCAAAATAAATCAAGCTTGCTTTTAGCTGGGTACAAATAAACAGTAAAAAAAAGTGTTGATTTAAAAAAAATGGAAGTGGAGAGATACACACTCATCCTGCTGAGGTTTCCGGAAAGCCAGTAAACACAGCACCGTCTGTCACTGTGGGAGTCAGGGCTGAGCCACAGGAAGGAGAACACAAACCTCCGCGAGTTTGTGTCTGTGTGTGTGGAGACAGAATGATGGTGGGGTCAGTGTCCTTCCCTACACACAGGCCTGTCGCCTGCCAAGTGCCCAGCTGCCAGTAGGTGTCTGTTTACAGGCAGGCCCAATGGCTGCCTTTAATTTCAGTCTGACACAAAAACACACAAAAACAGAGCATATCTGACCACTCAAATCTATGTTTAAAAGAGCATCCCATTTCTTATGACTCCAGTCAGAGGTTTGCTTTGAGGCGAGCGTGAGAAGGCAGGTTTGAAGTGGGGAAATGACTAGAACGTGAGTTCAACTGAGAAAGCGCAGAGCTCTTTAGTGTAATTCAACATGGCTGAAATGAACATAGCAGGCTGCTGCTTTGTTTCATTAAAAGGTGAGGCCCTGTCGAATCAAACATGCAAATGGGGAAAGATCCCCGTCTGCCGAACTCGTGGTGTTGTGTTACACAGGATCACTATGCTGCGGTCCCAGGCCTGTTTAATGTAATATGAGTTGATGGCAAAATTGCAAACCACACAACTAAACTCTGCAATTTTTCCCCTTTTCATTCATGTAATACATGCCTATAATAGTACATTAAAGAAGTGGTTCTGGCATTCAGACACTAACCCAGAGATAAATAAGAATCATCATTAAAATGGCAAATCACAAACGCTAGTCAAATCTTATGAACACATGCTAGTTTCAAAAACATAAATTTTTTATTATGGAGGGAAAGATATTCTTTAAAAAAGGCTTTTATTATATGATGAAATGTTACACAGGAATAGCAGCTTGTTGAGCATATGCATTTTTTTATATAATATTTTACAGACAATGATTCAAACCATGAAACTGTACGCTTTAAAGAGTCGTGAGCTAATATCTATTTTCATGTGTATTATTTATTGAGGGCAAATAACATAAATAATGAAAAAACACAATTTTAAATACAAATAAAACCTTGCATCTTCAAGGAACCGAAGCAAGCTCATGTTACTCCCCTCTTCAATGGCTCCCGATCTCAGCTCTTGTTAAGTTCAAATCACTGATGCTGGCTTACAAATCTCCAAATTAGCCCCTGTTTACCTCCACAAGATCCTACACATGCTCTATAGAAGTCTGCACTCAGAAAAGGAACAGCGTCTTGTGGTTCCATCCCACAAAGGCAGAAAATATCTTAGCAGAACCTTCTCTGTCACTGTCCTTGGCTGGTGGAACAAACTCCTTGATCCAGTCAGGAAACAGCTTTCAAAAAGCAACTGAAAACTTACTTTTCTTTCTCTTTCCATTCATATCCTTCCTGCTATGGTTGATTAATCAGCTGATACAACTTTTACTACGAGCGAAAAGAATTAGACTTTGACTGTGTAACAAATTGCATATCGTCTCTCCTCTACTGTAAGTTGTTTCGGGCAAAAGCATCTGCTAAATGTATAAATGTAAAGTTAAACCTTGGCATTTCTTTACAAACAAAACATTGGAGGAGCTCATCAATTAGTACTTTGTGTTTGTCACTGCTCTCTTACTGACCAACAGTTCTGTATATTCATGTTTTTCCTTTTCATAGGATCTTCTTTTAGTGTGAGAGTAATAAATGCATTTAAAACAATTCTATTTCGGATTTAATTCAAGCACATGATGAGGGTTGAGATCCAGCCAGACTGAGTTAGAGTTCAGGATGACCACCAAAGAATCTGAAACTGCTTGTTAAGATTAGCCACATTGCTGGCTCAGATAAGGCCTGCCTCAAAATATTTCATCCTGCATCAAAATAGACGCATGTCTTATTAGGGTTTGGCAGTGTCAACCAATTTGGCAATGTACGATGGAGGGGGATTGTTGTACTGTAAAACTAATTCATAACAAATTAATTATTTTAATTATTTGAAATAATTAATTGAATTATTTTACCAATAACAGAAACATAACATAAAAAATATAAGTTACATACAAATTACCACCTGTCAATCACTTTGTCCTTGGGACTCTGGCATGAACTGGCATAGAGATCAGTGTCATTATAATGGCATCGAGGATTTTGGTTTGTAAAAAAGGAGTACATTAACCTTATTTACTTAATCAGGCAATACTTTGGCCTGAAAGAGCCAAAAGAAAGAGTTGAAGTGCGTCATCTTGGAGCAGATCGAAGGCAAATATGAATAAAGCCACTGTGAGTATGCGTAAAGAAGTCTTGTGACCTAAAGAAAAATCCTGTCATGTTAAAAATTGCTCGTAAATACCTGTGCTTATGTGATAGTACACAACGGTTAATGCTGTTACTTCGTTTCGTGCTTATTAAAGCCAGGAAGTGTAAAAACATTAGTATTTCTGTCCAGAAACCATTTAAAAAAAATTTTTTTGTTCCAAAATCGTTCGTTGAGTTAAAACCAGAAAATGTATTTTTGGTGTGGTTTATTTAATTTCATTTAATTAAAATAATTTAGTTTTTTTTTCCTGCTTTTTTTTAAATGCCTCATTTTTTAAGGTAAACACAGTTTGTATAATTCATTTGGGGTTAATATGTATGGTTATTGTTAACAACTTCATTATCTTGTAATTGCTTCCTAAAAATAAGTAAAAATGAGCGTTGAGGTGGCGGGTCGGGGGTGGACTCAGTATAGCGATGTATGTAAGTATGTCTGATTCAGAGGCTGAAGGAAGCAAACTTTTACAGCAGCTTTAACTCCGTTAGAGCTTGGAGTTGATTGAAATGTAGTAAGAGATGCAGCTTTTCAGAGCAATTGGATTTTAAGAACCTTTTACTGGGGGAGGGGACAGTAAAAATCTGTCTGTGATATAATGGTCACTTGGAGTCACATTTTGCCTCTACAATACAAGTATTAAAAAAAAAAAATTGGGTTGGGTTTTTATTGTTTAACCAGCTCATCTGTCAAATAATTAAGCATAGTGTCTCAGTTCATGATGCTTGTAAATAAATTAAATCAAAATAAGAATTGTGCTATTTGTCTTTAAAATGTTACTGTGCTGTGTGACTTTTTTTTTTGTGGCATTCATTCATAGACATGTGCTTGGAGCCGCCAAAATAACCAGGACGGTTAAGTAAAATGATTATTTAAAAAAATATTTTTGGTAATCAAGGTGATTGACTACAAACCCGTTAATGTAAATGTAAAATATGCTATTTCTCAATTAAAAGAAGAGGCGACTGAGCACAGTATTGGGGTCCTAAGCTAAATTGCAGTCCTAAGCAACCAGTATGCATCTCTCTTTATGCAGTAAATCATACTATACCTGATCCTGTAAATTGTACATACTTACAACACTAATATTACCATCATTAAAAAAAAACCTTTTCTTTTGTGTTGATATGTGCATGTTGTTGTTTAATAAAAAAATAGCTTAGGTAAAATGCAGATGATTACACGGTGGTGAAATCTACATCAGAGCACTTAAGTTTTACATTAACTAAAGAAAGATTTTTCAGTTTCAGAAACTTTAGATAACTTGCCCAGGATGATCTAATTTAAGAATACAAAAACAAAATACAAAAAGACTAATATATATATATATATATATATATATATATATTATATATATACAGGTTAATAACAAATTAAATATATAAATGTAGACAATTGTTTTACTGTCAGATTGCATTTACAATTCCAAACTCGTACATCGTATAATGCATAGAATATAGTAGGCACATTTGCTTAATGCGAGGCATTTCTGAGCTTCTTACCATGGTTTAATAGTTTATACAGGCTAAAAGGGGTATATCTGACAGAAAACAGTGAAAATGAGCCAGATCCAGTGCTAAGCTAGTATGTTGGAATTGATCAGAGGGAAGTGACGTGTGGAAGCATGTTTGTTTTTGTGAGAGTATTGAATGAATCTTTGTGTCATTGCGAGAGAGGTAGGACCCTATCAAGGGGGATTCGAAAGACTTCGCATATGCATCTACACAACAGCGTCTGTGCAAACGAGCCTTTTGAAAGTACCATTTCAAAGTAGGTTAGCCCTCTGAGGCCCCCTTCAGATCGGTTGTATTTGTTGACAAGTCTCTGATAAAAATTAATATTAGTTTATTGATCTTTTCAGCATCTCAGGCTACATCATAACTTAATAGGCAAAACACGATTAAACATACATGAATATTGTGTTACATACATGGAATTGTATTATACAAAACAACAAAAAAACATTAAATATAAACATAGTAAAAAGAACATTAAATATATGTAGCTTTGATTTGTTTTTAACTAGTCTGGTTCATATATTTATATATCTCATAGGGTTCTGTCCTTAAGTTAACATAACAAAACTGTTAACCTTGAGTGTCAAATTCTATTTTTTTTTTTAAACAAAGTGGTCATGCACAAATTTAAAAGGTAAAACGGTTGTCTTGATTTTTAAAATTTTTCTCATTAAAAGAAAAAAAAACAACTTAATCGAAAATTCACTTTCTAGCAACAAGAAAGCACAGCATTGTTCCCCTCTAACCATGAACATCGAAAGAACTGTGTGTATGAGAAATGTAATGATGGCCATCCTCTTTCCTGTCTGCCTCTCTTTCCAGCACCACTCCCATCCCCCTCTCTTCAGTTCATCTTAATTATGCCACAATTAGGCACTACAAATGGCGTCAGAGCGCATGCTGCCCGTGTCTGAGCTAGGTCAGTGTTTCCAATTTCCTGCAGTAATGGGCCTGTGATGGCTGCCCCTGTTGTCCGCCACCCTGACCCCAGCAGGCCCCAGGGTCATGACTCCTCAGCTCTGCTGCTGTGTTTAGAGCCCAAAGGGGTCGATGGCTTGTCAGCTTAAGGGGGTGCTGGATTACCTTTCAGGCTCGGAAGAAACCAAATGACACAAAAAGCTTCACCAACTAAAGTCACTCTATGAGATGTAATGGTAACCCAGACAGTCATCACTCACTTGCAAGGCTTCAGATCATTTAAATATATTGAATCGTTTCCAGAAATGGCCATTTGAGGTGAAAGTAATGCCTTCTGTGTGATTTCAATGACTTGTCCATATGTGCAATAAAATCAAATTCACATCTCAAACTAATAACCAAGAGTTTATGAAAAAAAGCACCTTTAGAGCTGTTTCATTTCTAAACAAAACACACTATTACTTTTTTCAGATAGTCTGGAGATTTTTCCAGATTTCTGTAAAAAGCAGAACATGAAATTTTCTGGGGCCTCTGCGTTTCATTGATTAATTCCCATCAGATGTCATAGAGCTTAATATATCAGCAGTCAAGTCTTCCAGTGTTACAAAATCACAGTCTTTCTCAATGAATATCACACGCACACCTTTTAAAGGTTGCCAAGTTGTGGGGACCCTGCATCAATTTCTCCTTGTGTCTTTTAGTAGCCACCAGCTCCTGACACAGGCACACACACGATCTGCATTATGATCTTACCATTGCACACTTGAAAAAGTTGAATGGAATGAAAATGTAATCAATTCTTATTTAAGACCTGTTTCATTTGTTATTTGACGTGCACATGAACATTAACCTAAAACTGAATGGCTTTGCTAAATTTCCCAATGGTTCGATTCATAAAAACGGACCATTATTCATAAGATCATTGAGGGAGAAAGTGATAACGTAACTCGGGTAGAAAAAGATTTGCACACCAATATCACACAGCCAGACAGAACAGGGATTCTAAAAACAAACAAACTCTGAGTATGTATAAGTATCAATAAACACAATTCTTCCGTCTCGGAAGCTTCCTGCTTTATTTGATTAAGCGGGGTGAAAAAACAGAGCAGTCATGCTCATTGCTTTTCTTCCTCTTCCCTTCCCCTGCAATCTTCTCTGTGCCTAATGGGAATCGGAAGTTTAAGTGAAGCTGCCTGGCTAGCCTCGGCCTAACCTCTCCATCTGGAAGGGAACTTGCCAGCCTTGGGGCTACTCCCAACCCTTCCCAGCTGTTGAGTTTGGGGCTTTTGTTTTTTTGGGCTTGGGAAAGCATATTTTTATAAATGATTGCCATATCCTGCACCAGCTGCTGACCTCACGCCTGTCCCTGGTTCTCATTTCAGCCACGACTGACCCCAAACAGCATTTCACGATTGGTACGAAAGTGCCAGCGAGGAGATAACTCTTCAAAAAACCTGTGATGGCTTCTGTTATGAACATAAAGAGTGAGATTATGTCTCCTCTATGCACCACAATAAGATTTGATTAGAGATCTTGGAAGGCACATCTGCTTCAGGCCTGGTATGTATGAGTTACTAAGCATGTGGTTTGTCTCATCACTCTCTCTCTCTCTCTCTCACTCTCTCTCTCTCTCTCTCTCTCTCACTCACTCACTCACTCTTGTTGGTTTTAATCAAGGCATCTTTAGCAAGGAGGAGTCAACCTCCTCTTTCTTCACAGAATCAACGGCCAATGAGGTGTAACTTTGGTTGGTATGGAAGCCTGAATAATAAAACTCCCCAGACATACAGTGAGCAGCAACAAATTAAAATCTAACTCTGCTGTTGTGTTGACCTGGTTGAGCAAGACAAGGTGAAAGCGACCCATGGGTTTAGGCACAAAAACATGTTGAGTGTCCCAGTCTGTGAAAATTTGAAAGCTTTTGTACCAGGCTCAGACTAGAAATAGCTGTCACCAAACGCTGTCATGTTTTCGGCAGCTGTCAAATGAAGCAGGAAGCCTCTACGATAATTAAAAATACATTGGCCGTTAACGCGTCAGCTGGTGCCAATAGGCAGCATATTTTGCGCTTGTCGTTGCAGTATTGATGAGGCTTCCAGCGCTCCATTATTCATTAGGCTCGGCCACCTCAGGTGAGGGTTGCCCACTAAAGAGCCAAGCAGCCCTGTTCACGGCGTGGCACTGCAACACACACACACTACATTCATCACTTTCTCTGCTCAGCTGCAATGTGTGGTGCACTGCTGGGTAATTGCATGGTAATACTTCATTATGGCAGCACTGTAATTTAGGAACTGGACACTTCAAAGGGAGACAAAAACCTCTTCACAGACAGCGCAAATTACTGCAAGTCCACATAACCCCTGCTTTGTTTTGACTGGTATTGTTTTTGGCCAAGTGTCACGGTCCAAAATAAACAGTGGAGCGATCAGAGTGTATTTTCAATCGTATAATCGTCCGAGCTGATTACAAAGCACAGCGGTGCGGTGTGAAACGGTTAAAACGTGGATTTCGCCCATCATCTGAAGCCAAGCAGTATAAAGTTCTGAATCAAACATTTGGCAGCTACCGAACATGTATGAAGCAGGCCATGCATAGCCCTTAGATGAAAGCTGACCAGAGGTAGAGAGTAGCCCAGCAGCAATCCATAATCACACGCTCATTTGTCTTTCTCACTTTTGTACGATGCGGAGAGCAAAACCTCAAACTTAAAGCAGCGATTTAGTCTGCAACAAATTAGAAAGCTCGGTGTTTCACAGAGAAAGGTCAACACCAAGATTAAGAGAAATTGAAGATTTCGAAATGTGTGTACTATAGCTTTTGTTTATCTATGTGAGATCACATGTGGACCTACTTTTTCTTCCTTCATGAAACTAACCAAGGGTTACAAAATACAGGAGCACTCGGTGCCGTTTATACACAGGAGGAAGTTTCAGCCGCTTGCCAGTATACAGCAGATGATTACAAAGTTCAAACGCAGAAAGGCTCTGTTCATTAAAAATGCAGTACTCTCACACACAAGCACATTCGACATTTCAGTGCTACAGTTTGTGTATCTTACACATGGGAGCCCCCATGAAGCTGGTGAGGTCAGTTAAACACAAGCTTCATCCATAAACTATTCCGGCATCACAGGAGGCGTTCCAACAAGCTGACATGCACAAAACAACGTGCACATTCCAAACACGCAAAGATAAATGGACAGTCAGGGCACCAAAAGAAGAAACGAGAAGCCTTTTTAAACATAAATATTTCAATTTTAATATTTATTTTACTTTTTTCAGACATTAACTGAAAATGGACACAGCTCCACAAGTCGCAGGCATGGCATTAGAACCAACATAAACCAAAACCAAATATAGAAATGTCTTTGAATGTCTCATCATTTCAACAAACATACATATTTTTTTCTAAACGCAGCAACACTTCATGTGTGTATATCTATATCCAATTTGTTCAAATCAACACAAAAATTGACAATACTGATCATTTTGTATTTTAATCAGTTTATGTTGCAAGTATCTATTATGATTTACACCATCAGTCAAAAGACTGGAATCAGTTTGAGAAAAAGAGGATTTTTTTTTCAGGGTTCTTGTATAGCAGCTGCATGGGGTGCATGGGTGTGCTTAAATCCTCCATAGTGGGCTTGTGAAAAAATTGATCTTTAGGGGTACATTTTTGTGTAGCACACAAATTTTCTAACATTAACATTCTAATATTTTTCTACATTGTTCAGAGTAAAAAAATGTTTCTTCGGGAAAATGAATTCAAACATAGAAGAAAATCCATAATTATTTAATAGTTAAAAAAATATGAATAATACAAAGTGTTCTCAACTTTCAGTCTGGTTGTTTCTCTACTGTTTCTGACCATGACTAAGGATTATATATATATTACATTTTCAAGAAGGAATTAGAATTGTATAACAGTATAACTTTTAACGCCACGGCAGAGATGAATCTGATTTTTACAATTTACACACTGGATAATTGTAAATATTAATAAAGTGTTAAAGAAAAAAATGATGCTCAAAATACAGTACTATTCACAGAGTATTTACTCACCAAAGATCAAACTTAAATTTAAAAAGACAGAATGTTGTGCTATTCTTTTACTTTATTTATACCTACTCATTTAGAAACATTGTGCTATATGCAGATAATGCTAGTAAATAACACAGCCAATTCACAGTGGTCACGTTAACATCTTTTTACTTTATATTAGGTACCAGAAAAAAACACTTTTGTTCTGAGAAAACACCCTTGTTCAGAGATATATTTAAGTCTATTAAAGTTTCTAACTATTCGCTCAATTTGTTATGTTTTGTGTGATTGACTTTTGATACTTGTTTTGTACAAGCACAGCTATCCGAAATGATTGCATGGGTGTTGTGTTTGGCAGCAGCCCTCCTCACTTCTTCTTCATTTTCCACTCCTCTCTTCCTCTCCTTCTTCACATATTGATGTCAAATCAATGAAAGAAAATGATGGGAGGGATGTATAATGAAAGGGGAGGAGTGATGGAGAGGTGCATGCTTTAAAATGAGGTTATAATATAAAATGAGAATAAACGAAACGAATTAGAAATGATATATGGCTGAAAGAGCGGCCTTTAGGATATACCTGCAGAGAATCAAAAAAGGGAGAAAAAAAAGAAATAAGCGTGGGTTTAATGTTGGACGGTCACTTAAAAGTGATTTTATTAAAACAATTGACTTAAACAATGCACTTCAGATTTTGCTAATAAGACAAAAAAAAATTTTCACCAGTAAAACTTCCTTAAAAGGTACAATGTATACCAATTAGAATTTATAGAATTTATTAATAGAATTCTGAAATCCACTGCATAGAGTGATGGAGTTAAGCCAGTTTTTTTTATTATACTTAAATTATGTATCAGGCATTTACAAAAGATATGATGTTTCATTCAATGCCCAGCTGCTTCCTCGTCACCATTATGGTCATGTGACATGTCATGTAACTACCAATGTGTAACCTCCTGCTTTCCCTCATTCACTCCAATGTTAAAACTGAACAACTTTGGAGGTAAAATGCTTCCATCCCTGGCTCCATTAGGTTTGTGGATTCTGACTACTAGTATTGATATTCATAAACACTATGACGGGGTTGAACTATATTTACATTTACTTGTTTAAGATATTACAGGTGTAAATCTTCAGAAAATCAAACATCTTCACCAGGGCCATGTCCCACCTCTGTTGATGTGTTTTGAATTACGCCCATTTAACTTTGCCAGAAATGTATGGGTGACATCACGAACACTCTGTCTATGTTATACAATCAATGATAACTACAAAACATTTACAACTGCAGTAGTCTGTTCAATACACATGTACAGATGTGTTCACCCTACGTACCCTCCAAACAATGGTTCCTGAAATCAGCAAATATAAAACAAAATGTCCCTTTCACAGTTCGCAAAAATAATTTGTGTGAAAAGATTAGTTACAATTTTTTTTTCTTTCAAATTTGTTCCAGTTTGCTTTTTTAGGTCCAGAATCCGATTTTTGCAATGAGTCCTCAGTCTGAACAGCCAGATCACATTTATCCAACTTTACTAGTCTTGGGTGGGAAGTTTCACAACAATCATGGCTGAGGACAGACCTGAAATCCGGTGGAAGGAAAGTGAAGTAATAGAACTAATGAATATTTCTTTATGTATTCTTCTTGATATAATTTCTTTAAATGATCCAGCAAGCTGTATTGTATTCAAAGACTGTAAGGAAAGAAGTCGCTTGTAATGTGAATGAGCACACAGCAATTTACAAAAAAAAAATGGAATTAAGCATTAAGACCTTCTGTTTGAACGCTACCTAAGCTTTGAAGAAAAGTCTACAGAAACTTCAGAGTACATACTTAAAAAAAAATGTCAGTTGTTTTTTGTATAATAATCATATGGGGAAAAAATGCATCTCTGATATGTAAAATAAAATAAAGAAAACGACACATGGCAAAAGGTTTAATCTCAAAACCCAACCAGCAGCAGAGTGGTACAGAAGTCACAAATACCCGGTTTAAAATAAAGCCTTTGTGGCGTGGGAGATAAATGCACACACAGAAGAAAAGCCCGGGTTTACCCATTTAATGTATGAACTCTCATGGACTTGTCAAGAGACTGTGCTATTAGCTCATTACAGGCACAGCGTTTCTGAGCGGCTTTCTGTCCGTTAAAGACATTAGTGGGTGCCCAGTCTGTGCATTAACACCAGTAAGAGAATCCCACTAAAAGCTATAGAAGATGTGAGGTAAACCACCATAAAGATTCACAAAACATGAAAGAATAGTGCAATTGAAATAGTAAAAGATGAAGGCTATGAGCATTTATGAAACATGTGTGTTAGACTGTTGCACACTGGACTTGTCAAAGGAGTGAAAGCGAGTAAGTGGTGTGTGAGTGGCCGGTGTGTGTAGGCGCTGAGTGAGGGTAATGGTTGTACAAGTCTGCAGACCATTTATTTGGCCATCTTAACTCAATTAAAAGATAATAAGGCCGTCATGACCTTCGGATGAACTGTTCTCAGTTTAGGTGCTGCTCCTGACAGGCCTAGAATTTATGTTTGTAGGATACAGGCAGTGAGGAACTTTAAAACAGCAGCATTCTGTTTCTTACATTTAAGGCATACTATCTAAACATTTTCTTTACATTCTGAATGTATTTAAAGTTTATATCTAGAGTTTCAACATAATTTTAGGGTAACCTAAAACGCTTTTATTAAGCTTGAGCAAATGGTCAAGGTAATCCTAATTAGGAGTTTGTTAGATACTGGTCACAGCCTCAGACGTCACATCAGTGGAAGGCAAGTTAAACATCTGATTTTTGTTACAGAAAATTGGAAACACTGAAACCCCGAAGTTGTCGTATACAGAATTTCAGTAGTAGCAGCAAATATCGAATTTATTTTTGTTCCGTCTAGAAACAACATGGCGTGTACAATCGAGAACATTGCATATCAATCATGTGGTGTGATAATGTGTTGTTTTAAAGAACAACATTGGATTTGCTAACTACACAAGACAATTGCTGTGAGAACACTTCCGCAGCCTGATACAGGATGCTATGTGAAACAGTATGGGATTGGTTGTTTGGCCCCATGGGTTGGTGTTGACCAAAACACCCCAGTAGACCTTCCCTGAAGATCTATCTATGCAAGACTAGTTAGCTACTAAGAAGAATCAAGTGATTAACAATTGCACTTTTTTTATTAACCGAATGCAATTTTTCTGGTCAAATTCACTCTGGTCAGGCTAGGTACTTCCAATACAACCTCTTTATTTACAATACAATCTTTATTTATTGTTCTACTTCAAGGTAGAATATTATGCTGTATAACAGTTAAGCCTAAAAAAGCATTAATAAACTAGTAGCAATTCCCCTATTCTCATATCATCATTAAATTATACAAATTAAGTCTACCCATACATACTACAATTTGTACATTCTAATAGGCTGCCTTAAGAATCTATAAGTGATTTTTGCGATTCAATTTGGATATTTAAAATGGACATTACAAAGATGACGCTACACCAGAGGTCTCCAAATACGGTCCTGCAGGCCTACAGATTTTTTGTTCAACCATCAATATATATAGATATTATTCATATACTTATATAATTAATTATATAAAAAAGCAATAATAATTATGTATGCAATACATGAAGATACTCTATATCTTCATTCTATTAATTTAACTAATTTGTGGATTTATTAACCCTTAACTAAAGCATTATATGGGAGTCAAAAACAAAGAAGCAAAATGTTTTCTGGTATTATTTTATTACGGCCTTCCATTCTTTTCCCTTTAAATTCACTTTTTCGTGCTACTGAATGACTGCACACAAAATTGAGGTCCTGAAACTGGCCTTCTGTAAGCAGTTCCAGTGATCTTCTCGGTGTCTCTCTTCAAGTAGTCATGAAGAGCAGTCTCTGCCTCAGGCTCAGAAACCACGATATAAATATCTCCAGACTGCTTGATATGCAGCTACACGAAGACGTGTGGCTGGTGTGAGGGCAGCAAACACCAAGCACTGCATAAATCCCGAATGTGTAAAATCCTTACCAGGCCAGCACAGAAGAAACACCCTGCAGAAGCCATCAGGCACTGAGTGCAGTGAGCAATCAAAAGGGGAAACAACATAAGGGAAGTTTTCTTTCAGTGCTCCGATATGTTCATGTTCTGTTAATATCTCATGGGCCGGGACAAGGTTTGCTCTCCTCGCTCACCCACAGAGAAGCCTTCGGCAAGTAAACATTGGTGAAATTTTTAAAAGTCGGTGGTTGTGTCCTGAACCGGGTATGACTCACTCTTCCTGTAGTGCGCGTGCAATGAAACAGCGAGCATGCCACCCTATTCATGTGTTTAAGCAAACTCTCAGCAGTTGAGGCCGCTCAGGGCCTCTTTCCAAAGTTGATGCCGGGCACTGTGCCATCAGTGTGGCTAAATCAGTTTGAGCACCAGAGGTTTGACTGCAGGCAGAACAGCACTGAGCTGACGGCTTAATCAAGCTCCCAGATTAACAACCACTATAGCTCGAAAGAAAAACGCACACATTTGTAATGTTACGAGGAGGTCACTGACATATTCGCATGCATTCATTCATTCAGCCTTGAATAAATACAACAACTCATTATGTAGTGTATATCAAGCAATTGTATAGTATTATTGCTACTTTTTAATGATTGTCAAAGGACATTCTTATATAGATAAATATGCTCATTTATTTCCCTTTGCTCAATAGCAATTCAAGAATATTTTTTTTTTTAAATGTATGTGTACTTTTATTCTAATAATGAATCTGATATAAAAGAAAGGAGAGAAAACTACTTAAAACGAAAAAAAAGACAGAGCTACATGATTTAAAACCCCCAAGCTATCCAAAAGCTGAGTGCTATTCATTGACTTATATCGCAAAGGTCACATGATGCAACCTTTTTTGATCTAGTTATTGACAGTTGACTGTTACAAAACTAAGCTGTATTCAGCTTACAAATAAAGAAGATTTTAAAGCATTTTAAAAAAATTGAATTTTAGCGGTGTTCACATTTGAAATTTGAAATAATAATTGTTACTGCAATATAATAGCATACATAATAGGTACATGGCTTTCATATTACCTGTGAGATTCTTTCACCAAAGAATAAGTAAAAAATAAAAAAAAATCTTATTTAAGATATAAATTCAGAATGAAAGAATTTTCATCTGTTTAGCATAACACCTTTGGGGTCTAAATAAAAGGGCTCTAAATTGATCTTAAATTAAAATGTGTTTGGCCCTGAATTGGTAAATGCAAAGTAAATAGTTTGTGGTAATGCATAAAGACAAATCAGCAAAAACCAAAATCAAACAGTACGCCTAATTAAATAGAAGCAAGTAGGAAATAAAGAAGAAGAAAAATTATTATTATTATTATTATTGTTATTCATATTATATTAATAATATTTTTTTACAATTCAGTTCACTAATAAAAAATATTGTGTTTTATACAAATAAACAAATATTATATTTTTTGGTATTGAATAACTGCTAAACCATGTTTGTCGGTGGAGCATACGGCTTCCTGTAAGGGATCAGATCCCAGATGTCCAGTGTTTGAATCAATAGCTGTTAAACTCAGATCCGCAGAGATGGAGGGAGAGAAGATGAGAGCGAGACTCCATAGACTAACTGACCCTGCCATGGCCACCTGCACAATCACCCTCCCACCGCCTCATAATCATAAGGCGACAGACAATCCAGCCAGCACAATGTGAAGACAATCCCTGCACTGTATTTAAGGAGGTGTCAAACAGGGTAAATCCCCTCATCCCACGCCTCACCATCAAGCACAAACACATGCAAAATTAATCTAGAGTGGAGCAGGGGTTAAGCCTGCTGGACAAAACCGGGTCAGTACAACACAATGAGTCTGCTCTCCCCCTCTTCCTCTTCTTCACACACATGTTCACAAACACACAGACGCCCGATTCCAATAGCAACAGCTGTTTACAGTCATCTGTTTCCAGCTAATTTACTGAAATAGATTTGACAAACTGCAAGCTCATCTGCATAACGGGCAATGCAGCCGTTCTTGGCTTCACAATGTATTCAATGCCACCACCTTGATGCAGTAAATTTGAATAAACAGTGCAAGCATTGATGGTAATATCTATGCAGGGTACTTTAAGCGAGAGCTCTATGAAAACTGACTGACTATAAATTAGCTCTCTGAACTCATGTTTATGGAAATACAGTAATTCATTGCTGCTAACTCACATAATCATCAGTGTGTGTTGTTTATTTCCCCGTATTATTTTCACTGCCTTCATCCATCACAAAAGGGAACAAATCCAAAGACGAAAATGAATTATTAATCATCCTAGATGAGCATATATAGTGAAAGGAAAGAAAAAAAACACACATCTTTTTGCACGAATTAAAAAATGGAGTAAACAGTTGTCAGAGAACAGGATATGCAAAGTTGTGTATTGACTGACCAAAGCTCAAATCAAGGTCATGGTCCTATCCTGTCCCTGTCCACTTTTTTTCTAACACTCCTATCAGATTACATACATTGCTGCTCCAAAACATCTAAAATATATGTATAAGTTATCCGATTTTGACAAAAAGAAACAGAGAACCAGATTTATTAACAGTAAGTAAAAATAATATTCAATACAGCAAGGCTTGCTTTAAATGTTATTTATTTATTTTTATTTAGTAATAAGCCAACACTTTTTTAAAATCTAAAAGGGTAAATATTTTAAACCAACGTCTATGATGTAAAAATGACTATATATGTATATCTAAAGTCTAGAGAATCCTAATTTTACTCATTTTTCCACAGGCGAAATCTGCTACGAACACATTGTCCCCCACTCTAGTTGTGTTTTTTTTTTCCAATCTGGACTAAATACCATTGTAGGAATATCCTGGGTGCCTGATTTGCTAGGTATTTTCACGAAAGTAAGAAAACAACACTTTTTTGCATGGATACAAGATTCTATGGACTAAAGATTCAAGGATTCAAAGTGTTTATTGTCATGTATACAGACTAAGCATGCGAATCACTCACAACTTCTCTACCACTTCCTGTTAGGCTCTACTCTCCTAACACATTACATACACAACTTTTCACATTTTTTTGTGGTAATATTGTCTGCTAGTTGAATAAAAAAATAAAGGCTTGCTTTATTTGCTGTACCATTTTTTTACATTTATTGATCCATTTCTCTAAGCAGTTTTATGCTGGTGGCTATCACTTGAAGCAATTTTTGGAGGAAACTTCTGTCATATTAGACATTAGATTATAGACAGTGCTAATGTGATTGAAACCCTTGTAAAGACAGCACCGATGTTACTTTAGATGGAACAGAACGGTGTTGACTTTCTTTTCTTTCCTCTTGCATCATACCAACTTATTTCTTTTGTACCAGAAACTCTGAGAAGACTCATGGATCACAGTTCAAAGACCATAGTAGGGAACCCAAAGATACATACAAAATATAATTTCTAAAGTGACTAGCAGGCAACTAAAGCATAGCTGTAATTCCTGTCCTGGGACACTGTCTCGCTCTGTTCACTTTTCTCATTTTGCTGTAAACTTTCCAGAATAGAGGAGCTCTTATATTGTCATGTCATAAATGCTGTAGGGAACACAAAGGACATACAAGTCACAAAAAGATATTTGGATTGAAGATGAATGTTTTACAAAATCCAGTATACAATGTACATCGTTGATAAAAAAAAAGAAGAGCAAATATTTTAAAACTCTCCATCAGATGCAACCTTTGCATCCTTTCTCACTCGCTCTGAGCGCTGAGGATGTGAGGAATTCAAATGTTTTTTTTATGTTATGGTGAATAATTAATTTAGTTTAAAGCAATGTTTGTGATATAAAATTACTACCTGGGTGTAATTGAACACCAAATAACAATGCAAAAATAAAGTAAATTACAGTTCATGGCCCCTCTAAAAGTTTGCATCATTTTGGGTCACTTGTGTGAGAGTCTTAAGTGGTGTTCACACCAAGAATGGGAAAAAGCATGAAACATCCCATAATAGAGTCTAGAAAATCTTAATTCACTCACTTTTTCCACAGGCGGAATCTGCTACGACCAGCTTGTCCACTTGTTTCACTCTTGACTAAATACGGCTCTAGGAAAATTCTGAGTGTTTGGTGTGGCGTGCTTCTCTGTCTTTTTCCACTGACTAATGATATATTCACATATCACTCGTAAACAACACCACACCTATGAAATTCAGATTTTTCTGTGAAGGTATGATTAAGATGTTGATCTGTTCTCTGCTCTAACCAATTTCCACACTTTTCTCTTCCCTTCCCAGTAATGAAACATATAAAAAGCCCAGACAGCAAGCAACTTCTACCTAAGAATGTAGTCAGACATTAAGTCCATAGTTTTAAAGGAGACTGTAGTTTTAAAGAAAAGATGCCAACTGTTTAGACAGAAGTGTGGTACATTGATGTGTGTACAAATACCACAAATTATTCATTGTATTATTATTATTAATTGTATTAATATTATTATGTCACTCTTGTGCAGGCTTCCGCCAAAAGTACGTTACAAAAACAATAGACAGCTTAACAGCCTACGTGCAGAGAAAATAGTTTTGTTGGGGAAATTGTATCTTTTTTTTTTTACAAAACAGTTCAGAAATATAAACTTAGATTGTTACAGAAAATACACAAATAAAAAAATACACACCCTAAAAAAAAACAAATACCTTGCGCATTTGAGGGCTCCTTTAAGCTACCTGATTTCATCCAATCATCATGAATTTCAGTTGTTAAAATTGAAGGACCAAAATCAAATAGCCTCAACATGTCTGTTTTGAATATACAATATACTGAACTAGCAATTAATTTCCTTTGTACAACAAGTTCCCACATACTTGGTATTCTGATGTAATACATTAGCCTGGTGTACCACCAGCACTCTGGGTACCATAGTCTCCCCGGAAACAGCCAGGTAAGTGCGTGCTGTAAAATGTGTAATCAAGTGATCACAGGACAACAAAAGTACCAGTGGATCAACACACAATGCAGCGGTCACTACATGAACATGAAATGAAGTGAGGCAGGCATTCAAGGATATCGACTTTGAGTGACAGGCCTTAAGATGGTATGTGAACAGAACACTCTCTCTCTATCCTGTAGAACTCTGTGTTTGATTTGAGTCCAGTGCATTAAGCAGACCTAGCATCTTAAGTAGCGACCTATGTGGAAGCTGTTAGTTAAATCAAGTTAAGCCATTTCCGCACTTAAAACAACTTCCCCCTTCGCCATACGCCTGCAGGAAGATCAGAGATTTGATGTAAACTCATGTTTGCTCCAAATGTGCTTTAAATTGGGTTCTGACTGATAAACCTTCTTCTTATCATAAATGTACCCCATAAAAAAACATAAATGGAACTTTTTTCTCAAATAATTCTGCCTCAAAAACCCTTTCAAGATAGTTAAGCACAACCTCTCACTAATACTAGTACTCTCTATGTAATTATTATGAATGATAATATGCCAAAAACATAACTGAATCCAAGTTTTACACCAGGTTAATTCAATAAGTATTTACTTATTAATAAATGAATCATTAATAAAATGAAAAGAATGTATTTCTTTTTTTAAAGTAAATAGAATACATTGACAACCTAGTAGTGAAAATAGATATGTATTAATAATAAAATAATGATGATGATAATAATAATAATATTTAACTGTATGCAAATATTTAATTATTTCATAGGTTTCCAGATTGAAATAAAAGCGATAAATATGATGAAAGGAAAGGTATAAATATAAAAGGTTAAAGTCTCTGCCTATTTAGGATGATGAAAAAAAGCTTTAAGTAGGAACTTCTGCAGATTGGTAGAATGTCAATGTGTTCACAGAATGTATAGATTCGTTCATGCTTACCTTTATATTCACTCCACACTATCTGCACATTTGCACAAGTAGAAAGCATTAAACTGGACACAAGCATTGCTTCCTCGTACGCTCCTAGTCTGCTTCCCCACCTGGAAGATGACAAGATCTTTACACTCAAGATCTGCCGGCATCCTCAGGCCATGACCAGATGCCCTGCACTTGCCCAACTGTGTGACAGCCAGTCTCTCCACCCCATCCGCCCCCACACCTCCGTATCTCCAGCCTCAGACAGATGGGAGGAAAGGTGGAGCACGTCAAGTGTGAAGAAAGCCGATGATTCAGTGCATCTTGTACAGAGCAGTGGATTTTTTAATTAATTAATTTTTTTTTGTTACTTATATTATGGATAGGCTATTTTTTTTATAAAGAAAAATACTGCAAATAGGAAATTGGATATTTGAAAAAGTTTTAAAAACCCGACCTAAATGATGATGCTTCATGTTTTAATAGTAATTTATGAACTCATCTAATTTTGGCTCAAAAAAGTTTTTAAATGTTAATTCAAGAGTAAAAATCTGAGAGAATCTTATACTTCTATCATTAGATAATTGTTCTGTAATTTCCGCACTTGCTCAATTCCATTTCATACAATAGCTCTCAAAATTCAGTCACATTGTTCAAGGAGGTCCATATAAGTTGACAAAATTGTCTTTAAAACAAACGTGACAAAATATTTCTGCACTATTGAATCACCCAGATCTTGAGAAATATTAACTAATTAATAAATAACACCAATCCAAACAAACAAAGCTCAGATGACAAAGTTACCTTGTGTGTGTGTGTGTGTGTGTGCGTGTGTGTGTGCGTGCGTGTGTGTGCTGCTTACTCAGGCCCAGCTTCTCAGCAGAATTTAATGAACTGAGAACGACCTTGATCAGTGATTCAAAGCCAGGATTAGAGGGCATTCCCCTCCTCTGCCAGGCTCTGCCCTCACATTCATCAAGTGTGTGTTTTGATCTTTCAGGCACATCACATGTGTTCCCCCAACCTGCGCCAGCAAAGCAAACTCCCATTGACTCAAGCCTTTCAGCAAATTACCCACGTACACTAGCAATAACGAAGTGCCCTAACGTTGCCCAGGGCACATCCTACACTAAATTGTTAACTTTTGATTAAGGCTGGACGCTCTTCAGTCCTGATCTGGAAGGCAGCTGGATGGGGGGGGGGGGGGGGTAATTAAGACAGGCCTGGTTCATCTTCCCAGGTTTCGAGCAGTAACTATAGTGGCCGGCCTTAAATTAATAAAAAACTGCTCAAGAGGAAAAAGGAGCAAAGGGAAAAAAAGTGATGACCTGCAGAATTAAGGTTGGATGAGCAGCACTTTCTTGATAATGTCTACACTTTAGGCAGAAACATGATTAGCATTTTTTTTATACATATAATAATGAATAAGAACTCAAAGTCACATAACATTTGCTCAACATTGTAATTAAATAACTGTGTGGATGAGTTAATAGAGAAATTCTAAACTTGAATAATGTGCATTTAAAAGGAACGAATACACATTCCAAAATGTCTTTTGTTTTATTTGAAGAGTACAGATGACAGACAAGCAATGATACAGCTCCAGACCCAAACTGCACCAATTCAGTGTTAAAAAAGTGCTGTGATTTCTAGGAGCTTCCATGGTACTGGTGTAGGCGACACAAATCATTGTTTATCCGATCAAAAACAATGTTTTTTGATCATTAATATTATTACAATGTAACAAGTTATTAACTTTAAAATTGTCCAAATTAAAGTGATCTTGTCAGTCAAACATAATTAGGGTATCATTAAGTCATTTTATTCTCAATTATTTAAAAAAAGGAAAACTAAAAAAGGTAACTAGTTATTTTTTTTAAGTTGCAAAGATTTCAAAATTTCGTTTTTAGGAAGTTTAATGTTGTCAACAATTTCATTACAATGAATGACTTCGATGACAACAAGTTTTGTTGGAGAGCCAACACAAAAGCATAGAAGGATGTGATTTTGATGTCAGTAGCTTGTTATATACGTTACAAATATTACAATTAGCTTTAATATGTTCAATATTAGTGCTTATATTTCAAGTTATTAAGTCAGGAAAAGCAAATCTTTAAATCAACAGATAATTTTAATGAAGTCTCACAGTCTTTGACTTTTTTGAAATCTCGCACTTCTTGCCCATTGCCTCTAAGGTCTCAGTGTGATTAGCATGGAATAAATGTGTATTTTTACATTTCCACATTTTACATTGGTGTCGTTGGCTATTTCCCAAAATGAAAAAACAAAAAAAAAACAAGAAGTAATGTAAGCAATACATCAACGCTTTATTTGATCACAGGATCAACAATTGGAAAAATAAACTGTTGTTTTCTCTTTTTAGTTTTCATAGTAAAACTAGTAAAAATTACTAGTTGATTTAGTTTTTTGTTTTTGTTTTTAGATTGAAAATCAAATGAACAAGTAACACATCGAATGGACATATTGCTCTACTTGCAATCTAACAATTGTCAGCAATTGTGTTAAAACATTAGACTGAAACGATCCGAGTTAAATAAATATAAATCACTCGTAGCGTTACACTGTCCGCTTTATTTACAGACATGAAGTTGGCAGTCTGGTTAACGTTAGCTTTACCTGCTATTCTAGCATGTGAACATACCTCTGACATCCGAATCAGCAAACACTAAGTCAAAAATTACAGGCAATAATTCTTAATTACAACTATGTAACCATTTTAAAGTGTTTGCTAAACACTTTATAAGGATGGTAACATCAAAGATCAACTTGAAATTTATTTGAATTGAAACAAATAAAAGACAATGTTTACGTGCCAGTTTTCCAATGCGTACTTCAATGAGTGTCCTATAAAGCAGTGATTTCCAACCTAGGGTCCAAGTCTCCACTAGGGGAGCGCCAGAGTTCACAAGGGGGGATCATGAACATAAGTGATGAGGTAGAAAAAATGTGGTTAAATAGAGACACAATTCTGAAAAAAAATTGAGAGTGCAAAAACTTACATTGCACCTGTGTGAGCTGTGTTTGGTTAGTGAAACGTACTTCTCGTGTATAAAAACGTATTTTAAATGAGCAAAAATCAATTTTGAGTGTAAACTCTGCGTTTACACAGACGATCTTGTTTGCTCTTGCACCGGTACCCTCATACCCACGCTCGCTCAAAACGAACCACAGATACAAACTGCCAAAATTTCAGCTAATCAGAGAGGAGTCTGGTTTACAGGCCAGCCAATCAGAAAATAGAAGACTCCTCTCCTCCCTGGCTACTTCTATGATTGGTAGAAATAAGGTATTTAACAGTCGTTGATGGAAAAGAGCTCACACTTGTAACCTTCCACTGTATGATTCATCGCCAAGCACTCGCCAGTAAAAAAAACTGTCCAGAGATCTTAGTGACAGACTGGCAACAGTTGTAAAGACAGTAAAGATTTAGGTTGTGTCTAAAATTTCAGAAGGCTTTTTAACCATGACATTAAAAACAAAACATACTTGGAAAATTTTAGAATAGCTACAGTCTGGCTAACTTGAAGATACTATAAATAATATTTGCAAAGTCAATTTTACCTTATACCACAATTAAGTACTTTTTAGTTGGGTCACCAACAAAACTTTAAACAAATTCTTCCTTGAAAAGGAATTTTTTAGTACTTTTAAATGTTTACATATTACTTTATTCTTATAGCTAACATCTATAATCTATAATCATCTATTCTTGACATTTTTTTCTTTTTCACTGCTGTTGGACAATGACAAAAACAGCCAACATCCATGGTGGTTATTGGGACATATTTGATTATAGCTATGATCATAGGCTAGGATTTTTTTACAAGACAAGTCCTTCCCATGAACCCGCTTAGCTTTCGTTCTTCCAGAATACACTGAGCGTGAGGAAAGAAATGACTTTTTCCTTCCATTTTATGTGGTCTCCAAACTTCAAGTAAAAGTAATGAGCTAATTGTGGCTTTTCATGTCAACCCATTCACTCTTGCTCTCTCTCTCCCTCTTTTTTTTTCTAACCAGCATGTTATTCCTCGAACTCCAGAAGGCTTTTCAAACCCTCATGCAATCATGGCATGGGTTTGAAGAGACAGGAAAAAAAAACTGTGGATTTCTTCTAAGTCTGTGTGAATGGAAGGTATTAATTATGCTGAAAAGAAGGAAAGAGTTGGCTGCTGCGCTCCATTTAAAATATTATCAGTATAATCAAGGCCTGCTGAGTGTGGAAAGCAATGACCAGAGAAGACGGAGTACAGGAATAAAGGAGTAGTTACAAAGGTAGTGTCAGGGGACTTTAATACAAGCACAAAGAATTTATGACCTTTGTACTTTATGACAAATTTACAATTTGAAAATGCAAGTGTGGTCCAAAATCGTAGAAGCAACTTAGACAGCTCTTTTATAAATAATCCTGAAATTTTTAGAATTTTCAAGACAAATAAAATAAACAGCAAACAATGGTATGGACCATGTCTCCACAATCTGTAAAGCCGACAGAATTGGTTCGCGCATGCTCACAACTTGCATTCATTTTCAAGGAATCGATTTATGGCAGCTGGAAAAAAAATATTTACGGCAGGTTGCTTTTTAATTTACAAACTATCTTGTAATTCATCAGTAAATGTACAAGTTTGGTGGCTTTCTTGTTTGATATTAATTAAAATATTTAAACATAGAAAGGCACATATAAACGTAAGCTATTAATTTATATGCATATGTGTTTTACAGACAACAGAAGAATTCAAATATTTAAAGAACAATTTTTTTAATGCCATACACATTCATTTTCCCTCTCAATAGTGGATTATGGAGGTATACATGTTAAGTAAATCAACAGCCACAGGTGAACAGCTTACCAACAAACTCACAGCACCTACAATCATGTTTTTTTTGTCTTTTTTGCGTATTGAACAAAAACCTGCCCAATTCGGTCAACTTTTACAGCTTGTGTGGTGGCCATAACCATGTCACCACAATGTCGTTATAACCCATTGCAAAGACCGGAAGTACGCGAGTTGTGAGCATGCGCAAACCAATTATGCTGGCTTTACAGATTGGGGCATTACATGGACCTCTTCTCACAAAATGGATCAGTTGAATTCTGGATAACTTAATAATATTGAATATCACAATTGGCAAGCTGCAGGAAAAAGGGTATGCAAGTGAACCCTATATGGTAAGTTGAGGTCGACTTTCTTTTGCTGATGCTGAGAGTTCAAAGACTTAGTAGCCGCCAGACTATTTTACTACCGATTTTTCTATACTTATAATGTACGCATATTTCAACAGTTTGGTGTTGAAACGAATGCAAACAACTTAAAGAAAACTATCATTATTTAATATAAATTACACACCAAATAAAGAGTCAAATAAACAAGCTAATAAAAAAAATGCATCAACAATAATGGCGAGAATGTTAGCGATGTGCTTTAGTTATTGTGAGAAAACAACAACGACCATACGTCAAATCTGTGATGTTGGTTCCACTTTTTATTCACTGTGATCAAATCAGACAGAATAGAAGAGATCAGCCAAATCAAAAGTGTTTGTATTGTTATTGAGTATGGAATAAAATCCCTCTCAAAATAACATGTGCCTTTTGTATTAATTTGAGTGTCATGTTCATGTGCATTGTGCTTGTTTTAAAAGTATATTTTGTGCTATTGTATGATTTGGATTACAAAATGCACACACAAAGCGTTCAAAGACATGACTTCTTTCCGTTTGTGTACAACTGCAACTTCAAAATGCACGACTCAGGCAAAAATGAGGAAGATGTACACTCTCAGTTAATTGTGTTTTATTTTGTTACATAATAAAAGGTAAATCAGCATGAATGTATTTATTATTTATATATGTGTTTATCAATACCATTAATTTTGGCAATAGATCTCATTCTGTTTCTGACACCAAAACAAGAAAAGTGGCTACTTGGAATTGTGGAAATGCTCACTTGAAACGTGTTGACATAAAATCCATAAGATCAACAAGGATACCAAAATGTATTCTAAATTCATGAATGTTTTAATTCTTATTTTAGCCGAAGCTAGAACGAGTAAACTTGTATAGCTAATAACATTAGTTCAGTGTTTTTTTTTTAATCAAAAATGGTCAAGTTCTGTTTTTGTTTATTATAGCCCACACGTTAATCCTTGATAGAACATTTAACCAGCATCTCAAATGAAACACTATTGACAGCTATTATTTTTTGTCTGAATTTTTTTTTTTTGCCTACAACTCAAAACAACTCACACCATGTCAGAGTTTATTAATAAGATGGACGGGACTTAGCCATGCGTTAGCTTTGATGGTTTCATCATAACACATTGCACAACAGGTTTCTGCAAACTCAGACAAATATATGTAACATTAATTTCCAGCTATTAACCTTCAAATATTGTAATGTACTTCACTCAAAATATTATTAGATAAACCCTTACAGAAAAAAAAATAACCAGGGAAAGCGGTCACCTCGACAATAATGTTAAAGCCAAGATAGCTGACTGTGTGTTTGAGAACAGCTCATCAATGGGAAAAATCACTAGTCAAAGAGGGAAGAGATGACAGTTTAGCAAAGAAATTGCAAAGGAAGTGGCACTGAAGGACAATAGGAGGGAGGGTGGCTAACAGGAACAGGAATAGGAGTGAAAGAGAAGCCGGACTGGTGGAGCATCGAGGGAGTTGTTTAAGGAGAAACAGTGTCCGTTTGTGGCCGGTGATAATACTTTCCATTCAACAGGGCTCGCAGCGCACTGATTCCTCTGATTGCAGCCTGGCGCCCTGCTGGCGAGGCTCTGTGCTGAAATTAAATCCACTCTATTCAGTTATAAATTATAATGCTCTATAAACAACACCCCCACTGGGAAAAGAGGCAGGGGTGAGAGAGACAGTCCAATAGACAGAGAGAGAGAGAGGGAGAGAGCGAGCAGAAACGGCACAGGAAGAGAGGACGAGGATAATGGAGGAGGAAGTGATCTGTTTCATATATGCTTGCATTCAATATACACAGGCAAGTCTGTATTCTGACGAATGTATATAATACTTCATGGAGCAAAAATAAAAGATTCATTAACTGATTTTTATGTTTATATTTCAATGTAATACAAGCAGATTTAAACTGAATCTACACATACAAATTATTTTGTATAAACCGAGAAGCTACACTTCAAGTTCAACAAACAAGTCTGATGTGCAAAAATAATAATAATAAAAAGCTGCTATTCAATCTATGCTCTATTTGAGGAATAAATCTGTGTCTGTGCAGCACACTGGGAGAGCTGCGCCTCTCTGCCGCCACTTTTGTCTTCGGTTCAATCCGAACTGGGGAAACCACAACACCCACACAGTGAAATCCAGCACACGCTGAAACACAGATGAACTCAGAAAATCCACACACTCTCTGTTTCTCACTAACACCCTCAGCTCTGCAAAGCTTCCTCCAGCAGCAGGCTCCGATTTCATTCCAAGATCACATTTTATGTGAGCATGCTCTGCACCGTGCTTTATGATTTTAACTTTTATGCTCTATAAAGTTGCTTTGATAGCCTTCAAGAAATGAGCAACACAAATACAGTGAAATGCTAAGTAGAGGGTGCTGTGACCGAAAGTTGAAATGAAGTCAAACATATCTCAAGTACAGATGACATCAAAGACTGTTCATCACTGATCTCTAATTAGTTTACTCAAACAAAGCCACAGTTTGCTGCGAGGGTGCTACGAGAGTCTCCAAATGCACGCAGCAGCCACTGGCAACTTTTTTGACGTCCCAATTTCAATTAGTGAAACATAACAAAAAACCACACAACATTTTAAACAGAGAATAAATGAAGCAAAAAATAAATAACTAAACAGACAATTTACTACTAAATATCCTACGCTCTCAGTTTCTAATTTTGATACATCGGATATTTTTATATTTTTTTTTAAAGAAAAGCATTCATATAATATTTGATTCAGATGTTTAACTTTTATTTTCTTTTGATTGTTTTTTTGTTAAATATCTGACACATCTGGCTGTCTGTCAGTTCTGAATTACACAAAGGTAAATATAGAACAAATGTAAAGGTATTAGTTGACCTACTAATGTTTATCTTAAAGACAATAAAAACACTAAACTAAACCCTAAACGAAAAGAAAAAAAAAACAAAAAAAACAAACAAACAGAACAACAGAAAAGCAAAGACAATGTTGCATGAACAAAACAAACCGAAGCAAAATGGAAAAAAACAAACAAACAAACAAACCACAACCTAACCTAACCTAACCTAACCTAACATAACACATTCAGGATCTAGCTGGTCCTTGTTGAGCACAAAACTTTGACCCCTTGGTTAAGAATGGATGTCTGCATGCTCAGTGGAGCCTGCAAATAAGTAAGGACAAGCTGAATCACAAATAAGCAGGCCCTTAACAGCAAAATGCAGGTGGTGTTAATATTTAACATGTGGAAACTTTACAAACCAGAAACACACTTGGCAAATACAAAATTTAACAAAAGACCCAGCGTTTTAAATAAAGAGGTTATTGACTGTAAATGTCACCAGCGTCCCGAGCCTCTGTTACAAGACAGAGCTAGGAGAAATTTTCCCAGGCTGTTGTACATGAGCACAGCCAATGAGACTCATCCATCCTCCACGCTACATTTGAAACCTGTTGCTGGGTGAGAGAGCTAGAGAAAAACAGAAAGAGACCGCTCTCGTCTAATCGACAGTGTGTAGCACGGAGTAGATAGATGTTGAAGTGTAATTGCTAACGTCTGTCTGGTAGCATAAAGTAAAAATAGCAGCAGTAACCAGTCGAGCTGTCCAATCACAAAGCTTCTTTTACTCCCTGGCCAATTATAGCACGATTGGCAAAGCAAACAATGACTTATTGGTTGCCACTCTATGCTGGCCTCTCATCTTTAGAGTTCCCTCCCCTTTTCGCTTCGGCACACACAACATCTGCAAACACCTGATACGCGCCCGGCACCCTGCTGCCCTACACTCTTGTTAAATTGTTACCACCTTTCGCTAAGCCAGCTTCGACAATTAACAACACAGCTCTTTACTTCAAAGGGCCACTGGGACTGTAGGTTTAACCTTGCTGCTCCTGAAGATTTGTTTTTGATTTTCATGAGATCCCAAGACACTTTCAACTTTGTTCTCTTACTCTGGCTCCAGTGCCATGTTAACTCTAAAGCTTTGAAAAAATAGGGGATGAAAGTATGCAAAAGTCTGGAATTTTTGGGAGAGTTTTGTTATGTAAAAAGTGTAAAAATACCACAACAATTGTTTCACAATATCACACAAAAATATTACAATAGTAATATTTGACCTTCTTTTAAAAATATATATAAAGGAAGAAACTACGAATTATTTAAATAAACCTTAAATCTAAAAAAATATTTTGAGTGTATATATATATATATATATATATATATATATATATATATATATATATATATATATACATATATAAAATAAATAATAAATAAAAAAACTTAACACAAAACAAAAACAAGACAACAATAAAACCAAACCAAACATGAAAATAAAGCAAACAAAAACAAAAACACAAAGCCAAACAAAAATTTAACCAAACCAAACACGAAAACAAAACAAACAACACCCACACCAAAACACAACAGCAACAACAAAAAAGGGGAATCTGAGGAGTTTGTTTTCTGTATCCGGAATAAAATCTTTTCAGTCTATTTGATAGCTCAAGTATCATACTTTTTAGTTCACTTAAACTGAACTTTTGTTTACATCATCATCAGTGATGATGGACTTCCCCATATAAATGTGCTGTCATGGAATGGTGAACAGTGTTTGGTTTTAAAGCTTTACAATGTGTTGAAGGAGCCTGGGGCTTGTGCTACAGCTGAAGACCTCTGAGAGAGCACTAATGTCCAACTGCGGCTCTCTGCTTCAGTTCCGAAAGCACACTCCAGTGAATCTTCCTCCAGCAGAACACTCACGATATGTGTCTGATCCCGTCTGTTTTTCATCGGGCAGCAGGCAGTAGCGTGTGAAGTGTGTTTGGGCGCCCCCTCCCAGCGTATCAGCATAGCCCCACAGATACCCCCGCAGCAAAGAGAGTGAACTAGAGCAAATGCGTTTATGAATTAATACTAGGGCAGAAGGGTAGGGTGTTTTTATATATGTGTGTGTGTGTGTGTGTGTGCCAGCAAGAGTGAGGGCGAATCAGAGCATGGAGGAGCATGGAGGGTTTAGGGTGTGTGTGTTGTGCTTGCTCTTTTTTCAGTCAGCCAGACTATGTTGCAGCCCCAGGATGTGAGCTGTCACTTCAGATAGCTGGTGATGAGGCGCAGAGCTGTCAGGAAAGGTGAAGATGGCCTAGAACTGAAGAGAGAAAACCAGCCAAACTGAGTGACTGAAGGACTGGTGGTGAGGACTTCGCTGGGAAAAAAGCTCTTTCCTAAAAGGAAGAGCGTACGTATCAGTTTTGATAGGCAGCAGCTCCAGTGTAAGACACGAAAGGATGTCACAGCCTCAGCAAAAAAAAAAAAAAAAAAAAGGCAAAAAGAACAGTGTATTCTTTCAAATAATGGTGTTTTCCGAACAAGTAATTATTAGCGCATGTGGCCCTAAAGTCATGTGTGTGAAAGAAGGTGGAGTAAACCTGCTGGCAAAACCTCCAAGTATCGGAGTACAATTATCTTAAAAGCTAGCTCTCAATATATCTTGTTTTAATGATCGATGTGTCATATGGTAATCCTTTAATTCGAAATTACATTTGGTCCAGTCTGTAGAGCAACCAAAAGAATAAAAGCTGCAGAGCGCTGCTCCCAAATTGGCGTTATCGTTATCAATCTTGGCAAGTTCACGATTTCAGTATTACAAATAGTTTATGTTGATATAATTGAGTAATAATCTAAAGACTTCAAAGTTATGGTCAAAAAGAATAATTTGGTTAAATTTTATTCTGATTTCAGTGTAAAGAATGAAAGAGAACAATCAGAGATTATAGTTTTATATTATATTACTGAGCTGATTTAACAGGGTCCAAATATTGCCCCGTGAAATTCTTAATGATGACCTAACCCACATTTCAAAATGCAAATTTTTTTATTTTAATTTTAATTTGCACCTAAATAAATAAGAGATAATAATAATAATAATAATAATAATAATAATAATAATAATAATAATAATAATAATATTAATAATAATAATATTGCATTCAATGTATATAGTGCTCAAATACGCCTAAGAGATAATAATGGTCCGATTCAATGCTCATGTATTCATAAACATACAGATGAATACACGTCGATAGCAAAGTCTGATCCTTTTTGACTTAGAACATGAAGAGAACTTTCAATGCAGAAAATCTGGCAGCAGCAACTGAATGTCGGATTTAATTAAGTGGAAATATTTAAAATTGAATGAAAACACAGATGTGTGGAAGATAGTAAAATTTGCTCTAAATAAACATAAACTATAGTGATAATAAAATAATAATAAATTACCAGTTGATGGTCAATATCAACTTATTAGTGAAGTTAGAGTTATAGTAGTCAGGGTGTAGTTTAGTGGTTCCTAAAAATGCTCACATTCGATTGGCCACCAGTATGTGCAACAGGGTGCACATATGTGCAACAGACTCCAGCCCAAAGTGACCAAATCCAAATTTGTTGCTCATATGTGACCTCTATCTGGTATTTACAGGACAGTCTGAACAGTTCAATTCAGGTTTTTCAAATCTAACCCAGGCCACTTTCATGTGATACATATCAGATTTTTAGCAATGTGACCTCTGAACAGCCAGGTTGGATTTATCTGACTTTTACGCCATTTTATGGGGACATACATTGTATTACTGACCTTAGGCAGGAAGTTTCAATCATATAATCATGGCTGAGAAGAGACCTGGAAGTAGTCAATGGAGTAATAGAACTAATAAATATGTTTCAATCTTAACATGATTTGGTTGAAAAGATGGCACCTCCGATGAAATGAACTGAAATAAAGCCACATAATTGAACTAATCACATTCTCATCTATGTTTACATTCACTTAGATCAAAGCAATTTTTGCACCTCACAACGAGCTGGATTATATTCATACACAGGACGGACAAAAGTTGCAAATTGCATTTAAAGCGAAGGTGCACATTTCATTAAAAAAAAAAAAAGAAAAGAAAAAGAAATGAGCATCAAGACATTCAAAACGCACCCATAGTTTGCTTCTAATAACAGTAGTTTTGCTCTTTATCTGCAGAAACACACACAGGAGTGCACAGAAACCATGTGGATATATTCTGAGTATATTTTCATGTTTCTCCTGGTGCTTGTGTCCTTTTGTGATTTGTATGTGTGAGAAATCAGAAGTTTGGCACGTGACCGTGTGAAAGCAGAAAATAAGCTCAATGAGTGAGACTTGTGAAACTGGAGTGAAGTAAAATACACTATTAATTATCAATAGGCAAATATGCAATACTGTAGCTATGTCACATCCCACAGTCAGCCAGTTATAGTTGAGTGTGACTACTCAGTAGCATTTCATTTCTTTATCATGCTTGTGATTTTTATGGCAAGGGATGCAAAGTCAAGCCAAAATTAGCACAAAATAGCATTAGCACTCCATGCTAGCACAGTCAACAGTTTTGTGTCTAAAGTTGATTAAATTGATTAAACTGTTATCAACACCAAACAACACGAGTGCTGGCTCTTGAGTTGTCACCTCTAATTGCTCAACCACAACGTGTTTTTCATTTGGTCTGAAACCAGTAAGCCTGTACCTCTGATTTAAGATCATTGTGTGCGGTATCCAGATTGAAATACATTCCAATGTTTATTAAAGCCCCATTAAAAACATTGACACCAAAATAACTCAATAAACATTCTTTTACTGAAAACATACACATTCTATGCTTTTAAATAGCCATTTTCCACTTTAGAATTTTGGACAGTGTTAGGACTACTTTTAAAGGTCTTTAAAACAAATCTTATGTATACATTGACAACACGCATCATTTTTTGAACAGATTTAGGGCTTAAAAGCAGTTAAAATGTCACTAATCAGTTTCAGTGTGCAATTATTGTGTTGAAAGTACACAATCTTGAAAGACTGAAATGCTCAGCCATCTTTTTCATTGAATGTTAAGGTGAACAGAATGGTTTGTGACATGGCAAACTGGCCTCTGTTAAATTTGTAAATCTCTTCAATATGGAGGTCGGCACGCTGCATCAAACAGCAGCCTCAAGACCAAGCTTATATGTGGACACTAGTCAGTGGAAGATTGCTCCCATACTTTCTCTTGTCACTCCAAAGCATATAAAAACAACACTGACGAAGCAGAATAATTACAAGTAGACTGGCTTTTGAGAGAAAATCATAGCCTTAGCTAAGAGTAAATGGCAGGGGCATACTTTCCTTCTAGTACAAAAACGTTGTTCTTCTTTGTTCTCACTCAGGTGCAGTAGGTGAGCTCATGAACGTTCCTGAACCTTTTCCGATTTTACCATGCGAGTCATGATTAAGCACACTGATCATAAGGAAAGAACACCACAGCCCACAAACACATGGAACTAACAGACTGCTATATATTGGCTTCAGAAAAAAAAAGTCCACCACTAATTTTAACCATTAAAGCCACTTAAAAGACAGACTGATTTAACTTTGATGAAAATGGAAATTCTTCTCACAATGTGTCTTTCAGTTCAGAAGTTTAACACGCTGCTCCTGACCGCTGAAACCAGCAGGATCTGCAGAGGGATCGGTCTCTTGTATTTGGTGTCATCAGTAGGATATTAAAAAGCTTAACAATGAGTACCTTTTGAATACTTCAAGGAAACCTTGTGAATTACCTTAAAAAGATACATTTTCATTTTCAGTTTCAGTTGATTATTGACAATGATTTTTTTAAATAAATTACATTATGCTAAAACATTAAAAACATTTTTAAACAAATTAAGTAAAAAGTGACCTTGAAGAGCATACCGTGTATCTGCAACATTTTTTAAGACCACTCAGATTAAAATGTACTTAACACTTAAAAGGATTGTTTCAACTTTTATAATTATTTAGTTTTAAAAAGACACAAATAATTGAATATCTCACACACCACTGAAGCCCTTTTTCTAAATTAGAAACATAAAACACTTTTTCTCTCTGATGAGGTGGAACCTCAAGAAATGATTATAAACAACTGTCAACAGCTTTAAAGCTTTAAGGTTGCTCGAGCACTTTACGGTGCATTAATGATTTCTTTAGCAAAGCTCTGATGCTTTTCCCTTCACTAAAAGACAACAGTGGCATCCTCGTTGTAGCCTGCAATGAGATAATGACAAGGAGTAACATAAGAACTTTATGTTTAACAGTTTTTGCATCCACAGTGCTCATAATACTGTTGAAAAAAAGTTTAAGTCTTTATTTCAGCATTGCTAACCTAACATACTCCATGACAAAATAATAAATTACTCCAAAAGAAAACCATTTGATGGAAATTGCCGTTTAGTTATTATACTGTTTAACCTTAAGTGATTTTTTTCAGGATTGCCAATAACTGCCTTATCCATCAATATGTGAGAAAGCTGCTTGTTGTGGTTTAAAAATAAATCTACTTTCTATATGGTTACAAAGCATGGATCCACAAATGCTCAGCGAGTTAATCGAGAGATGGTTTGAATTGGAACATTACCTACCCGTTAACATCTTAGATCCTCTCAAGTATCATTAGAAAAAAAAAACAATATTCAACTTACTTCTGTCCTGAAAACAACTGGAAAATAAAATGTTGATGCAAAAACATAATTGTAGCTATCAATGTAGAAAATTATATTTTGCTTTATGATTAACTTGAACATAGACTAAGCTTCTTGTAAAAAAAAAACTTTAAAGAAACACTCCAATTTTGTGTTTGTTCATTGTTCATTTGTGTTTTTTTGTTCATTGGTTAATTTTACAAACCCCCTCTGGGTTAATAATATGTAGTGTATCAAGTAGGGAATTTCCTCTTGTTGTACACTAGTTGTACAATTAACAACAGTAAACACAGGCTGGCTTCAGAAATAAATAGAATCTGTGCTAAAATCTCTGTCTATATTTGTAAAACTGGTTCTTCTCCAAAAAGGGTATAGTTATTGGTATCAGTATATGTGAAGTAATATATGAAGAAGAAATCTTACTGGTGACATCGTTCAAGCACTACATCATAGCCCTGCAACATTTGCAGTATTATGCAGCTATCAAAATTGTATTCCATTACATAAGACAGTCCCTGTATAGAATATTTAGAGTAAAGACTAATAGCTCAGAAAAGAAACAACATTAACTTTATGCTGATTTTACTGATAGGCACATATCAATATGATCAGATATCTGGCTACATTCAGACTGCATATCTGCTCAATTTAATTTTTAAATGAAATCCTATATTTTGTACATTACACTCATTTATTTACTGTCCTTCCACTAACTGCTTTCAGCCCTGTCCTAAGCCACGATTGTTGTTAAACATTCTGTCCATGAACAGAAATGTGATGTCTGTCACACTACATTTTGAAAGTGACCTGGCTCAGGTAAAAAAATAAAATAAAATAATAAAAAAAAATTTAAAAAAAAAATTGAATTTTTCAAATTGTGATGAAAATATCAGTTACATGTTTTTGGGTCAATGAGCTACAGTCTGAACAAGACACCTAAACCTAATTTCACCTCGTTCCAACTCTTTTAAATATTAATTACAAGCACCTGTGACAGTAGTCTCCTGTCTCAAGTAGTTCCCAACTTATCATCCAGTCGCTATTTCAAATACCTTGACAGATCTCCTAGCTACCTTTACCTATTTCTGGTTCTCTTTGTCTCTGACACCTCTGTTACACTTTGCTCATGTTGCCCATAGCTATAAACTAATCCAGCTAAATCTCTTTGGCCTCCATCTAACTTGACATGTAGTTTTCACACCTTTCTTATGCTTTGCAATTGTTCAAAAAAACCTTTTATACCCTAACATGGCCTTAACCTCCATCCACTCATGATCTCTGTGACACCAATGATTCTCAACACAACAGACTACACCAAGTTCTATATCTCAATAGCCAAATTGGCTCCAGTACAACTCAATGTGGAATTTCACCGCAAGCCCTGCTGTCCATAGCCGGATTAACAGGCTAGCCATGCCATCTAGGTGACCGTGTTTAATTCTAAAATTCTTAGTACAGGCTTTGATAGGCCATGATGCTCTTTATGTAATTATGTTGTGATGTTAAGCCTCTGTCACATGCCATGATTAACAATTTCATCTCAAAAACATCGGTCTGCCACCAGGTTTTCACAAATTGATCAAAACATGCTTTTATACAAGTCTCGTTTCAATGATCCTCAATTAGAAAAAGTAATTTCCAGACTATTAACATACAATGACTCAAATTATATTCATTAAATCACAGTCTTTTAACCAACAAAGTTTCTTTGCAGCATTATAAAATCACGTGAGCAAAAGTCACAAAAAACTGGATTATGGCATGAAATTTTGGCGCAGATTTAAAGTGAGTGCATCTTAAAACGAGGAGAGTAAAATAAGTACTCAGTATAGGCAAGAATAACAGTCTAGCCAAGCTGCGTTACAAACATCTGTGTCTAATTACAAACTACATCCTACCAGAGATCCACAGCAAAAAGAACAACTCAGGCAAACCGAAAGTTCAGGAATGATGTCAAACACAGGTTCAACTGAACAACGTTTCATAAAGTGTTTGTGAGAAACTTCTGAAAAGCCAAACAAAAGCATCATTTAGCCAGCTGTAAACAGTAAAATGAGCCATTCCTCTTCAAAGCAAAAACAACCAAACAAGCACATGCAGGGAGTGTTTGGCTTTTTATAGCAAAGCGCTGATATCATGTTATCGCTAATTTAAGACCAGAAGGAACAATCGTGACTTCAAAAGGGAATGGAAGATGAAACTCAACCAGAGCCTGAATAAAGTGAGCAGAGTGTGTAAGCTGGCTGAAATCCGGAACAAAGAGACAATTGGCAAACTGTGCGTGTCCAGCTGTGCACTATTTCTCGCCTCACTCTGCTTTCCTTCATCCCTCGAATGAGATGTGAGATGGACAAGAGGACACATGCAAGCACGCACATGCAAAAACTAAATGACCATTAGTGTCATGCTGAGGTATTTGCATGTCTAGCGACATGGCTAGCAAGTGACAGCGGTGATCAATGTCTGTCATGGCGAGTTTAAGACTGTGGCTTTCGAGTGATGGCGCGTGGTGGCAGTCTGCTTGTGCCATGTCACCCTCGAATGGCCCAGAGCAATGTTTCTTCAACCATGTCAGCTGTCCATTATCCACAGTGACAGGACTGGTTATAAACCTAAGTGGCACTGAGATGGCGTCTTAACACATAAAAAAGAAGCATGTGCTCCCTATGAATTTGAATATTTCATCCAGGGGTGAAAACACTGACTGGCTATGTCCAGGGCTGCACTTAATGCACCATCATCACATATATAAGATCATTAGTAGCAATAAAAGATGAGATCATGAGCAAATTCCCTTTATGGTGATGAATAAAGGATGATAAAATGATCTATTCAAGATTTTTTATTAAAAATACATACTTTTTTTTTTCACCTTAAATGACCAATGGTTTAGTAACATCACTGAGAAAGGAATGTCTCACTGAAATAAGAAGGCTCTCATATTAAAATGATACAAGTCTCAATGGTTGATTAGTTTACAGCTCACTTTGTATGAATAATATTCATTTTTAATGTGCATTTTTATTTCCACATCAGTATAGAATATTTAGATTGTTAATTCATAACATATTCAGACATATGCAAAACAACGTAACATGTAAACTTAACTTGCCCGACATTTCTTACATGTTTTAGTATTGTTCCCTCAACAAAAAGATGTCTCAAGCCATATTCATTCATGTTTGTGTAATGCTCAAAATGGCTGAATGGCTGTAGTGACACCCATTAGCCATAGCACCGCCGACTGACCAATAAAAAATAACCAGCACTGCAGCTCATCTAAAAGACAAACATATGCGATGAATGATCTGGAAGTGTAAACGTTGTAGAACCACATCGATAAACCCTGAAAAAAAGTGTGTTTTTGGATGTCCTGTATAAAACGTGGATTTTTTTTACAAAAAACAAGCAGAAGTGTGATGGAAACATGTCAGTAGGAGGATCATGGGATACACGGCTAATTTTTACAGAGCACAGCCATTTGTTTCAAAGACATTGTTTACGATAAATACTGCCTTTTGAAGGTTATTAAGGGTAGTGATATGCAAATATTTATTATAAAATATTTAAAAGGAGCATAATATACCACCATTAAGAAGCAATATACAATACAAATATGTTATTATCATTTGTAATTAAGTAACAAATATGGTAAATAATGCACAATATGGCCCACACCATTAAATGTTATCACTAGAATACTTTTAAGCAAATGCATGTCTTCTAATTACTGCACAAAAACAATTAATGTTTAAAATGACACTATTGTTGCCCAATATTTGTCCCATATTAAAAATGACAATTATGTTTCATGAACACATTCATCTTACGAAATTGCTGCACCTTCCTTCAGGTAATGTAGATGAGCAACCTGAATAGTATAAAATCAGTAGTATCTATATTGAGAGGCTATATTTCTGACTACAGTACAGATTTTCTGAGTGTAATCTGAAGCCAACTCCTTTAAGAATATGCCATGTTTTTTTTATACAAATTACATTTGTTTTAGAACAAAATATTTGAGGATCTAATAAAACCTCTTCAATGTCACAGGGAACAGTCTAGGGATTGCAAAAATCAAAAGCAAAAGACAAAAAAAATCCTATAAATTGATAAACAAGTGATGCAGGTCCACGGGCTGTCTCCTTCCCGCTGCTGAGGGTAGATGGTAGATGCAGGGTCTCATGCTTGGTTGTGTGCTCCAAGGGCATATGCTTCGCGTTCAGTCATTCGCAAATGATTTAAAAGCCAATTATGTTGTTGTTGCTGTTGTAATTACCCATATACAGTGGATGGTTCTGTGTTCTCATTGATTATCATCAAGGCAGTTGTTTTAGCTACAAAAACTCTAAAAAGAAAACTAAATGTGATCAAAGTTTAAAAATATCTAGGTTAAACCAACACTCACAGATTCACCAACAGAATGAGACACCCATGGTGTGTAAAAGGCAAAGAAGAAGCAATTCCTCTGTTTTAGCTGTAGTTGTGAAGTGACATTTACCTAATGTTGCTGTAAACCTCATTGCAATTAGTGAGCAGCTGATAGTGATGTGGGCTGACTAACAAGGCAGCATCACCTTCTAAACTAGTTCCCCCACACCCATGGTAGTTGTTAAATCCAGGAAGCAGAAGCTGGAAGGCTGCTGCATGCTCCAGTAAACAGACGAGCTTGCTACTTGCCCGCGCCACGTTTTTGCGCCTCGCTTAACCCCCTCCAAACACCATGGTCGAGTCAGACAAGCCTTAATGGACACTCTCTTTTGGGCTGTTGGTGACTTTTTCCGACTGCAACTGCCAGGAGACAAGCTCCATAATTACATCTGATGCTCCAGGGAGGAGGGATGTGTGGGGTGTCCGACTTGTTAGGTCTCAACAATGGCTTAGACCAAATCAGGGAAGATTGGACAAAGGTCTACAGAAGTTGCAGATTCCGCCATTGGCAAAATGAATGCCAAGAGCTAGAGCACCAATTAAGTGTTGACTCCTAGGGCCTCCTTTGACCTGGTTTCTGTACTTTCTAAAGAATAAATGCTGAGCAGAACATTTAATTGTTTATTCTGAATGGGCTGAGAGTGACGAGATTGATGGTCATGGAGGGTTGTACGATGGAAACACAAGAGATGGTTTTTGCTTCTTTATACGCTCCCCTTTTAACTGTCCAAACAAGAATCCTTATTAAAGCTTGTGTAGACTTGTCCAGCTTTATTAAGTCAAGACCCACCCATGAGGCCATTAGGGCTGTGTATTGGTAAGGGCCTCATGATATGATACATATTAACATGATATATATAATTGTTACAGTGAGCAAATAATCTAATGGTATTTAATCTAATTATATCTAAAAAAAAACAACACCACAAAAAAGGCAGGGTTTCCTCTTGGGTATGTTATGCAAAATTCATGGGTACAGGTATTGTACAACATTGTAATTATGAGCAAGTCAATAGTCGTAGCTTGTTAGAATCAGATGGTTTTGTAATTTACATCCCAACAATTACATCCCTTTGTCACTCACAACTGCAATGTGTGGATGTTGATCTGGGAGGTGAACCTTGCGTCTTTTTCTGCCATTTTTCTGTCATTTGTAGCTCTTAATGTTTCTGAAATGTTTTTTTACAACCCACAAAGTGATCCCAAGAAAATTGTGCAGTGAACTGAAATGAATCTGCCAGTGGTCTTTTGGCAAAAGGTCAAAAAGGATAAATCGAGGACGAAGACTCTAATAAAGATGCTATGCCATGACTTGAGCCACACTGAGAGGTGTTTTCGGTCACTTGTTGTGGAAGCAGAAAGGTTTGTCAAATAATAAAAAAAAAACTGTTGTGGAACAGGATGTGAGAGGTTAATTGGTACCCGGTGTGAAAGCTGTTAACGAGTGAGCAAGTGGAACACCCAGGATGCACTGGAACATTCCATCAGGGGCATGAGAGATAAACGAGCCTAGGGAATATTTCCTTTGGCCTTGGTATCGTCTTCTCTGATGAATACTGGTAACGCCTTTAAGCGAGACTGTGTTAACAATGTTTCGCTGCACCTCGCTGGTTCACACTGTTGGGGCACTCACATGTGTGTTCATGCGAACACACTCAAATGCTCTTTGGGATCTTAGGAATGGGCACCTTCTCTTGTGATTGCTCACTGGTTCCATAAGGAGTCTGAAGCAGAGCACTATTGGAGGACAGGGGACGTTGTCATAGAAGACCAGCAAGCGTAAAGGCCTGTTTGGTCCAGAGGCCGTCATGAGCCTGGGGGCAAAGCAGACATCCTAATCACCCTTATAATGACACACAGAGACTTCCTTATGTCTGAGCAGTGAGCCTTAAGGCTATGTGCCACTTCCAGGCAGTGCAACAATAAGCAAACCAAGTGGAGAACCTCCCACTACTCAAGAAGATCTTTTGTTTTCTTTCCACAGCTTTATTTGTTTCTGTATGTGGACTACTTTTCAATAGTTGGTAGTAAACATTCTGACCCACCCTTGCGCATCAAATGGTATTTGTATTCATGAGACAGGTGACCACTCAAATTATCTACGCACTGCACTTTTTTGTTAAATACGTGTTAACCATAGAATACATGTATTGCTATTTTTATTGTTTTGTAAGTGTCCATTGATAACAATCCATTACCCCAATTTTCCATTTAGTAGCCTTTTACCGCAAGTCTGTACAAACATAAATATAATATTTTTATAAATTTTTTTGTAAATTAAAATCATGTACATTTTTGAGATTTTAGACAGGCGTACTTAAAATGTTCAAGATGATTCAAGGAACCACAGAGTTTCAGTTTTAAATTAATCAAACTCCCAATCGCACCGTAATTTCTTAACAAAGTCATGGTAAGTTTTTCAAACATTTACCATTTTGTAACAACAACGCAGCGTTTTCAAAGCACATTTGGTGTTGGGCTCAGTCATGTTCTTGGCCTCTTACTGGTAGTCATATAATAATTGTTTATGTTTGCTTTTAAAATGCATTCATTAAAAACAATCATTTTGATCGCTCTCAGAAAGATGTGTACTACTCAAACTCCTGTCGTCTGTCTTAATGTACTTTCTGAAGTGTCATTGCAAAGAGACATTTTGAGGTAGCATCTTTATAAAGAGAACATTTGGCTGGTGGAATGGTCATGTTCTTGGCCTCTCCATAGTAGTCATATAATAACCGTTTATGCAACATGTAGTCATCCATGGATACATTTAAAAATGTAAACACAGTTTAGCTATAAAGTGTCAATCCTGAAAAGAGAGCGATTAAACAAGTACAGTCTCATGTTGTCATACCATAAGGGAAGATACAAAAATACAGAATAACTAAAACTAAAATAATATTAATATTATAGTGTTTTAATAACTAGAACAATGGATCTAAACAATAAGTAGTTAATTGTTAACTTGCCTGTTAATGTGATCTTCATCCCTATTCCATCTTTATGAAAGCTTTCAAAACATCTAAAATCTGTGATGATAAAGTGAAGCTGAACACCACAGCCTACAAATTGAAAAATGATGCTCATTCAAGATTAAAAAAAACACAAACCACAACGAGTCTTATTCCTAATAAAAACAGTAAAAGTCAATGCAGGTGCTAAAACTGCAATATCAAAAGGATAGCAGTGTTGTTCCACTGAACATTTGAGTAATAGTAAGTGTGATGTATGCCTTTGCTAATGATGAAGTGCAGCGAAGCTCAAAGAAGGCGTCCTGGCTGTGGGGCGAGGTGTCAGAATGAGAGCAGAGGCACTCGCAGACTGAAAAGAAGGCGATACATTCACTTGGACAGGGAAGCTAGCCACTTTGAATTGGCCTGTCAAAAATCTCCCACCACCAACTGAATTAAAACACCTACTCCTGCTACCATGGCAGCAGATTTCTACGTTTCCATCCCACCGCACCACAGTATGGCAAATTTTCTCCACGAGGTCACAGCAGACACACGTGCACCCTGACACCTCAACCACATCAGATCTGCGCAGAGCATTTTTTTTGCTAGTCTCACGAGGGTTCAAATTGTGTCTACGCCATCCCCTCCCTTTCCCATCCTGCTCATCTGCCACAAACTAAATGATCCTTTCATTTCCTGCCGGGATGCTGGGCCCTGAGGTGGCAGCCATGGATGGAGTCGGCGGCTCTGCTCCCATGTGAAGTTCACAGCTCTTCCTCTTAGCTGCTGATCCACTATCATAACATAGCTTACCATGGAACTTCCTGTCTGGGACAGAATTGCGTGAGCTATGCCACGTCTCAGGCAAATATTCACCTGTGTGTGAGAAGGACCAGCGCTTAAATGCACTGCATGTAAATACACATGGGAACGTGGAGAGGCATAAATAAACAAAACAGCAATTTGAAAAGAAGACAATAATGCTAAATGACACAAATACCCATGAAACCCTCCTCTTGCCCGGTCCTCAGAGACCTGACTCCGGAACTGACTTGGGAAGTAACTTAATGGTTACCAAACCTTTAGGGGGACTGGGTAAGCGTCGTTGGGCTAAACACGTGTTTAGAGCAGACAACATCAGCAATCACCACTTGACCTCTCAACAGAGGAAGGGTCACATACCGCTCCCCCTTTTTTCAAGTGCTGGAGGAAAGAAACAAGAGGAAAAAAAATGTTTAACAGATAATATAATCAAGTGAAAGCACTCGCCTGTTGCAAGGGGACTGAAACCATGCTGGTTCCCATATGTTGGTAACACAGGGCAGAGTCCAGAGACTACACTAGGGAAATTTAAACATTGACAATTGAGACAGGTCTTAAAACACTACCAAACACACAGCGAGGCTTTTAACAAAAGAAATGCAACTGATGCTAATCTTATGTAATGATTATACATTTTAGTTCAGCCCATTGTTCTTAGCTTCGTATTATCATCCTCTTCTTTTTAAAATAATCTATCAGCGAAAGTTACTGTTTTAAGAAGTTCAGCAGTGAAACGAACACTGCCTTATGTTGAAGTTTGTGGCCTGTTTGGAAAGAAGATCGACTGGAGATCAGAAGGTAACTGTTTAAATCTCCCCAAAAGTGTAAGGTGGTGAGAGTGATGAAACACTTGCTCTCCCATATTAAACAACTGTGATGCCCTTGGGGAAGGCTGCTGTTCACCGCTGTGTACATTGGGATGGGTTAAATGCAAAGCACAAATTCCAAGTATGGGTCACTTCATATCTGGCCAACTGATCACTTTCACTTTATTTTACTGTGATATATTGTGCTCTTTTAAAGCATTTAGAAACTATATATGATCTCTCTATATTTGATTTATATATTTATTTCAGGCGTCACGGTGGCGCAGTGGGTAGCACGGTCGTCTCACAGCAAGAAGGTCACTGGTTCTAGGCTCGGCTGGGGCAGGTGGCATTTCTGTGTGGAGTTTGCATGTTCCCGTGATCGCGTGGGTTTTCTCCGAGTGCTCCGGTTTCCCCACAAGTCCAAAGACATGCGGAATAAGTGAATTGAATAAGAACAATTGCCCATAGTGTTAAAGTGTGAATGTGTGTGTGAATGTTTCCCAGCGATGGGTTGCGGCAGGGAAGGGCATTCGCTGCGTAAAACATATGCCGGTGAGTTGGCGGTTCATTCCGCTGTGGTGACCCCGAAGGGGAATAAAGCCGACATGAAGATGAATGAATGAATGAATATTTATTTCACTATATATGATTTTGTTTAAAAACTAGTCTGAAGAGAGGTTCTGCTCACAATTAGAAGTTTTCTGATGTTTTGCTTGTTGGCACCAAAAAAAGTCTATCTTTTTGCATATTCTGGAGAGTGTATTCGAATCCAAATCAGAAAGCACATCTGTTCTGAATTTAGATGAGCTGCATTAGCAGTTCATCGGATTGCTTGGTGATCAGCGCTATAACAATGGGTTCCAGGACAATGAAAAAAGGATTACAGCAAAATTCATGAATGAATATGAAAATAAGTTTGAAAATAACATATGCAAAAAAATGTCAGAAATCTTGAGTTTACATGAAATGGCACCTTTAAATTAAACCAAATAAAAACCACATCCACAAGCACACACTTTATGTAAAATTATTTCTTGAAATATTTTCATGCATGTACAATGAAGCATGATAGGCAAGCGGTCTGAAAATTAAGGTTGAGTGGGGAGGGGTCCAATTCATCCTTCCGCCCAGAGTCACCAAAAAAAATACTGCATCTTCTGTCAAACAGCAGAAACAAGCTCCCTGTCTTTGAGAGAAATTGCTTGTCACTTGTGAATGTAAAACCAAAACATCTATTCAGGCAAACATTTCAGCTATGAAGGTATTTTTGTTTAACCAGCATACTTTACCTTTGTTTGCATCTATCTGCATTTATCCGTGCTTGTATTTGTATTGCTTGTTTTCTCTGTATGGTGACCTTGAGAGCCCTGAAAGGGTTTTATTGATTTATCTTCAATAAAAAATGTATTGTTATTTTGTTTTTATTATTATGTTCTGTCTGAAATAGGGAGCAAATATTTACTAAAATGAACTGTTTTGGGAAAAGCTCTAGTCAATCCATATTGTGGGGAAAGTTTGCAGGGTGAATTTTCATAAGCTTATCTTGTAAAATAAATTACTTGAAAGCATGAGGTTTGAGAGAACGCTGTTGCTGTAAGGTAAAGTTTTTTTTTTTCAGGGCTTTTCATTATGAAGATAGGTTGAACAGTCCTATTATTTGGCTCAACCTACAACACAGACTAATTTAATTCATGTTTTTTAAGAAAATAACACCATTTGGCTGAGACCAAATAAGTAATATCAAGAAAACTTTTGACTGGTGGTGTAAAGACTGTTAAACAAACCAAACATTATCGAAGATGATCTTCTAGCATCCCCCAGTTCCTCCACTTTCAGTTCTTTGGCCATTACAGTAAGTGACCCAACACCTCTTGTTCCCCTGGGCTTATTTATAGCAAATGAATCAGAAATCTGAGAAACTATGTACCAGAATCTCTAACCGCTTAACCCCGAGCACACATCACATTACCTAATGGCAGCTTTGTTTAGAAAACAGACAAGACTGGAAAGCTAGGTCTGAGGTACACAACAGCTTTGGGTTTATTGGCACTTTTCCCATCAGCCCTGTTAAATTCTGTTTCCAGACACCAAGTTTTGGCAGCTGTGTACAACTGCATTTATATGGCAAAAAAAAATAAAAAAGCAAGGAAAAGAAAATGTGAGAAAGGCTGGTTGAATCTCGTGAGATAACAAAAAATGTAATTAGCTTTAATGTGTAACTGGTGGGAGGACGACGAGAAACATCAGAAAAACTTCATTTCAAGGATCTCAGGTTTCTCAGCAGACCACATTAAAATGCCAGGGGGTTAAAAGTGGGTCCAATAAGGCGCAAGACGCCAAAATAAAAGAATTAAGTGGTGGACTGTTTACATCTACAGAGGGGTTTGGGTGACATGGCTCATCATGTTGGAGCATGGGAGGGGGGCAGTGAAGTAAGAGTGCTCTTTAAATGTCGTACTTCAGGAGAATTCTCTAGGAGTTTTGCCAACAAGCGTTCGCCAAGAAAGCAGCAGCACAGCACAGAAAAGATGTAAAGAAAGGAAGTTAATGAGTGGAAAGAGTGGGCTTCATTGTGTCATGAGTGGAGGGTTCAGAGAATATTCCTTTAATTCAAAGAAGCCAAAAAACAGCTATATAAACATTTTCCCGGATGTAATTTGCAGTGCATGGACACATTTCCCCGTAGAAATCATCTGGGAGGAGGAAATTGTTTAGTCTCCTAAAGTGCCAAATTGTATCCTGATTTTCCTGCCCTCGCTGCCTGAGCAGAGTAAAGGTTTGGGCTGTAAAGGTCTATGACTCTTGAACTAAAAAGCTTTTTCCTGAACTTTGTGCAAGATCAGCCTCCACTACAAATGACAAAGAAAGCATGTTCACGCTGGTGTTTCATATCCGTTCCTTTAGATGACAGGGTGTTGGCGCAAAGTAGGCAGCAACCTCTCACTTGTCCTGGTGAATTCAACATGTAACAGACTAAATCTGCAGTTCATCGGGTGACCACTTGATGCAGGTCCCTAAAGGTAACAGATTGCAAATATATAGAACTCCTATGGAACCAATTGTGGTGGGAAACCATTAACTCCCAAAATGTTTTGTGTATAATTGCAAAACATACTTTATCAAGCATGCCAAGTTGAGACATGCACTTCCTGTTTCCACTGTAATGACAAAAAACAAAAGGATAAACTCTTATTTTCTTTTATTTAAGTAAGTTGAATTATCTCCAAGTAATTCATTGTATCATTAGTCTGACATTGAGTTTCCACCCCTGGCTATATTAGGTTTGTTTATTCAGATTGCTAATAACACTCTGAGGGGGTGAGTTAATTAAAGTTGTTTGTTTAAGAAATATAAAATTTAAACCTTCAGCCAATTAAATGCCTTCACTACGGCCATGTTCCACCTCTGGATGCATTTTGAGTACTGGCTACACCCACTATTTAACTTCGCCAGAAAACTATGGGTGATGTCAAGAATCATGTTATATGGCGGAAAGATGGCACAGTGGTGAAGATGGTCGTTCTGTAACCGGAAGATTGGCGGTTCAATCCCCGCTAGGACCATTATGGCATGGGCAAGCCACTTCACCCAAATTGCCCTGTATGGATGTGTGTGACTGGTGGGGTGTCTTTGTTTCTTCAAAGTTATCCTGGCATTCTTCTTAGGTAGTTGAAGGTAGATAAATAGTTATCAATACACATTGGAGACAATATAATTTGTCACATAAAGGATGGCTTAAAAGTAATTAAAAAGATACCACATTTTAGGTCAAAATGCAATATTTTATTTTAATCACAACAAATGTCTTTTATCATCTGAGAACGAGCTGAAACTCACTCATGTCAAATACTGTGAACCCCTCTTATTAATTACTGCAAACTCCAACTCTATGTGTTTGGTTGTAAACAAAACAGACCTCTAATTTGTGCATGAGAAGCCCCGGCTTCGAAGATCTGTGATACTTTAGTATATAAAGTAGTACACACTCTGCTAACTTATTCTTTTGAGGACTGAGTGGATAACTTTTATTCATGGAGAAAATGCCCCACCAGATCTCCCAAAAAGGCATGACAGTATGTTCCATTTTTTTTATTTTAATTTTTTTATGTAAGTCAGGACATAACAGGGTTTGCAATGATGTTAAGACTGAAACTTGGATGTGTACCAACTCTACTTGTTCCAGCTCCAGAACAAGTAAGCTTATTATTTTAAATGTAAAAAATAAATATCTAGCTAAATTATATCACAATAATGATCCTAATAACCAATACTATTCAAAACTTGTACATGAGAAAACGCTGCCCTGTTCTCCTCATGAAGAAAAAAATTACTACATATTTATTTTACTTTGCATCATTGTATCACTCTTGTATGCGCCCATCGAATGTGCATTATGTTCAGAAAAATGCGTGGTTAGCGGAGTCATTTTGCACAGAAGCTATTTTTTTAATAAAATGTTTTACAAATGTTATCTTAGAACATATTATCTTTTTATATTATCTTACATGTTTTACGCATATACCCTAAATAACCAACTTAACTTGTGTTCAACTTTTATGTAAGGATAATAACAACTAGTTATTATCCAAAGAAAACTTGAAGAAGTTCTGGAATGGTTAAATATAGCAATTCAGATCCAAGTGATGGCTAGAATCCACAACAAATATTCATATTTAGGGCAGCTTGTTTTCCATTTGCCACCTACATAACCAAGGCAAAATAAGCAAAGAACACTGTGGGCAACAAAAACCATATTAGAGTCAACATTTTTGCTGGTATGAATCATTTATGCATGTAGCTTGGCACACAATTATTCTGACATCTTGCGCTCACATTTAATGACTGATTCTAGCTTCATCCAATTAGCTCAAAATCTCAATGTTGTTTTTATGCGCACTAATTTATTAAATTATTTTAGGTTTTTGTCAAGGTCTCAGACGACAGAGGAATAAAGACGCTCTTTCTTAAGGGGCTTATCCTCCCCACTACTGATGACAATTGAGGTGCTTCTTTGGCCTTCTTGACCTCATTGCAAGCAGGCACCAGGCTGTCTGACTACCCAACACAAACTGCACTCTCCAAAGCAAGAAACAGCATGAGACCTCTAAAAGATTATTCTGGTCTGCATTAATGTGACTTAGGACTTTCACTGTGAGCAAACGCTTTAGTTCAGACATTGTTTGCAGACTCCCAGGTCATTTCCTTGCCAGGTGAAAAGAAAGCCTGTAGGATCTTCCAAAAATAACTAAGGTGACTCCAACCTGCTGTCCAGCCCTTTTGGCATATGCTATAATTAAAATGACAAGTCTATCCAGAGCAGAATAAATTATCCCATAAGCCTGACCACTGCTTACATCCGAGCCGTTTGGGGAGTTCATTGGAAACATATGTTTCTGGAAAAGACCGCTTTGCGTGCTCTGCCCTCCGAACACATGCTCCCGTGTGACAGTGTTGCGGTGGGCAGAGTTAAATGCAGCCGAATGGATTCAATACTGGCACAGCAGTGGCCTTGACGAGAGAAGCAAATTTGTATGAACCCACCATACGTCAATCATCATGGAAGACCATGCTCCACGAGACAGTTCACAGTGCCTGTATTCGACTGGAACACACAGAGAGGGCAAACTAACCATATGTGGAGTCAGTTTCAGTGAGCCGAAGGAATACTAATGAAAGCATTCTTCATAATTTCACAGAAATATATTCTATAGACCTCTGAAACAAGGAGAAAGAGGGAGAGGGGAAAGAAATCCATTAAAATGAACTGCAAATGATGCTTTCCAGCCCTGTGCTGAGACAATGAGGGATAAATTACTGTGATAAGATCTGGGCAAAGTTCAAATCAAGCGCGATTTTCACATCTGGTCCTGTGCTCTTGTCGTCAAATTAATGGATTCTTCTGAAGCCGTGTGCACTAAGAATGTGATAACTTGTGCTTCCTGTTCTACTGATAACATTCCCAAGGGACAGGCTAGAGGCACAGGGTCTTCTGGAGTGGACAGCAAACCTCACACTCTTTCTTTTTGGAGCTACATAAACACACGCTGACATGCATGCATGTTGTAAATCTGCTTGTATTAAGAATGCAAAGAAAATAGTGCAGGAAAAAAATCCCACTAAGAAAACTGTCAAGACCTTTATGACTGCCCAGAGTTGTATCTTCTTTTGTCTGACCTGGCAAAAAAGATTGTGAATCAAATGTGCAAGGTGTGCAGTGTTTTGCCTCGCCAACTCTCAATGCGTATAGTGCTAGAGTTAAATCAAAGCAGAGAAGACAGATGGTATAAATGCAAGATATTTTAGTCACCTTTGTGTTATTACAACCAGTGGCATCTTCAATAATCGATAGCATTTTTTGGATTGAGATGTTTAAACCCAAGACAAATATACTTTTAAAGTAATTTTTTTTTTTAATAATGTTGTGTTTTTGCAATTGTAGTTATATTTTAGTGAAGACCAAATAACTACCTGCTACATTTAGGCGTGGTAATTTAACATTAGCATTAACAACTGCTTAGCTGACCAAAGTAATGTAAATACTTCGTTAATATAACACACAAATAGTAAAATAAAATAATAATTAAAAAACCATTCCTGCAATCTTTGTTTAAAAATTCAGCTTAACCTTTGTGGGGTATTCCCATTTTAAAAGCAATTAAAAATTAAAATTTTACTCCATAACACAATAACATATGACTTATCTGAAATTTGAACAACATAGAGAACAAATCTTGAAATATTGCAACCAGTCCTTACTAGAAAAGAATATACACTTGTACCATTTTTATTCTTGTAAAAATTAGAAACGGGTCAATTTGACCCGAAGGACACACAAGGGTTAAAATGACATCTTCAACCTGGCTTCTAAGGTAAAGCTTTATAGCATTATGCCAACAACCCTATTGGTTATTTTGCACCAAGTATTGGTGACACTTTTTGAAACATGGTTCAATAAAATTTGCATGTTCAGTAGATCTGGTTTCATCTTCACTATACTGTAAGTTACCCTTTAAAGAGTTCCTAAAATGCTTGAAACAATGCCAAAATTGCAATCTTTGTAAGCAAAAATATGGGCTGGTGCTGCTCAAATAAACTAAATTAATTATGCAGTCTCATCAATGTTTGTTTTTCCGGGATTCGACAGGTTGCAATAGGTCAAATGTAAGACTTTTAAGACCTTTTTAAGACTGTTGAGAAAAATTTAAGACCTATATCAAAACATCAAAAACATGTTTTTTTGTATAACAAACAGTATTTTTCAAATACAGTATTTGAAATCCGAACAATCAATTTTAAGTTTTTATGTGAGCCTTTTCTCAAACTATATCACCACTAAACATCACTTTTATGCGTTTAAGAATTTAAGAAAGTTTTCTCAAACTCAGGCAACCCAAACTATCACTTTTAATTTTTTGTAGCATTTAGAAGCATTTTTTCAATCCCTGGCAACCTCAAAGCAAACACAAAAAACACATCAGATGAGCTTTACATGGAGAGGAAAAAAAAATAAATTATCATAAATTATTTAAAACATATAACACTGCACTTAATACTCAATTTGGGCTTTTACATTTGAAACTTTTTAACAACCAGTGGAAACCCTGTTATATTCGAACCAAATAAAGCCAGGCACATGCCTCAAGTCCTCTAAAGTGCAATAATATAGCATAGTTTAAAGAAAGTATTTTCAGGATTAGATGCATTTGAAAAAATATATGCAAGGTTAAAAACTCGATTTCTATTCTAATTCAAAACAACATTGTGAATGATAAGTTAAGTGTAAAACTATTTTATTTTGTAAATTTGTAGGTTTTATGTTGGAATACAATGACTGAAGGTAATAAGCACCAGAAAAAGAAATAAAGTAGGTTAAAGTATGGGACTTTGTGTGCAGTTATTGAGAACTTTCATGGCTCTGCACGCCATCTCTATAGTTTTTGCCAGCAGAGATATTTCAGGTATTCCTGGCTTTTTGGAAACACACTGTCTTAATGAACAGACATTTATTTCCAGGTGAGGAGAGAGAGAGATGCAGAGTTTCTTCAACTCTGCAGTCTCCTGGTTACCCTTTCCAGGAAGGCCTGTGGCTGGGGTTAATCTGCACCACTAAATGAATAAACAAAGGATGGCTCTGTGGGTTGTGGTGGGCAGGTGAGCTCAGATCATCTTCCCACATTGAAACTCATCTGCACAGGAAATGACCCGCAGCACCTCACCTCCACACCTGGAGAGAGGAGGGGTAGTCCAGGGAATCTGACCATGTCATATTACCTCACCTCCAGAAGAGGAACTTGCTTCTCTTATCTGTCGACAGCTCTTCAGCTTTCCTTCAACAGCAGCTCATTCCACACAGACTAAAAGCACATGCCCACTCAAGAGGATCAGGATGAGGTCATTATTGGAATAGCTACTTTAAAGTGACAAAATATCATCTTTAGAAAACAAATCTAACACATATTTTTTTGAACACCATTGTTTCTTATGGGAATGTGTTCAATTGCCTTCTGTGTCAAACAAATAAACATGAAAATTACACAAAAGATTAATAATTATCTAAATGTGAATTGTGAAATTTCAAAACCAATGGCCACTTTTAAACCTTAAAACATCACTTATCAAGCCCAGGCCCAAAGGTAGAGATCAACCAATGAAAGTTTGGGAAATGTACAGTAGTCTGGCATTCTAGGGAAATGAAAGACAACACTAATACTCCTAGAGTGCCACACTATGTTGCAAGTTCTCGTTCTAACCCTGTTTTACACCAAACAATTGCACTGAACAAGATAATTGTGTGTTCTGTTATAGTTGAAGCTAAACAGTGTTAATTCCCATGTCAATTCAAGAACAGGGTAGCATTGGAGTTGAGTTAAACTTTAAAGTCAGACACATATTCAAATTATCTTTAAAATATTCAGTAAATCAACTTATCATATAATATCAACAATGGTTTCAAGTTCTTAAGACCAAAACAAACAAAAGTTAACATCTGAGAAATTCAAATTCAACAGAACCGATTGAAAATCTGGTATTTGAAAAGCATGTAATATTTAAGTCTCACTTACATTGAACATCTTGGAATTTCCAAGCTGCCCAAAAAATCAATGGGGCTCATAATTTTGTAAACCAACAAAAGTTAATAAAGCCATTGCAGCATATTAAAATTCATATTTATACAAATTCAGGAAAACCGCAGCTGATTCCATCTTGTTTTTACCATGAACAGCTTTACAAACAAGGCACAATTTGATGCTGGGTTGTCAAAAGGCCAATCTTGATAGAATGATCGTGGCTTTTTAACAACTACTCAAACTCACTACTCTGAAATAATAATAAAAATGAAACAGTGATTTTAACTAATGTGAGTTGAGAATAATACGTTCAGAAATGGTTTGATCTCTTGATCAGGACATTATCATAAAACAAGCATGAAACATCACACACACACTCTCTCCCAAGACAATGGAAAAGATTCAAAACAAATGCAACAGACTTGCTGTCTCCCCGACAGAGAGAGCAACGAGGCAGAGGCAGAGTATGATGGAATGCTTTCTCATTTTTCAGCCTCTATTCATTTTTAACAGCTCTTTCTTGTGCGCCACTCTCTGCCTGGCCGTAATGACTCAATGAAGTGGCGTACATCAGGCGCCGACTCTGAGGTGTAAAAAATACCATCGCAGCTGCCCGATCAATACATTATGGAGTGAAAGTGCATGCTGGGGGAAGATAATGCCGCCTCGTGCAGAGACGCTGTCAGACTCCATTAGTGTCTTGAGGGCTGTGCTGGGAGCGGCTGGCATATGTTGAGTCGCCAAGGCCCACATTTTGGTGTGGAGAGCTTTTGTTCTTTGCTTTTAATTGTGGCCCCACCTTGGAGGGCCACTGTCACTCTGAGACCCCTGTCAGGGTGTGCTGATGCACTCCGATGTGGCAGGTTGGGACAGCGGGACTGTATCTAAGAGCTGTGCTTCTTTGCGCCTGTCAGGAACTCAAAGACAGGCACATGCACACCGTAAAAACAAAAATACACAGTGGGGAAGATAGAGACAGAACACGGCGTGCCTGAACCAAGTATGTACTTTCACAGGCAAAGGCGTCTTAACTGCTGAGAGAGGAATGGGAGGCATTTCAGGAGATCAGATGAGCATGTGTGGATTCAGCATACTTGTGATGTTTTTCAAATAATCTATGAGAGACAGTGTGGACAAATGGTTAAATGATCTAAATAAAATGTGTTTTTTTATGTGCATACTGCATATGTTCAACTAGATGTTTTACATTTTGAGACACTACGCCTTGATCAAGCTAGAGGAACTAGCAGAGGAACTAGATTCTGAGGTCAAGGTAGGAGTCTAAAACTCGCCCGCTGCTGTTTGCCATCATGGCTGCAAGGATCTTAATGGCACATGGAGTGCCAGCGCCTTCACATGTCCTTCCTGTCACCTCATCGCACTCCAACATCTAACCCCACTCGACCAGATGTGCTCGATTATGCACCAAAACACTCTCAGAAGCCCACATACAACAGCCCAACTCCTCCAATGAACAGACTGTTCTAGCAAACACAAAGTGGCTGGAAAGCATCCAAAAAATAAGACTAAGCAACTCAAGCATTTATCATTGTCTGGATGATGAGGTTGGGCTCCATCCGTTGATGGTACAAGTGGGTGTGTAGCTGGAGAGGCTTGCAGTGCTCTGGAGGTAAAAGCTTTGAGCGAGTACATAGCAGATGCCTGACACATTGCTGTCCATTCAGTCGCTTTAAAGAGCAGCTGCTGCTGCCCCTGGCACTACATGCATGCGTGCACGCATACACACACAAAGCTGCCCTCAGCTCACACATAAATGTATTCCTCATCATGTTGGGTCAAAGTGGTCACCTAATGGCACACACAACGAACACACTATAGCAATTAATTTAATTAGTGACAGAAAAAAAGGTAATAGCGATAGAAAAGACTGTGCATACAGAATGCCCTATTCACTGCTTGTATTTTACAGTCGACCAAGAAACTGAGAGGAAGAAACTAAATCTTTTGAGTTTATTCTAAGAGCTAACAGAAGTCCTGAAAGCAAAATAAAAATTGCTGAGCGATTAATCTTTTGAGAAAGAGAAAAAGAGAGAGAGAGAGAGAGAGAGAGAGAGAATGAGAAAGATAGAGATAAAGAGAGTAAGAGAGGAAGATAGAGAGAGTGAGAAAGAGTGAGAGTGGAAAGTGAAAGAGCGAAAGAGAAATAGAGAAAAAAAGTGTATGAGAGGAAGCGGGAAAGACAAAAAGAGATAGAAAGTGTGTGAGAGAAAGGGAGAGCATGAAAGAAAGAGACAGAAACAGAAAGGAAGAGACAAAAAGAGAAAATGAGAGGAAGTGTGTGAGAGAAAGATAGACAGAAAATGATTCAGTGAAAGAGAGAACGAAAGAAAGTAAATAAAAAAATATTTAATTAAACAGTTTTACAAAATATTAACATAGGAACATTTTACTATACAACATAAATGATTCAACAAGGTATATATATATTTCTAAAAACATGTTAACAAGATACCTTTAAAACTATTTAATTCCAGAAAAGCTGCAAAACAGAAAGAAAGTCGATTGGAGAAACATGCGTGGAGGAGATGACAGAGTGAGATTAGGCTTTTAGGCCTCTGATTCTCAGACAGGGCTGCATGATAAGAATGGCATCTTTCACAGTCAGATCAGCCAATCTGTCCAGGCGTCCATGGCAGCTCCTGTATTATGGCGGGGACTTCCAGGTCAGCAGTAGAAGAATGGAGTCAGTGAGTGAGCCAAAGGGGGGCCCGGGGCAGGTGGCGATTTGCTATTGAAAGAGACAGGGTAAGGGCGGCAGGGAGAGCGCTGGGTCACGGGAACAGCTCGCTCGATCTATAGGCGGCTCAAAAACACCTCTCATTGTTCGGGGAGATCATGTGGCACGGGCTCCTCCTTAAGCCACATCAGGATCCTTCTGGCTTCAATGTGTGCACTATCTCTGACAACAAGCCACCTTTATGCCCGGCTAGGTAATTACAGAGTACGGGTTAGGATCCATTACTGCTGGACGCAGGTTAAGTCCAGGTGCCCGGTCTCTGAGCAATCAGGCATGCTGGGAGAGGAAACTGGGCAAGCGATGAGGCCTGTCCCAGTGGCCTGAAGGCATTAGCAGCACAGAGGAACGCACTATACAGAACGACACACAGAGATGGCTTTGTTTTGATGCCATGAACACATACTCGCGCAGCCAGCACCTGAGCTTTGGTTTGAGGGCAGCAGGTGAACACTCTGTCCATGATAAATATCAGTGAGAGGACATTTACAGTCAGAATGTGATAAGGACAGTGCTAGACTAAAGTGAGAACATTTGTGAGTTCTTTGTGACAGGTTGCAGAGGCGAAGTGCTGCTGCGGTAAGGTGGGGAAGGGGAGAAACTTGAGTGACCGAACGGGAAAGACTCGAACAACAACTTTGAATAATTTATCGACATTAAAGATATTAGCTCAAATTACATAGCTTTGTAGTAAGTATGTAGTAATTACATAGAGGGTAGGTCTAGTCTAATTGCTTACAGTAAAATCAGTATGCAGGTCCTGTATCTTTCAAAAATGAAAAGATGACTTGAAATAAAATCAATTACTAAAAGAGTTCATAATGGTTTTTGTTGTGTTGCATGACATGGAAAATATATATAAACTTTAGAAATATTTAGAAAACTTTATTTTAGCGCAGATAACTCAAACACGCTGTCTCACGCACTGTTGCTACTTGATAACATCTAGCAGAAGATGGCGCCCCACAGAGCAAAGGTAGAGGAGAGGTAATGGTGAAGGAAAACAAATTAGTGCGATGTGTGGCGTATAAATGTATCTTGCACATACAACAATTAAGTTAAAATTAGTTTATTCTATTATTGTTATAACAGCTCAAGGAGCAATGTGTTTGTGCATTTTCATAATGTTTTAGTTTCGTTGTTGAATTAAAGCTTCAAATTTAATACTTTTCTTGTTTGTTTGTTTGTCTGTTTGACTTTTTTTCATTTCACACCAAGTCATCGTTATGACAATGGAACAAAATGTTTTTTTTTTGTTCTAGAATTTTTAGTTTGGAAAAGTTCAGACTTTTTTTTCAGACTTCAATAAGTAGCCATTTTCTAATTTTGTAAAACAGTTCCTTTGTTGATGAGGCAATAAACAGTTTTCACACACACAAAGGCTGCGTTACAGGTATAAATGCATGAAATGAAACGGAGTTCATACTGAGAATGCTGTACCGTGATTCGCAGTTTCTCAATATTGTAACACCAATAAATAGAATGAAGCTTCTTCCAATAACGCTGTACTTCCTTGACTGTCATGTTTCTCATCTCATGTAAGATGGAAGCTCAGAATTTTCAATTACAAAGCAAACAAACAAAACTGCATAAAACACACTCGAGGTAAAACAAGCAGTGACTTAATGACTTGAGTGATTTTTTTTTTTTACCTCTTGGTCATGGCAACCTGGGTTTCTGATTGGTTAACACATATTCACATCATCATATAACTTTGGGGTAGGTAAAAAGATTGGAGAAATTGAAACTTACTTGTGGTTGTTTATGATTTACCTTTAACAAAGTATCACATTCACTAGTGAAAAATGAGCTTATGATTTCCCATTTAAGTCATCAGTCTATTTTTCACTCCTCCCACCCCCTGTGACATTCATTCAGAGAAACCAAACTCCTCCCTCAAACATTGCCATTCCCATAAATTGATCATTTAAGTCGCATTCTGCTGTATTTTTGTTTTGTTTTGTAAGATTTTAGGAGCATTATTTTTTTCTGAGGTTATAAGAAATCAGTACTTGAGAATCCTTTTCCTTCATACCCCAGCAGTACCTTTTGTTGTGTTCCCAACATTTTCCAGATGCTGAAAACAAAAATCTACATGAAGAGAATGCTGGATTCCATTCACACCTTTTATTTAATAATGGTTCAGTTCCCAGTTTATTGGTAACCAGTTCCAGTGAACCAGGTTCAAAGTTGGACAAATACTCAATTTTATATTCCTTCCTTTGCACCTTTGAATAACAAATCAACCTAAAGAAACAAGTTCACATACACACACAAAAACCCAAATATAAAGGTAAAAAAACACTCCTAGATGATGGAAACAGCACGAACTCAACAAAAACAGACCTTACTGCTCCTGCCAAAAAAACAAGATACACTTGCAACTATCAGTCTAGCTGCTTCCAGATTGTGATTGCAAACTCACAACATGCCAGTATCTTCCTTGCACTGTCGCCCACTCATCTCCTGATCTCCGACAGGCCCCTGCCACCCAGCCACACACACAGCAACCCGGCCAGGAAGGAAAAGTGTGCTCGGCAAACAAATGACAGGGTGTTTCTGCTACTGAGTCATAACAAACAAAATACAATCAAAAGAGACTTGTGTTCCTGCTCGCATTATGCTTGAAATAGATAAAGCGCCTCCTGTCTTCCCTCGCACAATGCACTGTGTAGTCTAGCTGGGACGGGTGACGCTCTGGGGACGAGATAGGAGTATCAATAATGCTGGCTGCATGTCCGATTGATTTTGGGAAGCTGAGACAATGGTTCTGCCGTTATTTCTTTCTCCTGACAGGCAGTGTCAAGCAGACGGGCGCTGCTTATGAGAGCTTTAGTGTCAGCTCACGTACAGTACAATATGCTACTTAGATGACCATACACCCTTCCTTTTGTATTCCAGAGTATAAAACCAAGGGTTGTGCATTTTATAACCACTAGGGAGGCTGTTAAAGCACAATGTCTTCTAAAAAAACCTGCTGTCTTCTAAAATGATAGTATCTAAGAGTGTGGTGTTATTGTAGACTGTCAACTTTTTTTCTTTTGACTAATATGAGAGATGGTTAGCTACAAAATCACCTTTCGTTATTTTTATGAAGACTAATATAATATACAGGTTGGGTAGAGTTGTAGCCACTATAGATTGATTGAGATGACATTAGGTGGTTTATTAACAGGCTGAAAGTAAATTTAAACCCATATGAGAACCTCTGGAGAGGCTCTGTTCATGAAAATGAAGATAAGTTTACTGTTATTCAAATTAATATACAATTATTTAGCATATTGTTTTTCCAAAATTATTCTATACATTAGCATTTAACTGCTAATGCTAATGTTAGTTTTTTTCTAGACTTGATTTTAGATGGATTGAACCAATGTAGCTATAAGTGGTAGATTGAGTTACATTAAAATCATTCAGAACACTTTCAAAGTAAAGTTAACACAATATCTAGATTTTTTTCTTTTTCTGGTATTTAAAACCTTGTATTGGCAACCATTAACAATTAACAATCAGATGTAAAGTTGTTTTTATTTTTTTTATTTTGTATTAATTAAAAAAAACCAATTTGATTATTTATCATTTGCATTACTTTAATATGCCAGTTAATTGTTTCAACCAATTAACATTCATTTGATCAGACATGACTAGCAGATTGTTGTTAGGTATTTTCAGTCAGGTTTTTTTTTCTGTGTTAAAGAATATCGAGTTTTCACAGTCTAATGTCAAAGAAGATCAGCCTGATTTTCTTAATCTGTGTCGCAGTAAAACAGGCTTAGAATTTGCATTTCTGTACAAATCCACCTCGACTTAATCATTCTTATATGTGCAAAAATTGTTCATTAATGTATCTCTGCATGCCTGTATTGAATTTAAAACTATCTGAGAGATGATATCATAAAGTCCTGAGTAAAAACAATAGCGTAAATATAACTTGAGTAGTTTATCATCACACTGTTCACCTTATACGATATTGTTTATAAAAAAAAAGATATTTACCAACTCAAACAAATTATTGTTAACTGACTTTTTTTAAGTGAAATGTTGAAATTTTTTGAGAAACAAATAAAAACTGTATAATTGAATATATATATAAAAAAGTTTACACCTAAAATATTCAAATAGCTAAATGCACATGTCCCTGCTAAAAGACAGATACTAAGCAAATGGTGGACGGCCAACAATAAAACTACTATTGTAAACAAGATAGAGTAAAATCCTCCAGGACAGCACTAGATCCTCCAGGAAAGATTCTCCTGGACGTGAGAGAGACATCTCGGGACAGGAGGTGCGTCTGTACTCTGTGGAACAAACAGGGCCATGCAGTCTTTTGAAGCTATAAAGACAAAAGTGATGAGCGCTGATAAGAGGAGGCGCCACACTGCTTGAAGCCCTGAGAGCTGAGCAATCACACACAGACTGATAAACATCAGCCCATAAAAAAGACTCCGGCAGCTTTCCTCCAGACAGAGAAAGAGAGGGAGGAGAGCTTGGTGATAAAGATGGTTACTTTCTTTCTTTTGGAGGTGAGGGTTTTGGAGGAGGGCTGATGTGAGGTGATGACGAAACGGTTTTCTTGACAGGAAGTAACAAGATGCAAAGGAACAGCAGGTACGTTTGAAGACACGCCAGCGAGTCAGTGCAATCTTCGACTCCTGACAGTGCGAGGCAGCTAATGTGTATCTACAGGCATAGCTCTAAACATCACAACAGTTGACACAGCCAACTTTGCACTGACAAAGCGCATTCAGGAGCTTTGCAAATGAGGTGCTTTGATTTCAATGAAATGTGAAAGACTGCTCTGTACACATATACGTGTGCACATGCACAGCAAAACATCACTCCAACTGAAAAAGAGCAAACACTGCATTGTACTTTGATTCACTGAAATTGATTTTCCTCTCTTGTTTTAGTTCAGGCTGTAAATCCACATACACACACATACAAGATGGAAGGAAAGCACAAACCTGGCCAGACCTTTTTGATTAGATTATCTTAACATGACAAATTGAGGAATGAAAAACTGGATTTAAATCTCTTTAAACAACAACAACCATCTAATCTAATGCAAAGGTCAGAATAATCCTGTTTGTGCAAAGTAGATGGCAAATAGTATTTTCAGGCAGGTTGTGATCATCTCTGTTTAACATTCCATAATGTAGCAGCAACAATCTTATAACGCTCAGCAGACTGATGCCAGAAACAAACAGGAGTCGTGGGAGAAGCAGTGGTTGTTGGATCATCACACTGGATCTTGTGAGGAACAGCAGCGAAGGGGCTTACCTGAGCCTGTGTCTATGACTGTAGACTGGCCTCTGCGGTCAGATATCAGACGAGAGGAACTAGGCATGCTGACTGGCTCGGATCGCAGTGGTTGGATCCTGCAGTGCAAGAGTTAGGTGTTAACGAAATAAAAAAGAAACAGATATAGCAACAGACAAACCTAACATCCGATATAATATCCATTTTACCAACTGTAAAGCTGATGAGATTGAGAAAACAAATGCAACACAATCATTAGAAAAAAAAACTAAACTTTTTAGACATTTCTGTTTCAGAATTTTCACATTCAGATATTCAGGTTGGTGCATGTATGTGTAATCCACTTTTCTTTTTCTTGGAGCTAAAAATGGGATGATGAACATATCCACACCTATTGCCCAAAAAAATCACCCACTAACCAATCCGATGAACAGCTAATGCATCTCAATGAACAATGGACCAAGAAGTGAAAACGTTGCATTGTGTTGGATAAACGCAAAAATCTAAGATATCCCGGGCCGAAAGCGTGTTTTCTATGTGCTAACAAGCACAACCCATCAGGAGATGTGGTGGAAGGAAAAGGGGGTACACAATCATTTGGGGTGATTCAAGGACATCGTTTATGATAAATACTGCCTTTTGAATGCAATTAAGGGTGCAGTGATAGTCTAGAGGGGTCAAATGTTTATTATAATTGACTGAATTAGTGGCATAATACGGCACCTTTACATTTCAGCTGTTTAGTTCACATGTCAGGAGCTGCTGAAGTTGACAAAAAGGACAGTTTGGGTGAATTTACTTTTGTGAGGTTGTGCAAGCCTCATTGTTCCTTGTCAAGATCTGCTGAGTGCCATTTCTAAGAGTTTCTCAACTCAATGTTTGAAGTGGATGCAATGGGTTCAGTTCAACACAAACTCTTCTGTGTGTCCCTTTTTGTGTTTTCTATCCATCATTTACGGATGGAATCTATTTCCTTCTTTCTTTTTCTCTATTTTACTTTATTTCTTTTTTCTCTATTTTTCTTTCTTGTTCTCTACATTTATTTATTTTCACTACCTGTCTTGTCTTTCTTTCATTTATTTCATTTTCATTCTTTCTCTCTCTCTCTCTCTCTCTGCTGGCCTTCCAACTGCTGCTTACGGTTTTATTCGAAGCACAATAAAGTGATGGAGCGATGCATGAATAGATGTTTACAATGAACAAACTCTGAGATCTTGTCGGTCAGACTGTGTATTTGCTGCCTTTCTGTGGTTGGTAACATGAGTGTATGCTGTCAGATTGAGAATTGGTTGTTGTTGATGGCAGCTGGTAATGATAGCAGCAGTGTGTGAAGAGGAATGTGTGTTTAGTATTTGCACCTGAGGCTGTGCAGGTCCAGGTCGTCTGTGTCGAAATCCAGAAGAGGTTGCTGGGTGTCACTAGGCCCCTGAGACTGAAGAACAGAGGAGCTGGACGAGATGACCGTGGTCTGACCAGATGGGTGGATGGTCTTGAACTGAAACTGAGGGCCCATCCAGAGTCTCCTGTGAGGGCCTGTGTGGGTCACAATCTCCACCTAGAAAGTACCAAATTTTAGGTCATTATTTATATGCAAAACTTGAATAAAAAAAATAAAAAAACATTACAAAGACTTAAATATACATAAAAAAATATTCAAATGAACTAATGCAGACTTAAAAAAGTAAGAAAGAAAAAATAAAGCTTTTTTGTAATACAATACAAAAAAAACCCAAGTTAACTTTTACTATTATGAGGTTATTTTCCCAATCTTTTTAAAAAAAAAGTGAATTCAAAAGTTTCCAGCTAAACTCGCACAGAGAGGGGCATGGTGAGCTGAGTCATTTGGCTCAGCGCTCGAAACAGCTTGTTTGTGCCAGCTTGTTTGTACACTTAGATTATTACAGACCTTACACATATACCCATAGCACCACAATCATTTGTGTAAAGTTGGCATCTGAGGTCTCTTTTAATAGCTATTTATGTAATCAACCAAATACTATGTATTTCACTAATAACTAATTTTAAAAATTACTTATTTGAGAGTTATGTGATATGACAGTTTATCAATTGTCCTGTACAATAATAAGGACAAGTCAGACGAGGCTACGTGTGGCATGGCATGTCCACCTTCCAATTTATCATTTTATTTCCTGTAAACTTGTATTATAAAATTAAACCCCATTTTTATATAAACATTTTACTTTAAAACAATTTATTTTAATGTGTCCATTTCAAGCAAAACTAAAACATTAATCTAATATCCTTACTCGTTTAATCCTAGTTAGGGTTGTAGGGAAGAGCTGGGGCACTGCTACTGCATGGTTTTCAATTGACACTGAATGAAGAGTAGAGCACACCTTGCCAGATGATTGCAGGGCTACATTCACCTACCATTAAATCTCACATTTACTCCGAGGGATCGTTTAAGTCTTCACTTCAGCAGAGTACCAGGATCAACCATATGCAAAAACTGGAGTTTCATGCAAAATCCACCCCTGACTGGCTAGCATAAATCAAAATGTATTAAAATCAGGATTTTAACCATGCCTTCACAAAACATACAAAAGCCTTGACAGTAGAATTAAATGACAGGAGTATGATTACCCATTTATGTTGGACAAATGCCACTATTAGACCATCAGACTATTAAAATAAGCCGGAGAGATGCAGAGAGAGGAGGAAGATGAGGAGGAACAATCAAGATCATGCATCCAGCCAACACCCTAGTCTCATTTTTGCATCTCCTTCTTCTGCCCAAGTGTATGGTGTGGGGTCAGCTCCTCCGTCCTCTTCCTGTCACATCTGTGTAAATGAGGCCAGCGAAATGAGTGTGTTTTTCCTCTGTAGTTAACACCAACAGTGTCGCACACCCCTGAGAGAAACATATGAAGTACTGTGGCTGTTTTCTGCTTCCATGGGGCTGTGACCAGATGTTGGCCCCCTCCTCACTTTGCCTTGAGCCTGCCATATTGTGACCGCCTGAAACTGACTGCACTTACTGCACACAGCCTGCTGATATATGGTGTTCAGAGAGAACTGGGCTTTTATGTTACAATATGTTGCCATAACACATAACAGGAAAGCAGACTAATTGCAAATCACATATAAAGCAGATAAATAGAGCCATCAACAGGGTTTAGGCAGTGTTTAGCCAATAGCTGTCGCTGCACGTGTTAATGGTGTCATTAGACAGGCGGGATGTGATGGGGGATGTATGCTGTTGCTAATGCTGCTGCATTAACAACCTTAAGGTTTAAGAGCTTTGGCTGTGGCCAGGAAGGCCACACACAAACTGCCACACACACACTGGACAATATTAGATCATAAAATGTCCAGTAAGTTTAAGAAGTCTGGGGTTGTGGTGTAAACATTGCTCTAAAAGCCCACTTAAAACAGGAAAGAAATAAATTAGTTTTTGAAAAAGTAAAGTGTTGGATTTGTTGATAAAAAGGGTTACCTACATAAAACATTTTAGTTAAAATACTTTTTTTCTTAAACTGAAATTTCAGTGAGGGCCACGGCCCCCCAAACGTAAAAAAGCAAGGCAAGGCAATTTATTTTGTATAGCACATTTTCGTACACATTGGCAATTCAAAGTGCTTCAAAGAAGAATACAGATTATAGATAAAGTAGGCAATAAAAACAGATCATAGATAAAAGCAAGGGATAAGAAAATCAAAGCAATTAAAATTGGTTTAAAAAAGGTTTAATATAAAACCTTTGAATATATGCTTAACATTTAAAAATGTCACAAAATGAAATTAAATACTGATAATCGAATGGAAATTCGATAATCTAATTATATTGAAAGATTATTTTCTGTCTATTCTAATAACAAACGTATAAGTATAATTGAATAAATTCATTGTTAATTATTATTGTGATCAACAGCTTTGAGATGTTGATCAGTTATCAGCCAATCTCAAATAATAAATTAAATTTGAATGCGTTCCAAAAAGAGCCAATCTAAGATGTTACAGACTATGAAATCCCACCCAAGGTTCTTGAGAGTCTTCCGACCAGCATCACCTATAATGCCTTATGATAATTACATCAGATTTTTTTTTCCATTCAGTTACACAGCTTTATGGCTGTTAAACAATTATTTTGCTATGATGTTATGTATAAAGATTTACAAAACAATAATTATTTATTAGCCAACAACCGACGGAGGATGTTGAGGACATTGTCTGTGTGAGTCAGGGCTGGAAGTGTAGAAAAAAATCTCGAGCCACATTTTGATTAAATATATCCTTTTACAATATTGTAACAAATATGTTAATGAACTAGCTAATCAACTTTTGAAAACAGAGCTGGTGTTTTATGAGTAGCAAGGGTAGAGCAGAGCAGAGCAGAGCTAAAAGACCACAGGAGAAGTTTGAGCTTCAGACTCACCTGTGAGAGCCATTCCTCATCCTCCTGCCCGCTGTGATCAGAGGAAAGGCTGTCATAAGACTCATGCCGGGTGATGGGGCCAGGACTACCAGGAGGCACCACTGCATATAGAGTAAAGAGTCAAGATTAATCATTTCACTTTAGAATGCAATCAAAACAAAAATTATACACACACGCACACACACACACAAATATATATATATATATATGTATATATATATATATATATATTTATATATTTATTTTTTGTGCACCATTACATCAACATTTGCTTTGTTTTGCATAACACGTCATTAAAAAACTAATTATTTAATTAAAACAATTGTTGTGCTATGACGAGCCAATAAAAATGTTTTGAGAGTGTGCGGCAGATAAAAGAGTACAGAGTTGTCAGTAGCAAAGAAAGCAGAAGCTGAGGCAGAGACAGATGGAGCACTTGGAGGCTTCACTAAGCAGGCGCCAAGTATTCAGACTAATGTGCACAATCAGTGGTTTCCCTTCCCACCTCCAGGCAAACACATGCCTTTGTTACCACTGTACATAATACAGCAGTGAATAATAAAGATGTCAAGCACTCATCTGGAGGACACAAGGAGCCCGTCGCTTAAGTTTCCTCCTCTTCTCTCTATCTGTCTAGCAGACATGAGTGCTCACACGGCAGGTGTTCAGACATACTGGGGAAGGTGTTTCTGCCAGGTTCATGTGCCATAAGTAACAGATACCCTCGCAGTGGTTACATGTGCCCTCATAATTTGCTTGTAATGGAAATCAAAGCAACAACTAAGTTAATTTTTGTATTTTTAGATACTACATTAGCAATATTACTTGCATTATTATTGCTCTGAAGTTTGCATGTACTTCAACTTATAAAAAAAATCATACATTTCCAGAAATTGCACACATTTGATTAAGGTTGAAGCAATTCTTCACCATTAGCTACCATGTTTTCAAAACAAATAGGGAGAACTGTTTTGTTGACCAACAGGGTGGGGTTAAGATCGCTGACCTTGTTATGGGCTGCTTTAAAAAGAAGACCATCATTTAATTCGTTAATTTCATCATAATTTCTTAGTTTCTATAATCATTTGACTTTCTCTACAATATTAATTTCATTTTGTGAATTAAGGATCATCATTAGTTTGTCAGTCTTTATCTGTTTCTACAACATGGACCAACAGGGTAGACGTAGCCATGTATTATCAGTGTTTCTCTTCTGTTCAAAGAACAAAGAAGATCCACCAGTTCTAAAAGTTTGCTTTCAGATGTAGTTTACACATTGGGACCCAGTCAAAATCAATTCCCAGGAAGCTCTGGCACCATCTTTTAGCATTTGGCCTGGGAAAATAAGATGTGTGATGGCCGCTGTTGAAATATCAACAGAATTCTGTAAAATGTACTATTCACGAATGTTTAAGTAAAGAGTAATGGGATTGGAAACCCTTGTCTGACATCTTTATTCAAACTTGGCAATATCAGAAGTGGGTGGTAAGTGTTCGCAATTACATGAATAAAACATTGGGTAACCATTTATATTCAAGTAAATTTAAAGATGAGCTACTCTTAGGCACAAAGCTAAGTTTCTCTCAGGGATAAGCTGAAAAAATCTAAAACTAAAAAATTTCACAATTTTTTTCTGATCCATAAGTTTTCACTTCATGCTGTCATCATAGCAGTTAAATAATTTGATGCGGGTTATGCAAAATTTACAACTTTACATATGGTCTGTTTATTTTTTGTCTTAGCTTGTTTAAGTCCAGAAGCTGGAATTGTGTGTGTAGAAGATTTAAGAATTAGTCTATTTTCTTTATATGTTTTAAATAATTGAAAACGTTTACAGTTACTCAATATTACTAAATTTTAAATATTACAGTTACTAAACATTAAAATTGTTAGTTTAGTTCATGAAAATAGTTTAGCAATAATTGTTATTTTATCTGAATTACATCAACTTTACTTATAAACCAGGGAACCCCAAATTCAGTCCTGGAGGACAGTAGACCTGTACATTTTAGTTGCAATATTACTCTAGCTTTAGACTAACTTAACTAGTCCCATCAGATGTGTCATACTGGTTTAATAAAACAAAATGTGCAAGGCTACGTTCTCTACCCTTGTCCAGATTTGGAGATCCTGTGTATAGTTGTCACATGTAATTAAAACATGTCACTGAAGCCATGTCCAAACATACATGGTTAGTAATTGTTATGTAAGCAGCTTAATCCAAGTTTCTGCCTCATTGTCAATTATTTAGAGGTGCCTGACTTCATATTGTATTCATATGTGTGAGATGTTTTTTTTTTCTCACAACAAGGAAAATATCAGTGTCTATGTGTATTTAGATTAATTTTCTCATTTCTAAACACAGATTTTTTTCTGGTTTTGCAAATCATAAAATATTGAAATCACACCATGAAAGGAGACTTTAAAAATACAATTAAAACAAATCTAGGCATAAAGCACTTTTTTTTCAAGGACTGTGCATGTATTGCACAACAAGAAAATAATGCAAGATGCCATCTTCAAAGACTCTTTATATTGCCATTAACTGTGATGACATCAAAGGAAACAACATCTCCACATCTTGACTTTGATTATTGGAAATCAACATGTGAAGTAAGGTATTGATAGGCACCTCTGAGATCTGCTGCCCATATATTCCACTCAATCACAGTAACACTACCCTTGGCTAGAGCACGGCCTTTGCTTATCCCAGCATGCTGCATTATGCGGATATAAATCGTCGAGTGACTTACCGACCCTGATAGGTCAGAACAGAGCCAGACCATGTTACCTCTTAAACACAATCAAGCCTCCCTTTCTCCTTCCCAAAGCCCAGGGGGGCAATAAGTGTTGACTAATAAATAATTGAAGTGTAAGAACAGTAGCTGGCTCTGTAGATCAGGTTACAGTGCCTTCATAATGGCTAAGCGTAAGAGGTCGAGGGCTACTGGACTGTTAAGGGTGGTTTACCCGAGTGTGAGCAACAGAATAAAAAGAAGAAACAAGCGAAGCCTGCATAAACATTGGGCATCGAAGTCACCGCTTATTTACAGATTTGCTGTGGCTAGCAGCACACAATCAAACAGATATCCTTTCAGTTAAATGGTGTTTGTTCAGGTGCATAACAGTGTTCAAATTGACACCTGGAAGCCAAACCAGACTTGGTTAACCTTGTTTTTACTGTAGTTATTTTGCATTACAATCTCAAAATCGCAAACCACTACATTCATTTGTTTGTTTGTGCTGCATGTTTATATAGAGACATGAATATATGATAAATAGGTAAAAGTCATTATGATTTCATTTCTTTTTGATGTTCAGTTTTACTGTAGATTTACAATAAATATTTGCATGCTGCAATATTGTTCATAGGTTCCAGCCACACGCACACAAACAATACATATATATAAATAGTAAAATGATGCAACATTTAATTCTTAGAAGTGTAATTCATTACGAAATAAATGTAAGACTATATCCTTTTTTAAGGAATGTTTGTAAATTTGCATATATATTGTAAAATTATGATTTTAATACTTATTGTATATACATTTATTTCCTAATAAAGTAACCCTTTTAAGATTATATCATTTTTAAATGAATATTTGTACATTTACATATACTATAGCAGTTCAATTTAAATTCTTAAATGTTTACTTCATTAGAAAAAAATTCTCCAAAACATTAACAACTGTAACTCATTTTGTAGATGGATACAGTAAGTTTGCTTAAATGGTTGTGCAAGTTTAACAAAAAAATATTCCAAATTAAGCAACATTATAAATTTATTTCAAAACAAAACATGTTCATAGATTTGAAGTCTGTGTTCACTAACGATAGCATCTATCAATTCATAGGATATGTTTAACAAATTATACATATACTCAAAATAAAACTTAATTAATTAATAAAACACTTATCTATAAAATTCAATATTATATACGCAAATTCATATTTTTGCTTATAAATGTATGTATAAGACAACAATCATTTTAGCTATGCTTCCCCAATATGTATGTTTTGATTCTAATCTGAATCATATAGGAACAAGACATTAGAAGTCTGAACATATCTATTATGCCAAAAACAAGCATGTTTTGGCTCCAGCTTTCTGCACGAACCCTCACACCTATTCTTAAGAAGCCTCGAGTCATTCATTAGAGACTCCCAGACACACAGCCGCCACTGACTCTGCTCTATGACAGCTAATGGCGCAAGCTGAGGATTCCCTGAGCGCTGTCAGCGGGACCTAAGGAGCTTCGCCCAGGCCAGTGTGTCCTTGTTATCTTCCCATCATCTTGGTATCATCAGCAATGGCTGGGTAATGCTCCCCGTCCCAAGTGCTGCCAAAGCCTGGGCAGATGGACAGGTGGAGATAGTGACCAAGAAGTGGCGCCACGGTTGCTTTTATCACCAGTCGTGCAGGCTCCAGCTCCTCTGACCCTACAGTCCGCATGCTGCATTTTTAATCAGTCAGGTCATCCAATCTAGAAGCAAGACCAGAGCTGTCAATCAAATAGCCGTGCTGGCTGCGAGTACTCACAGTTTGAGGGTAAAAGCACACACCCTGCCCTGTTCCAAGGTGCCTGAGCCTGGGAACTGTCCTCTACCCATGCCCCCTCAGCGCTCTTCCCTACACTGGCTTCTTCAGAGTGGCCCTTTACAAAGTCATTACAAAGAAATCGGCAGCCTGATAACACGAACGTCCAGCCAAAGCTTCATTGTTCAAGTGTTGCAGTGAGACCTAGCTTGAACATGAAGGCAAATGAACATATACCATTATGTCAATGTACTAGCATGGCTGTAACTTGAACTAGAAGGTTACATTCGACACATGCATAATAGTGTGAGATATAAGGTCTATTAAAGTTGCAGTGTTTAAGAAATGAATCGCAAGTGATCATAAAAGAATTATAGCGCATCAAGAGACAAAAGTATTTGTGTTACGTTCAAGCACTAATGCTACTGAAAGAACATTTAAAATATGTATTAAAAAGTTTTTGGGTGTGCTTCAATTTCGTGTTTTGACATGGTACGTTTCCTCTTTCCGGTTCTCCAAATATTCAAAGTTCCCTAGCATTTTTTGCATGTTTTAGTACAGTTTCAAAACGATGCCTCAAGTCAATTTCTGATTGGTTCATGCAAGTTTGTGTGATCCTATTTTCCCTTTCTCTAAGCTCAAAATGGCTTAATTGTCACGTCCATTGGCTAAAGCACCATCCACTAACCAATTAGATGAATGGCTAAAGCATCTCAAACGCGCTGACTGAGCCAGAAGTGTAGGAGTAGCAGAACAGCTTAAGATAAACAATAAAAATACAGTGAGTTACTAAATGTTTCAGGTAAAAATTGTGTTTTGACTTCCGACAGATTAATATGTTAATCGGAAACGGGAGGATTTTTTGTACAAGCAAAACTCAGCAATGGGAATGAGGGAAGAATGAATGTGGGAGGAACAGGCTCATTTTGTGGATTACAAGCCTTTGAGGTGATTCAAAGACATAGTGTATGATAAATACGGCATTTTGAAGTTCATTAAGGCTGCAGCATTAGAAGGTGATTGAAACCAAATAATAAAATATGAAAAGCGAAACGGCAGTCATGGTGGCGCAGTGGGTAGCACGGTCGTCTCACAGCAAGAAGGTCGCTGGTTCTAGTCTCGGCTGGGGCAGGTGGAATTTCTGTGTGGAGTTTGCATGTTCTCCCCGTGATCGCGTGGGTTTTCTCTGGGTGCTCCGGTTTCCCCACAAGTCCACATCTTTACACATAGATTTGATGCAGACTTTTGTTGATCAATAATGATTGACTGAGATACTCGTATTACTTCACAAATAACTGAACTTAAAAGATGCCCTTGAGATCAAAAAGGCATTTTATTAAATAATAAAAATAAAAATCAACCTAGCAGTTGGTGCTGGTGCACTTTGTAGAAAAAATAATTGTAAATAAAGTATAAGTGGGATTAATAGACTGTATCACTTGTCATATAGAATGTAACTTAACATCAATCGGGTAACTTGTATTCTGGGGAGAGGAAACAGTGGATATCTTAATCAAGTATTTCTGTTGCAGTACCAGTTTTGACCACAATTGCACATTCTTTAAGTTAGATCTAGTGATAACATATACCACCATTGAATTTGAACAGAATGATCCGAAAAAATTTCACAACTGAACTCCAGATATACAACAATAGCAGTACCAAAAGTGTAGCAACAAGTAAATAAATGTGGTACACCAAACCAGACTCAAAAAGACATAAACATTAAAATCTACTACTGTTGCATGCATATTTTAAATAGATACCAACGTTAATGTAGTGAGCAAGCTCATTATGCACATATTTGCCCCCTGGTGGACAACAGCCACGCTGATCCGCAGCCATGGCCCCTCATGCCCAGTTATTTCATCCCTCTGACACATGGATGCCGTCTAGGCCAACTCCTGAAGAATGTTCAACCCGTTAGGCCTTGAGCACTCAAGCCTTTGTGGCAGAACAGAAATGTGAAGCTTAGCCTTAAGGACTCAGGCAGCAAATTACTCATTAATGTATATGATTATCCAGCAAACGCAACAATGCTCACTTATTCAAGATATATTAGATGTGTGGTCATCCATGAGCCTCCTGCCCTCCAGTTGCGTCCTCTGCCTTTCATATGTCAACCCAAAGTGCTTGTGCTCTCTGTGCTCTTGTTATTAAATTACATGGGTTTAAAACCATTCTAATTGGTTTAATCTCAATGCTGGGTTAATTTGGCGCTAAGATGGGTTTCAGGGTAAGGATGCACTATAGAGTGACAAAGGTCTAATTCACAACACCAGCAGATATATACACAAGTGTTTCACCAAATGCTACATGAAACCGAATGCTAATTTAGACTTCAAACACTGCAAGGCCAAAAAAGTTATGCAGGCACTTACACTATAGGATAATAAAAACATAATATTTTCATGGTGATGTTAACATATACATCTATTTTATTAAAGGGGCAGGACATCTTCCTGTATTTCTTTTTTAATAGGAAAGTTTAACGATGATAACTACCTTCACCTTTATTCAAAGAAAAAAAAATTGTAGTTGAGATACTCATTAATAAAAATCATGCTGGGGAGCAGTTTTCCTCTGGTGCTGGCACACTTTGGAGAAAAATAAAATTTCAGGCTGTTTCCCACTAGCCAAGTTGGCCTTGAACCGAGCACGAGCATAACTTTCCTTAAAGTGGGGATTAGCCAAACAACTCAAGTTGGCTGTAGCTGGTTTGAAATGGAGCAGCTCAGCTTTAGTTAGCAAAATGTGACCAACGGGCGTGAAATGGTTTAAAAAAATCCCCACTGAGGACCCAAACTTGTACACTTACATCCAGCCAGGAGGTATTGATAGTACTGCACAAAGTCCGAAGCCAGTACCAAGGGGTGGTTGCTGTTGAAAGGTGGTTGTAGCTCATTCCACTGCGGTGTCCTACTCAAAACAAACACGGAAATCAATTTAGGAAGCACATAGTGAGGGGTCAGATGTATATAACAGTCTCTTGCTGAGCTATAATGGACTCAAACTCTCTACAGGCCGGGGAGCTTCCATTTTACTAATCTCAAGTGGGTTGCAGAGGCAATACAGCTCAGTACATTCAATCATTTAACATGCACAATCTGATCAGAAAGCCATTCTGAGAGCAACCCCCGCCTGTTTCCATTTTCTCTGCCTGGTCACAAGCATTACTGCCTTACAGCTGTGCTCGGTGCTTGAGTTGGTGGCAGGCTGTGACGTTAATCATTTGCTTGCCCTCATTAATGTGCCATTTAAGCTGTTTTATGTAAATGATATGACTGCAGCGGGTCGTGTCGGGTGCTCTGTTGAACTGAAGGTGAAGTGTACAAGCAGGTAAATAGGTGTGGCGCTGAGAGCCCCGGGGCATGACCTGGCAAGATTCCAACAGGCTCTTGGACAGGTGTTCAGCTCCAAAGGTGTGTCGTCACCTATCTTTTGGGCTGTGCTGATTGGTCTGGGCTCCAGCACATGCTCCACCACGTTTCCATAGCAACTCAAGATGTACAGCGATTCGACAATAGCCTGGCGTGCCTGATCTGGAGAAAAAAGGGGTCAAGATCATGCGTCTCTTTTATTTTTGTTTAAAAATTATTTTTATTTTAAATTAGGTTGCACTTAGTTGAGGAACCAGTTTCTATGTGTCCCGGTTGGTAAAAGACTGTAATATATACATACATATATAAATATATATATACATACATATATATATATATATATATATATATATATATATATATATATATATATATATATATATATATATATATATATATATATACACACAATTCAATTGTCTATGGGGGGGAAATGGACTCATCTAATAAAAAAATATTGTCTATTTCACAACAAATATTTAGTTTTAACAGTTTAGCAACTTTACAACCAGACAGATTTCTGTTTCATTCTTTCTTGTAATTTGTGTCTTTTATTTTTTATTTATGATTTGATGAAAGAATACTAAACTCCCAGAAAAATTGTCAAATATATGTTAGTCTCAAATAAAGAAACATGTATATTTGAATTAGTATAATTAACAGTAGCAATCAGTCTTTAACTGTGGTGGGTGAACAATGTTGCAAGGCATACAGACCTTTCTCTCGCTTCATGTTGGGGTTTGTCATGAACCAGGAGCGCGAAGCGGCAAAGACTGCAGCCACACAGAACTCTCCACCGATAGACTTACTGGGTGAGATCTGGGGAGGCGGCTTAGTTTTGCTAAACAAAATAAAAAAAACAACACCAAATGAATATGCTATAAATTTGTGTATTAATAAAGGTTTTCATAACCAAAAATGTTAACTTTTAAATATTGGATCAATTTCACTTTGTGCAAAACTAAAGACAGTGATCAGTCTTTCTGGCTTCTTCAGCTGAAAATTCATCAATTAAAGAACAAACACTTTTATTGTTTACACATAAAAATGTAAGGATTCAAATTTACAATATGACAAATACATTAAATATTTTGCCAACAAGATTCTATATTTGTTTTTGCTTCATTCATAACGTAATCTTCACTCTTTACACTTAACTTAATTCAATACTGTAATGTTCTTGTACAACTCTTGCTCTGTGTAAGAAATGTAACGGCTGAAAAGTGTATCCCAAGACTCTTTGAGTCGAGTTACTTCAGAAAGGTGATAATTAACCTTCCCAATTTCTGAATAATCAGTTTCTTTATCTCAAGACTGCCAATAAAACTCATGCACACAACCACACTCCAGATAGTTCCAGCCAAGCATGCATATAAATATTCAAATACACACAAATGGATATGAAAGAGAGGCAGTAACACAAAACATTGCGGTTTTCAATGTGCATCATGGCAGTCAATGTATTCTTTCTGGAGATATATTCAGTCACCACAAACACCATCAGATCATAAAAAATCCTACTCCAAAACTACTGGTATATTCCACACGTTGTGAGCAAAATTTTCAAGTGTATTAAAAAACACCTCGTTTTTCCTATTATAACAGGTTCAGTATTGATGGAATAATGCAGTATATAGATTTGTGGGACAGATTAATGTGAAAGAAAAGGAATGGGATATACTTAAATATTATAGCATTTTACCTGCAAAAGAGTGTTTAGGTCCTCTACATCTTTGCGTTAGTTACTTCACTGAATTCAAGAAAATGTTTGTCAGCTTGATTGGTGTATGCTTAGTAAATGTGGCCCTGGGACGCATTGGGATCTTATTCAGCAAATGTTTTGTTCTTTTGCTCTGTAGCTTTACATGTCATATGCTAATAATGCAAAGTGGTTATTAAGTATGTGAGGCTGTCAATGTACCACTAGCGTTCAACCTCCCTCAAAAAAAACCTAGCTGTATCAAATCATCTAGTTTCAAATGGTTCTCTCTAAGAAAACAAGGCTCTCTGACTGTGCATTGCGACAAAAAACAGAAGATGCATGATTTGAGAGTGATTTATATGTTAAGTCAACAGGTAGGTGAAATCTTGAATCTATGCGGAGAAGCCACAAATAGTGTGATGGAATGGCAAAATGTTGCAAAGAGTGTTAACATCGATACTGCAGAAGCTTTTTTCTATTAACTATTTAAACTTTTCTGTATGTTTGCAATAGCCAACATTTAACCAATCAAGAGTTTCCGAGAGCTGTCATATGATAAAATCCGAAAACCAGGAATGGCAGAGGGTGCGCTCAAAAGAATGACAGAAGCCCCTCTTAAAACCAACAAAATTAAATACAGTTTTCTTTTTATAAATTAATCTATTTTAACATTATTAATATGTTCGATATATTTTAAAGCTGTAACACAAAATTAATAGACACACATCTGAATTTGGATTTTCTTGAACTTGGACCTGCATTATTGTGATGACCAACTATGAATGATTGCATGGCAGTTTAGTGATGTCGTCACTGTTGAAAGAAGGTGTTGTTTAATGTTTTTAAAACTGCTTCTTAGAAGTTTTTTGTTATTGAATTCTGTTTCTGTGTTCATATGTGTTCTTGCTGTACGCTAAATCCAAGAGATGACAAGATTTTTTTTGGTGCAATCTCACACTCACCATTGGCGATGTTTGTTTTAATGGCTGATATAGCAAATCAAGTGGTTTTGTTTGTTGATTGTAGTGACTGCAACATTAGTAGTAGATGTTTTGTCGTATAAAAGTAGTAGGTTGGACTTTGATGATCCTCCCTTATCATTAACAATAAGAGTATTTGCAAAACATGTAAAACATAAAGAAATCATTACCATACCAAATTATTTATCATCACACAAATTAGATTAAAGCATGTGACAAAAAAAAGTAATTCAACATAAAAAAATAAACATAGGGCAGCTTGATTTGGTAAAATTAACTCAATTAGATTAAAGTACAAGTACATGTTTTGTTTTAGTTGGAGCTAAATATAACTTTAGATGGAAATTGTGTTCTGTATTTAATTGAGTTATTCCAATGAGTTATTTTATTCAGTGTGAATTTTACCTACAGGAAAAGAGTAAGTAAACTATTTATTGCGTCCATTTAGGAACATTTCTCAGATTTTCCAAGTCTTGATAATTGGTGGTACTTGATACTACTTGATACTTACTTGATACTACTTGGTGGTATCCAATAAGTGCCCTTTATCAACTTTTCACTAGAAACAGACATTTAAAAGAACTTTAAAAGATTTTGATAATTATATGACTAAAAACAGAGGAAACACAGAATTCTCTTGGTGCTAACAAAATATTTAAAAAAAAACTGTTAGGGTGATTGTTTTTGTTGTGGGATGACGCTTGCAAAGTCAACACGGTAAATCTGAATGTTGGAAATTTTGTTGAGTTGCAAATTTATAATGCGTTATGTATTCTCTGACTGATCCAGTGATCAGAATACAATGATTCAATGTAGAATAAAACAGATGAAACATAGAAATTAACAAATGGTGCACAACATCTCATGTCTGCTTTGAACTACACCTCTGACCTTCAGAGTTAACTGTCCCAATGATGGCCAAGAGTAATGGAAGGTCAAAAAAATATTTATTTTGTCTCAATCAACATTTTACTTAACCACCAGTGCAAACATGGATAATGGTAGTATGGATGTGTTTAAACAAACAGGTGAACTAGTTACCTACATTTGTAAGTTGTAATTAGTACCTTATTTTATCATGACAGACTCTAGACTCCACCTATCAGCTTAAAAACTTTTTACTTTTGATAAATTTATATAACTTTAACTAATGGATAACCATATCATGTAATTCGCTCAATTCAAGTCTGTAATCAAATGACAACCTGAGTAATTACGCATAAAAATAGCAGATAACTGCAGAACAAATCTGCCGATTATAATGAAATTGTTGAAGACGGAGTCTGGACTGGGAGTTAATGTGGATGAATTGTCCAGTGTTTGAACCGGGACTCCTCCAGCCTTGCATTACACTAATAGGTGTTGAGTGACCTGTTGCTGAGCTGCACTCTCACTCTGTCACTTCCCTTAAAACTGTCATCATGTCGTAAATTACTCTTGGGATGAGGAGTGATCTTGACATCTTTGTTTAGCCGACGAAGATGAAGACTGCTGCTTGAGAGAGACTAAAGACTAAGAAAAGAAAAGTACGGGGATATTGGCAAAAGTGTACTGCTGTTGGAAGGAGGTGAACCGAATAACTAAATATTGCAGTGATACAGACCAACGAAGAAGAGATATGAACTGAATGCTTGGATGAAGCATAACCATCAACGTATTTCTGCATGTCAGAGTAGAAAAGGAAACTAATCAAAATTGTTTATTCACTACATGATGTCAAAAGTCCCTTTTCACTATACCAAATCTACAATTATTAAGCAGAGATTGTAGAGGAAAACAAAATATGAACATCTCAAATATAAAATAAGATGTGGTTTGGCTTTATTGACAAATCATCAGAGGGATACAAAACATGAAATAAACTATTTTGGCGCCACTTTTTGGCTTTTTCAAGCTTGAAGCACTTAGCAGATTGAATGCTGCAACGATGGATGAAAAGCTGTTTTCAATGCAAAATCAACTTCAATTCGCTCCTCTTAGATCATAGACTGACAAATTCCACCACAAATCTTCGAAGAATTTGCCTGTTTTGTAGTGCTTTGCAAGATAAGTCTCAAAAGATTCTTTAAAAGGAAAATAATATGTTGCCAGTAATAATGATGAGACCAAAAACGCTGCAGAGAGCTGAAAGCTAGGCATAACTTTGAGGGCTCATCTGCTAGTGGTGGACTAAAGCCGGCCAACAGTGGTAAGAGCTTTTTAAAGAGGCTTTGGTCAGATGAGTTGGTTGACATGTTCTTATTTGAGTGCACTTTACACATACAAAGCACAATAATTTCCTTGAAGCAACCACTGAAGCTGGATTGACTTTCCTCTGGCTCTGAATGAAAAAGGCAAGCATGAGTCAAGCTTCAATGGATAAAAGATTATTCTACATAAATATTGGCATGGGGCAGCTTGTGGACAAAACGTATCTGAAAATCGATAAATTGTGAAACAAAACATATTTAATAACATGTAGGAAAAGAGAACAAGAGACAAATTCCATCTTCATTCTATTGGCATTTCCCCTGCTTCTCTTCGAGTGTTTTTCCCCTCTCTCTCTAACTAATTCACTGAGAGGACTCCTTGCATGTCCTTTCCACTTTTAATTTAACATATGAGGACTTTTGACATGAGCTAATAGCTTTTCCTCAAGGGCATAATTCAATCTGTGATGTCCACCATCAAAGCCTGGCCACATTACAGTCTCGGCCACAGAAGAGGCGCCATCAGGGGGAAAGCAGCCCCGATTTGTTTTCAAACAAATGCGAGGGCTCGCCTTAAATGACAAAAAATGAGCACAGATCTTATTTGGAATTATCAGGGAACTTACCGTGACCATCTCACCATATGGTCGCTGTACATCAGGCAACGGGGCCCATGCTGCAACACTCATGAAAGGCTCTCGCAAAATGCAGACATATCTCTCAACGTCACATTTATTATCTCACAGCAGCTTTTCCTCGAACACAGCTCGGGCACACAGCCATGGTCCACACACACACCATGGATGCCATTTGGGAGGCCGGCATCAAACGTTCAAAAAGAAACAGAAACTTTTCCCCTCCATTTCCAGCGTTCCAGCTCATTGGAATAAAGTTGAGGAAGGTGCCTGATTCGGCATGATTTCCCAGTTCCTTTGAGAGACCTCGGAAAATATGAGTTCCCCAGGTGTGAGCACAGCTGTGCATAGCATTTAAAAAGTTGGCAAGATTTTTTGTTTTATGAGTGTTGTTCTAATTCATGTGTATCTCTCAACTTCTGAGCAATTCATGCTTGAAACAGAATAAACCCAAAACTTACTTTCACTAAAGATTTACCTTCTAGAGATTAAATTCACAACACAACTTAAGCATGAAATCCCCAATAGAAATATATATATATATATATATATATATATATATATATATATATATATATATATATATATATATATATATATATATATATATACAAAATAACAAAAATTAAGCTAAACATATTTAATCATTTGTCTTAAAGTATGTTTAATATTTTACCCTAAAAGCAATAATCTGAAGCTAAAATGCTGTTGGGCTACTTTATTTCTAGCCTGGATTAGAGAGTTTTGGTTTTGCCAAGTCCATGGGAGTTTAAGAACACTCTCTAAAAGGGAAAACTTAACATTTAGTTCAACATCTAAATCAATCATCATTTCAGATGAAAAGAGCAGCTAAAATTAATGTGTCCAGGCCAGATGAGAGGAAGCTATGGGGAATATTAAGATTTATCATGTTAATGATGAGGCTTTGAAATCTGTGCACCCTCTGAGAGCACACAGAGAAGTGGAAGACAAAGATCTAATTATAACATGAGACGGAAAACACAAAAGAAGATTATCCATTTAAATGGTAAATGAAAAGCCTTGTTAACATTAAAACTTGCAACTTACATTAACTTTTTACATTTTAGATTTTAATTTTGACTATGTTATGTATGTTACCTTGAATATCAATAATCACTTGAAAGATGTTATTTAGCTCCATACACATTGGTAAAAAGACTAGCAGATCAGAATTGGGTTAAAGGAACATATACACATTGAGAAAGTCAAATTTCAGACCTTACTAAAATGATCTCAGCGCTGCCATAGATTAATTAAATAAATCAAAATTTATATACACCATGCTTTTTGGAGTTGCTTCAACGCTGCTTTACAAACAAACAACCAAATGTGAATTAACATCACTGAAATTAAAATTCATATTGGATTACATTTATATAGGGTAAGAGAAGAGTTACCATATATTAATAGGTAAGGAAATTTAAAGTTACTTTTGAAATCAGGAAAAATATTTTGTTGTTCAAGGGACCTACGGGGGACAGGTTAACAACGGGAAGAAATTTCAAAACCTGCATTATATAAGCCGAATGTGGAGGAAATTTTTTGCATTTTTAGGTTGTAGAGGGAGGAAATACAGAGCACCTGGAGTTTGAAAAAGCAAGCCACAAGAACATGAACTCTCCCATAGATTGTACCCTCTGTAAGATGGATGCAGTTGGTGCAAGTGACCTCGCAAAGGGAGTCAGGCTGAGTAGTTGCTAATCACCTAATGCAGAAATTGCATTAAACACAAATGCCCACTAAAGCATACACAGATAACTTCATGAAACTCTTTACAGATTAAAAAGTTTAAGATTAGATTAGAAACTTAAAAAAAAAAAAAGCTTTTCCATAATCAGTTTCCATTTCAGAAAAAAAAAATGTTTTGAGGTTGTGATTCAAAGGCAACATTTTATAAGAAGGTTAATAACTGATTTAACACTAAAAGTGTCTACTCTGTGTGTATATCTCTCCATATACCAGGTGCTATGTGAAGAATATCATATTCAAAGACAATGTGTGTGTGTGTGGAGGGGAACTGATTAACTGGAGATCAGTAACACATTTTGCAAAGAATCCCATTTTAGAACAAAGCATTTTAGTTCACTTTCCTCTAGTGTTCTATTCAGCACTTTCATCAACGTTAAATAATCTTGTCCAACATAAAATGAAATACAAAAAGAGAACACAAAAACAAGCATTTAATGTTTCAACAGCTTGTATAATAAAGTAAAGGCATGACAACAAAAGCGCTTGAAAATGATTTAAAGATGGGATGAAGTGAGAACCAATCATGCTGGGATTGAACTGGAAAAACTCACCATGGAGTTTTAATGGAAAAACATCCAGCCCCAAAGAGGTAGGGTCTTCATGAAGGGATAGATACACAGAGATAAATGGGAAAAACGTTATTATTTGGCTTATCCTAGAATTTTACATTAGTTAAAAGCCTATTATGCGTTCAAATTAAAGAAACTCGATTTCCTTCAAACTCCACTGGTGGTAGTTGGAAAAATGGGAGACATGAGGTCAGTGTCTTCCAGTCTAACAGTTCAATAGAAGTTCAATAGCAGTTTAATTGAAGTAAGATGCTGGGAGAGATGTTTTATGCTGAAGGGTTAGTAGAAAGGAGAAGTGGATCCCTGATCTACGGCCAGAGCAATGGATGACCGTAAACATTTTACAGCCAATAGTGTTTCCCAAAAGCAATAAAAAGGACATGAAATCCAACTCTGGCAGAAGTCGTTGTTCACTCTGCAGTCTTTTGGATGGCTTTACTATCCAGTAGGGGTGAATCACTGTCTGTGAAACAAAACCTTACAGTTTTAAACAGACACTGAACTTTTCTCACTGGCAAACGTCTATCATGAAGTATTTCCCAGATCACATAAACCGTGGCCAGTGAGATGAATAACAGCCAGGCTAAGTTTAGCTTATAATCGCCATTGTGTTTGACATTCTGAATAATGAATGAAACACATTCACACATGAGACCTAAAATACTCAAACATCAGGGCCTGAGCTCAACAATCAAGCCAGCAGGTTGCTTAGTAGCGTCTCAAGTGGCACAGTCCAGCCCTGGAGTGAGACACTTCAGCTGAAAGGACCGAGCAAATATCCAGCTGTGAAAATGGATGGACAGTGCTAAATGAATGCATTTCCATGGAGATGTAAACATGCTAGAGCTGGGTTTGTTTAGCGCCATTGAAAATTGCTTGATGTTAGTATAGCTGCAAGACAGAAAATGTCTACAAAAGATTGCAGAGAACATTTGCATTGATACAAGTGAGACAAACAGGCAATTGTGCATTTTATGTTTATCACATGACACTTACTCGCACTTCTAATAAGATTAGACTCGACTGCACATTCTCACAATAACATAAAAAACGCACGTAGAAAGCAGCTTGGATTCAAATCCGTAGAGTGCTTTGAGGCACTTTTTTATTTATTTTTTTAAAGATATGTATACACGGGAAAATGCCTGCTGATGGGAAGAAAGAAGTCACAGCAAGTGGGCACAGAGGGCAATAACCCCACTTCAGCAGAATAATCTTTCACACGTTTATCTCCCTGCTTTCCGTGAGCCCAAAGCTCCACTTCCAAAGGCATTAAAGGTAGGTGATTTGCACAAATGTTTTATGCCATGACTTGTCACATGGTTGGGCAGCAGCAGAGCTCTTTAAGCTATTCATACGGTCATTATGGCACTATGAGACAATGGGCCAAAAGCAGCTCAATACACGTATTACACTAAGCCCTGCACATCTGTGAGGTCAGATCCAGCCATCCAGTAACACACAAGAATCAACAGAATGAGGGAGGTGCTAAGGATTTGGAGCTTTCAGCAGAACCACAGACTAAATGTAGAACATGTTTTAAAAAACTGTACGGTGTATATAAAACATCTAAAAATGTCCAATTTAGAGCTGAAAATAAACATGATATTAATAGATCCCAAGAATTACTGTGTGTAATATCAAATCTCACCTCATAGATAGCCTGAGGGAAAGCGTAATTTCGCTCAGGGAAGCTTGAACACTGCTTGAAAACAAAAAAAGGAGCAGGCATTGTGGCTTTTGCTTCAAAGCAGTAAATCAATATAGATCTTAAAGAAATTCATCAAAAATCAATGCAATATTAAAGATTGGGACATTGGTGTATTAGAAAATAACCTTAATATTTTGAAAAGACCCTAACTGTTGTTTTCAAGTCCCTAAAACTATAAACCTTCTAAATACACAAATAAATAAACAACTAAACAAACAAATACATAAATAAACAAAAACGAATAAACAAATAAATACAGACACACACACACAACTAAGTAAACAAATTAATTAATTCATTAATTTACTCATGTGTAGCAAAAAGTGGATTAGCAATTAGCAACAGAAAGAAAGTTTTTTGTATTTGTTTTTATTAGAAAGTATGTTTATTTTAGGTATGTTTGTTGGGGATTTCAACCATCAACGAACAGAGGAATATATCCTGTACATTTCTTGACAAATATTATTATCAAATTATTTGGTAAATAATTGACAAATCAAACAAATCCTTTACAGATAAATAATCTAAATAAATTAAGTAAAAACTTGGATTAAGAGTGAAAGAAACAATAGAAGATGGTTGGTACAAAGCAGATTCAATTGTTTGCTCCTCCTGCACCATTGTACCTGATTCAATCACGACAGCAAACGTCCAGTTGCATTATTATAGAGACTCAGAACATTGTGAGGAAGACCGCTCTCTCTTGTCGTGTTGAGCGCCTTTGCTATTCCCAAGCTACATCTCTGAGTGCAGCACATTTGAGGGTACAATTTGTTGGGCATGTTGATGGGCAAAGAGAATATGAGCAGAGACAGCTGTGTGCTAGCAAACAGCTGACTGACAGGCATACATACAGACACACAACATAGTTCAGCACAACACAGCACGTCCCCTGTCTGCCACCACATATGCTAGCCTCAGCTAAGAGAGGAGAGAGGGATGAAATAAGACTGGACTCAATGAATAGATGCACTGGTGAAACAATGACACAACCCTAGACTCAGCAGCCCCACAGAAAAGAACTTGGAGCAAGTAAGAATGAAACCATAATGAAATCCATGAAGGGTTGAATTTTTCAAACATCAAGTTTAATGGATGCTTTATTTCAAAACTAGCAGTTAAAACCCTTCTCAGTGAGGTTAAGAGATGTCCGTCTCTGTTGAACTCTAACCAGACACTCCTGTATTTCGTTAGTAAATTTCCCATTCAAACTTTACATTTAAATAAAAATAAACAACTGGAATAAGTCATAATTATGTTTAGTCAGTATGTAAATGGGCACTGGAGTCATTGATATGGCAACCAGTCTCTACCGGCATGTTCAGGTTTCATGGGGAGCGACCGCATGTAGTGATTGTAATAGTGCATCTGGCTCAAGAACTAACGACTGGGACCCATATGCGGGTGAAAGCAAGTTTGCATGTTTGTGTAAATTCAGGCAATCATCTGGCAAATGACGGTTTGATGACACTTAAGTGCTTGAGCTAGAGTCAAGAGTTCATGCAAACTCTTGCCGCATTTCAAATCCCCAAACACAGTTCTCGCAAATCACCGTCGTAGCTAGGGCTTCGGTGTCTTGTGATTGACAACAATTGGGTTTGCTAAAATGCTTGACAACTGGTGTGCAAAAAAGGCTACATGGCAAGGCTGCCAGCAATGCCAAGAGCACTCTGGCTTCATTTTATAACCGAATTTGCATTGAGATGCATGCCTGACTTGCAACAGGATAAACATAGACGATAAACAAGATAACTAGTCAGATTTTACATGTTCATAGTACTAAAAAATCAACATAAAAAAAAAACAACAACATTTAGAGGCAGGAGGTTTAAAACTTTTTTTGTTGGTATCTTTTAAGTATCTAATAAATCATAAAGGCCACTTATTAAAATCTAAAACATTAAGGAAAATGTAGTGAAATGATATAGAGAAACCTACCCAGTGCGCTTGGTGATGGTGCCTAAGGTCATTGGTTGCTTTATTTGTGCAAGTGGTAAAACTATCGTCAAACTGGGTAGTGGAGACAGGCGAGGGTTACCCATGTTGTTGTTCGTGAAGTTATTGTAGGATTCTTGACTGGTGAGTTTGGCTGTAAAACAAAAAGGAAACATTTTACCATTTATACAGGCCCTACATTCACCTTTTGCAAGATCACTGCTCTTACTGGTACTACTAGTACTTATCCTTCAATACTGATATTTTTACAGCCAGAACAGGAAACAATTATATCTATACATTCATCCACTTCTATATTTATTTAAACAAAATATATAGTAGTCTACGTCTAATCAAGCGGTACAACAAAATTAAAGAGGCCCTTTTCAGTTTTCTAACTCAATTATTTTTTTTCCCTTTCAAAATTCAATATTTCAGAGAAGTCCAATAATCTCAACGAACGCTTTTCTTGCTTCCATTATAATAAAGCCAGGAAGAGGTTTTCAGGGGTCTGGAGAAATACCTGAGACACAAAACAATGATTATCTGAGGGCAAAAGCGCTGAGAGCAGCCGTGCCACAGTGTTGGAGGGGTTTTAGATCATTAGCCGACCTCTCTGTCTGCCTCTAATACCCAGAAATGCTGTCTTTGTGCTTAACCAAAGAGAGGCCATTTAGGCCTCATGGCCCTCTATAAAGCCCAGCTTTGGCTGGAGACATAACACAAACCCCTGTGCCATTCCCCATAGGGTCCGGATCTCAAGGGTCCTTCAGATTTCAAAACCACTACACCCCAAGCGCAGCCACCTTTTGTGCGCAAGAGCAGCAGAAAAGAAAAGGAATTTGAACAGGAAGCAGCCTGAAAACCCATGATGGTGCTTCTGATGGACAAAGGCGGGGAGTTGAGGAAGAAAACTCTTAATGAATTTAGCATCTTTACAAGAAGGACATACTTGGTCTCTGCACACTTTTTAACCCCAACTAAATCAAATCCTGGACAAGTATGCAAACACTGTCATGGCGGAAGAGCTTAAGCCCTCGGAAAGCAGAGATGATGTGAAACTCAGCCACCGGATGACGTAAAGTCAGAGTGTGGAAGGCATATGGATGGAACCCTCAAGAATGGCACGTCTGAGAGAGGCAAGGCGGCTGGCCAGTCAAAACGATACAGCTTATGGAGCTGTCATTTGATTAATGACTCATGCGTGATGGTCGGCGCAGTGATACACAGCAAGCCAATGTAAAGAAGATTCATCGATGCAAATCCACAGCAGTCACAGGCCTAACTCCAAGAGGCCGGTCGGGTCACACTCTGTCACCTGACTCTTCTGTTCAAGCTCACTCTGCTCCATTTGCATTTTCTTCTAATGGCACAGACCTGGCTGCCCTGTCACTGATATCTTGTTTTTCTCCCCCAAGCTGTTCTATTTGCATCTGATAAAAGCAATGAACACAAGCAATCCATTTAAACTGACGCTTTCCATTTATTATCTGGTCAATTTGCACAACAGAAGCTATAAAAAAACAACAATCTTACACAAACAATCTCTGCACCGACAATAAAGGAAAGGGAAAATGGCAGCCTTGAGAGGCACCAGTGTGCAAAACACAACGGAGAACAAAATATCTCTCAACGTTCCAACGTGTCAGCGGTTGAGAAATCACCAGGCTTTAGGAGCATCTGCCAAAGACCTGAATTCCAAAGAAAGAAAAAAAAGTCACGCTATCCCATCCAGGTTTCCCAGACATGCTCCTGTAAGAGCGTAGTTTGGGATTAGGAAAGGAGGGGGAAAAAAAAGGATGAGTGGAGAGAAAAAGAAACAATGGCGGTCCTGCCGCACTCAAGGGGAAGGCGCTGTCATGTCAAGCCTGCCTGCGCCAATTCCCAGAGCCATCATTATTAAAATACACACTTTCAAAGGAGGGGAACTACAAGTGGAAGGCAAAGTAAAAGGAGAGGCCAGAAAGTGCCGGATAAAAGCAATCCCGGAGGACAAAGTGAAAACAAATTAAAAGGACCATTATAAAACACAGATGCTGCAAAGAAAATAAACTTCACATGATTTAGTGTTTTTAGAAGAAATCAGACATCGGTGGAAAAGCCATTCCGGGTTGCCTCTGCTCCTTCAGTATCTGCTTGCTGCTATTTTCAAGCTTTCGGTGGGGTCAAGCAAGCCTATGTGAAAATGGCCCGCTGCCAGTCTTTTTCCCAACTGCTAGTGAACGTGAGGGCTTTCAAATTGACAGTGGACCTTTTTCCCCTGAAAGTTTTCGAGTTGTACGGCATCAGCTTTAATGAGGAGAAACATTATATGAAACTTCCTGACTATTACCAGACTCCGTGCCGTACGAGCATTTTCAGCGCAAAACTTCAAACTGCATTATAAAACCGTCGGTTTTCTGTTTCCCCTCATTCCATGTGCTCATTTCACTGCAGAAGTCACTGTGTGATGACAAGCCGTTCCGTCATGACCAAAGTTATTCATTGCTGCATTACAGCAATATAAGTATTTATCAAAGAAAGCGTTCTCAAGCATGTCATTTATTAAACAAACTACATTCGAACGTCTTGCTACAAGGATGTCTGAAATCAGATCCAATGGTTTATAGCATGTCAGCATTTACAGCTCATCAGAGGAGCACCTTGGTGACAGTGGGAATCTACACTCTTTTGTGGCTCAGATAACAGTCTTACTGAAAACATATGTGAGAGAGTTTGCGTGTGTGCGTGTGTGAGAGAGAGAGGAGGATGTTTCACCTCTGACAAGCAGACTTTGCAAATGGTGCATGAGAAGATGAACAGGAAGGCATACACAGACTTAATCAATGCACCTTGGCATGTGGCTCTGATCAGCAGCACGTAATCTGATCATGTCAATTTACTCATGGGTTAGTGGGAACCATATTTTTTTCTCCCAGTCAGGAACGCTGAAGTGTCATTTCAGAGATGTCAAATGAAACCCTATTCGTTTTTTATTTTATTTTATTTTTTATTATTATTACAGACCAAAACATGTTGAGAAAAATGATTTCCAAAACACCAGAATGTAATTTAACTTACAGCATGACGAAATATGAAATGAAATATAAATATATTTCAGAAAAATAAATTAGCTCTGGCTCACTAATAAAATTATATTACCAAAAAAACATTTGTACTAAGAATACTGTCTAATATGACTTAATAAAAAAATGTATATGCGATTTAATAAAAACACAAACATTTCATACACTAAAAAAGCAGCCTTTTTTGTTCAAGCATTGCAATAATGTGGCACATTTTGATTCTAAAATAAATATGTATTAATATATTAACGTTGCTTGCTAAACCACAGAAGAAAATCCTATACATTCTGTAAAGAAAACTATTATTATACATTTAATATAAAAACAAACGCAGTACTGCATTGACACATTTAAAAACAAAGTATAACAGACGCAAAAAAAAGAATATAATTTAACAAACTGACAGCTAGAGGGGGCATGTTGTTGCATCATGGTACAGAGACTGGGGGACAGTTCAGGGTTTCAGGTCATGAGAAGTGTCAAAATCACATTTCCTCACAGTGGGAAAGGGCAGCACAACGTTGCAGCTCTCTCAGCCTGACAAATACCCAGCAGTTACATTTAGAGGTTTTCACACAAGAGCAGAAACTAGTCTAATAATAAAAAATAAAAAAATAAAATAAAAAAATGTGTGTGTATATATATATATATATATATATATATATATATCTATATATATTATATCTATATATATGTATATCTATATATATATATATATATATATATATATATATATATATATATATATATATATATATCCAAATCTTACATGTTGGTGCTAGTCATGGAACTGCTTCAAATGTTTTTTTCTGCTTATTCACGTATTTCATTGGCAATAACAGATACAAAGTTTTTAAACTAAAATACATTTTCAGCTTTTTATATGTTGGTTTGAGTGGTATGTGTAATAAAATACTTTCTTTAATGTTTAGTCAGCTCTTAAACGGAAGTTTTCAACTGAAGGAAACAATTGTCAAACTAAAAATCCTACATGAAAAAGCAAAGGCTGTCTTGGCATTGTGAACAACATTTTATTTTGATGTATACAAATAGTATCGCCATGTATTGAAATTAAAACAAAATTAATTAATTAATTATTAATAAAGTGATTAATAGTTAATTTAAATAAACAATAACAGAAAAAATCATCATGTTTTTGTCATTGCTTGATTTTAAAAAGCAGAACGTTGATGATTTCAACGGAGAAGAATCATTTTGCTCTGCTTCAAAGGCATTTCCATTCATAAAACTTGAGACCTGTTACAAAGGAGCTCAAGGCATTTTGCTGGAATAGATCCGAATCAACTCAAAACTCAGTGGCGTGATTCAGGCCCAGGTATTTTTCTTTTCTCTGCCATTGGAGTGAAGTAAAGGCCTTCATTTGATACCGAGCCATCAACTAACAAAAATCTAAGAGCACAGCGCCACACAGAGGCTTTGAGTGGCCCAGCAGCCAGAAACAGGCAGAGATTTTTAGACCAGAGCTGTAAATCTTGAGAGGAGAGAGTCTGAAAAAGATGTACATGATGCACAGATGTGGTATGCTAAAACAAGAGCGGCGCTTTGATGCCTGGACTGATTGCACTACTGTTGTTTTGTGAGTCATGAAGCTGAGCTTTATCTTTAACCGCCACTGTGAGGCTCTGACGGAATTTAAGAGTGTGTTTGAAAGAGTGTGTGTCACAAACAAGGGAGGAGACAGTTTGTGATTACTCAAAGTGTTTGCTGGCCCTGCCCGTACAGATCAGATCAGTTCATCTGGCTGGATGTCCGACAGAGACACACACACACACCCCCGCACACACACAAGCGCGCGCGCGCACAAACACGCACACACACTCAGAGGGTAAACAGACGAGATCTGATGTAAATGATTCAGCACAGCACTTATTGATTGTGACACAAGCTTTACCAGCACAATGCAAGAGCAAGTTTCTGCAATGCTAGGGCACCTTAACACAGAGCAAATAGATATTCAGATAGAAATAGATATGAAATGAGGACTATTTATTCTTAATGAGTGCAAACAAATATTGGACTTAGGAAAAGTACACAAAAAAGAGGGTTACAAAAGAATGGCAAAAAATAGAAAAAAACTTATATTTAATGAGTACATATTATTTTAAGTTACAACATAGCTTTAAATCACCTCTAGAAGACCAGAAACTCCCAAGATTTAGTAGTTGTTGTTTTTATTATCGATATACTGTAAAAAATGTTTTACTAAAAACAAATGTTAATTGTTCTGTTAGAACCTTTTTTTATTCATTTTCATCATTAGGTATGAATAATTTGAAGCTGTAAAGTGATACAATGGTTTACAGCTTCACATTAATGATGCCCAATAATGACAATGTAAAAGTGGAAAGTTAAGACGCAAAACTCTAATACTCTGTTTTTCAGCGTTTATGTGTAGGCTCAATAATTTTCTGTTAACTCGTGTATTTTTACATCCGTTAAAATTAAATGAAAAAAATATATATATATAGAAAACTTGATATCAGAGAACATTTTTAGCTAGTTTAAAATAATTGCTATTTTTGGCCAATTTAATGCTATTTTGCCAATTAATAGGATTTATTTTAAGCAATGCACTTGATTAGTTGTGTTTGTAATTCTGACAGTATTATATACAGGTTATAAAGGTCACATTTAAACATAGAAGTGGTCCTAAACTGGACTTTTTGGTTCTTTTCAAAGAAGCCAAATTGCTATTTTACATCAAAAGCAATATGGTTTTGGCAAACAATGGTATTTTATCTGGTCTTCTTACGACCCATTTTCAAAACAATCAGTTCCAGTAGATGCCAGGCTGATTTGAAGAATCTGTGTGCAATTTGATTGGTTAATTGTTTTGTTTAAAGATACAAGGCCACTCTCTTATTTACACACAGAGTGAACTATGAAAATAAGTGAGGTCATTTACTAAGACTGACTTTTTAGGTCTTCTTTTTATTTAAAGTGTACGCATGTACTTTTAAAACAAATGCTTAAACAAATCTAAAGTATTGGTATTTGTATGCCACTTCGTTTATAAAATATTTTCAATTCACTTACCAAATTCAAATATCCACAGAATGTATATTTCAGAATGAATAATGAGTGGTGGTGAAATCAAATAAAATTAAATACAAATAATCTTTGATGTTGACAATAAGGTTCAGAAACTAGTGATTGTTCTGAATTTTTTAATGAAAACCATGAGTTCAAACTTTATTTTTTTTATTATTGTATAGTTCAATCAAGCTGCACACTTCAGAAGAGAAATAGATTTTTGTTTCCTCAATTCATGAAGTCATGATTTTATATACACACCAATACATCTAATTTACACCTAGGAATGATGAAACACCATGAACAAATGAAACCGACAGCTTTTTACAAACTCGACCCATACAAGATTTCATTTTCACGTGAGACACTTCAAAAAGTGCTGGCAAACAGCATGTCGTTAGTTTTGATAAGCCACCCCAGCCTGCCTGTTCCTGCTTTGAGATGATGAATGGTGAAAACAGGCGTAGTTACTGATAAAACCAGCCTGAAACCCAAACAAGCACTGCTCTGATTTTAAACGGCTCAACGGAAGTATCTTGTTATCCCCAACTTAAAAACAGTGAATTAACAGCTTCCTTGTTTTTCTCTCAAAGCTGTCAATGAACATACATAAAGAGAAGGGGACCATTGAAATTTGTAAAGCTGACACTCGAGTTCCTGTAAACTCATGGTGACCACCACAGCCCAGACGGCTCTTTTCACAGGCCTCAAACATGAGCAATGTACAGCTCAACCACTCAGTATAGCGACCACAGCCACATGTGCCCTAAATACTACCATACAATAACAGTTATGCCTTTTCTTCTGCCATTAAATCACTTGTAGTATCCACAGATTGACAGAAAAAAACAACTTAGCAACAAACAGCACCTCAACGAATAAATTAAATGTCTGAGCACTGACCAAGACAGACATGTTGAGGTATCCAAATGGGGAACTAGCAACTAAAATAGCCAGAAAAAGGTTCACAATTAAACAGAGTGAGAAGAAAGCAAGATTGTGGTTTCTATTTTTACCCAAATGCCAGCTCTGAAGGATGTGTGCTTCTCTAGTTCCTTCCCTAAATCAATGAGTTGTCGCAGGAGACAATTGCAAGTCTACTGTTGTGGCTAGCACGTTGTAGTTTTCTTATCAATCATTTGTTTCTGCCGCCTCTGTTCATGCTCACAGACCCAAAAAGGAAAAAAAACTGACAAAAAAGAAACGGAAAGTTACCCTGTTTACTTTCTTTGTGTCTGATAACTAATCAAAGCGGAAAAGGATTTGAAAGTGTGACAACAACAAAAACAACTTCTGTCAAGTATTGATAATGTAAAATGAAATTCCCAAGAAAAAAGAATCTGGGAAGAAAAAAAGTATGAGTAAAAATCCTTAACATTTTACCAATGTAAGACCTTAAATTAATTAAATTCGATAGTGTTCAGAATAACACAGAATATACTAAATGGTAATATATGCTAAAAAAAAATCATGCTAAACAAAGTGAGCAGCACAACAAATGATAAAATTTGATTACAAAGGGTTCCTATTCTGCATAATCAACATTTGGAAGGTATTTGAACATGGCTGTGGGGATGAATGGTGCAAACTTAATGGTTTAGATTTATCATATTTTTTGTGCATTTAATAAAGTTACATTTTTCGTGATTTTCTTTATTTATTTATTTATTTAGGATCTTTCCCTGTTAAGTATCTCCTAATCAGGGATGCATAAATATCCTTCAATCAGAAAGTATTTAACAGGTATTCTACATCAATACAGAAAATAGCCTCAAAACTCGTAGCTGTTAATCTAGCATCACTAAATCCCCTGTCTTCTTCCATTGCACCATGAAAATAGACTTTTAAACAAATAAATCATCAGTTACCATCTGTTTGCTGCTCATTATCTTTTTAGTTTAAAAATTCAAAATGGTTCTAATTGGAAAATGTAAATGGTTGCAACAACATCTATTCATGAGATTTGTTTGAGTAAACACAGATCTAATGTTGATTATCACTTACTTTGGTGAATAAATTTAATAACTTTTGTTTTGTTACTTTTTGTACAAAAATCCAGCTATGATGCTTTAAAATTACGATTTTTTCATAGATTTAAGTTTAAACTCTTCATTAAAATAAAAGTTCTTACTTTTGAATAATAACACTATTATAAGAAAACCCAATTTTTCACTCAGAAGTAGCTTCAGCATTTCATATCTAGCTATTGGCCCACAGGGTTTACTGAAAAGTGCAGACAACTTCATCTCGCTTCCTCCCCACAACAATTCATCTTCATTCAAACACCACATCCTAGTATCTTCCCATCATTTGGATCAAGAAAAAGGTTATAAAATTCAGACAGTCAATTTTGCTTTTGAACAGATTCAGAGTTTGTTTCATAAGTTTTCTACATTCAGTTCCCAGGAGAAGAAAACCGGAAACGTCACCTCAAAACCTTGATGTCAATGTGTCTGATCGATCTGACGATGGGACTAATTGCTGACAGATGATTCTAATACCTGGCTTTGAAAAGCGAGTCTGATTTACGACAGGGCTTCTGAGGCTCACATTCACGGCTGCTGGTAGACATTCTTACACTGGACACCAAAAATTCCGGACATGTGATGTCATCGCAGTGTTGCATCAACTTAAATTGAAGACTACGTTAGACGCTGGCCCCTAAGAGAAGGATTTCAGATGCTGAAGATTAAAAAAAAAAAAAAAACGTACAACTTTTGTTTTTAAAAATCTATGAATAAATTGTGCTTAACTAAATCGGAATCCTGAAGTAAGACACAAAATAAAATATAATAATCACATATTTTTTAAAGTTTGCATTTTCTAAAATATTAATTTTAAAATGTAAAAGACAATTTGTTTGTTTTCAAGCACTACAAGCAACTTTTTGAGAATATATTTAAATTTGATGCATTACATTTTGAAGATAATCCAGTTTTAGACCAAGAGTTTAAAAAAATAAAAATAAAATAAAAAAATCACAGAACTCCAGCGCCTGGATTACTGTGAGTTATCATAATATTATGTTACGGTCATCTTGTGCCTCCAATTCACAGTATTCTACATTTAAGGCCTCTTCTTCAAAAAAAAAATAATAGTTTTAATAAAAAAATTAATTTTTAAGTGCTTTAACATGACTGTTTTGATGTTTGCGAAAATCATGTTTAAAAACATGTTTTGTAACCAATCCCCTGACTGTTCTGTCCACATTTTTTTCCCACCTTCTTAGTTCTGCAGCTGGCACATGTTCCAAAGTTTTTAACTCTGGCTGAAAAGCATCAAAGAAAGTATAGATGGAGGACAAAAAAGTAAACAGCTTTGAATATGGGTTTGAAAAAAATGTATATTAACAATATAAAACAAGCATCCAGAATACTCAGAGTTTACGTTACATCATCTTATTTATGGTTTGAGGTCACAGACAGATTTGAGAAGGTCTGCAAACACCCAGCAGCTGACTACAGTCCTGTGTCCACATCAGCGGGGTGCTTTCAGCAAGTATGGTGGTATTGATTAATCAGAGCTGTGCTTTGTTGAGTGTGGAGTGCTGATGGGCAAACATCACTGACAGGCTAGGCAGCTCCAGTGGCAATCAGCACAGAGATGGGAAGAGTGTGTGTGCCGTAGGGTGGGTGTGTATGTACGCAACAGTCAGACGTAGACAGTGTGAGTGAGTTTGCAGCCAGGGACAGTGTTTGGCAAACATTGCAGTGTTGTGACAGAGGTCAACGGGCTCAATCACAAGGTCTCTCGGAGTTATTTGATTAACTCCTTAGTGGTCAGTGAACAGGGAATTCATAAATGTATGTTTTTTTTCTTCTAAAATGGTTCATTCTGCAACATTTGTAGGTGGGGGAAAAACACAGAAAAATTCATTCTTAGCTGGGGCTTCAATGTAACATTTTTTTTTCTTCAATGAAAAGAATGAGCATTATGTGAATTTTGTTATATAAAATGTTGAAGAGTTTATGTAGGTGTGAATAGTATGGGCTCTTAATCACCTGTGAATCACATGTTTCTTTAAAGAAAAAAAAAGGATCAACTATTCTTTTCTCAACACATTGTCTGAACTATAGATGTGTAGTCCAGAAAACAATATCAGTGATTAACATTATGACCTTTTAAAAAACATTTATAATGGGTTCCTCTTAACGTTATGGATAGTGTGTGGATTGGGAAACACGGTTGAAGTAATGTCTTGTGGCTTGCATTTTTTTTAAAAAGGTGACCAATAGGCCAGATATGGAGTGACCCATACCCGGACTTTGTGCTCTGCATGTAACCCATCCTAGTGTACACACACAGCAGTCAACAAACACACCGTGAACACACACCCGGAGCAATGGGCAGCCATGGCTGCAGTGCCTGGGGAGCAGTCAGGAAAATGGTGCTTGCTCTAGGGCACCATAGCTGTGGTTGTTGATGGTGGGAGAGCAAGTGTTTCATCACTCAGAACCTTCAACTCTGTGGATCTGGGGATCGAACCGGGAACCTTTTGATCACAAGTCGATCTCCTTATCTACCATAACACAACTGGGAATGTTGTATCAAGTTTGGGCCAACAATTTGCATAGGACTTATTTAATGAATAAGTAAAACATTTTAGTTTTCTAGTTTAAAGTTTCTAATAATTTCCAACAAAACAAGAATGAAACAAAATATATGACTGGAAAGTATTTTCATACCATGAAGTGGTGATCCAGATGGACTACTGGAAAGTCCAGGAATGGGACTACATCGGCCACTCAGCTTGCTGGTCAGCTCTTGCTCAATCTCTTCCAGGCCAGCACTCTTCTGGAAGCGGCTCATTCGATTGACTACGCGGGGAGACATGTGGGTGCGTGCGCATGGTGCTCCACCATAAGGGTTGATGGGAAAGACATGAGAGGTTCCACGAAGAGTGCTAATCACGACCCAGCGGCAGTCATGGCTGAAGCACATGTCCTGAACCTAAAAATGTAAAAAAATAAATAAAAAAAAAAGGGTGAGGATGGCAATTACAACGATGAAGAACATAAGAAGTTTCAACTACATTCGTTTTTAACAGCAACTTCCAATCTAAATGTAAAACCTAATATTATAATAATACATTTATAGAGGTACATGGAGAGGATAGCTTACTTAATACACTAGATATATATTCACATTGTTTATTAGGTAACCACCTAATAAGAAAAAACAGATTGACCAGGAGAGAGTTAACCTTAACCCTAAGCCTATGGTCTTAAAACATAACAGAATTTCTTCATAACCACACGCTTCAGGTTTTGATAACCTTTGAAAGATACTTGCCAAGCTAAAATCTCTCTGTTATTTACCCCAAAAAGAGGTCATGAAGTAAGATCAAGCACAAAAAGGTAAACGAGCAAGGTCATACACTAAAGAAGGCATGTGCACAGGTAAGGCTCAAATTGTGCATAGATCATGCACTTTTTGGAAGTGCCCTTTTTATGGGGGAGATTTTTTATAAATAAATCTATGACATTTATAACCCTTTCCGTTTTTATTTTTAACAAATACTTAACCAGTTAAAGACATTAAAAAGCGCATTTCTAATAACTGCTCAAACTGTCAGTCGAACTTCATAACTTGAAGCACATAAGTCAGTCAGAGAACAAGCAGATGACTGTCTGAGTAACGGTAAAATATCTTGTTGTTTAATAAATTAAGCATTTGTCTCTTGAAATAAACACTGGCATGTCTACAATTGTTAATCTAAATCGTTACCGGAGTGATGTTGACATTTGTGATTTTAAAGTATGTCATCTTTTTAAGGGTGGACAAATTGCACACAGTTGCTGGTCAAAATCTCAGAGTGTATCTACATTTGAGTCCGACAAGAATCACGAGTCATCCTTATCAGCTAAGTAAAATATGTAGTACAAAATTTCTTTTTTTTTTTTTTGTTTTAGCTATCTGCCGAATGTGCTGATGTGTGTAAAAAAAAAATTACATGATGTATTTCATTAAAATTTCATTATATCAGAATCAGAATTATTTTAATGTCACTATACACAAGTACAGACAGTGATACTGTAATGTATACAATATAATGTTAATATCTGTATAAGTCATTAAACAAATTAAATATAAGAATATTATAGTAAATTTTGTCTTTGGTAGTGGAGGGGTTCGTGGAGAGATTGGGGTGTGTGAGAATGTCTTTAGTCGTTAAAAAGACATTAGTTTGTAACTATAGTTAACATATAAAACAAATAACATTATATATTATATAAGGTGTCCTCTTTTATAAGAATTTTCTTATTTGAGATTTCAAAAACAAGGTCAGGTGGATCAAATGTACAAAGTACATGATTTCCCTGGTCCTCCCTCATAAAAATTTTCTAGGATATGATATGAAAAATTTTGTTCACTGGCATGATTGTTGAACACATACTTTAGACAACTTCTGATTACGAATCAAAAATTCAAACAACATGGAAGTGGACGCAGACAGGGATCCTACAGTTTTACTTTTGAACATTGTTTTTTTATAAGTCATATGTCAATCCAAACACACAGATTTCAGAACACAATTTAAGCTGTTCCTAATCATAATTACTGTTAATCGGTGGTGAAATTAACAGTTTGCATTATTCCAGAAGACAATTTGACAGATTTGCATATTTTCAAAGAATTCATAGTGCTTTAAAGAAAGAATAAAAGCAGAAGATAAAACATTATAAATAACATTCGGATTAGCCTTTCTAGGAGAGCTCTATAGTTACCCTGTTAGCCATGCCTACCATTTGTTTTGAACACAGAGTCTTCTGTTTTTTAATAGCATTACTCAACCAAAGACATTTACAAAACTTGTATTTAGTTTTATTTAATGGAGTCAGGTAATTTGTAAACTGACTTAACAAATGCATTCAGAATGATTTAATTACAAATCCTTTCAAAACTATTTTTTGCAAATTTTTTTCTATAAATGAATGTATTTTAGAGAATCTATAAATTAATTTAGGAAAAGAAAATATGAGTGTTTTTAAAAACCCCAAAATGTATACATTTTTACAGAGGTGGCTAAAAGAAAGTGAAACGTTTTACAGTGGAAAGATTGCAAAAACCTTTTTAATAAATTGTTATTTATGGAGGAAATGCATCTGGAAATCTATCAAACGAACGTTTGTTTCCTTAAGCTATTTAACTCCAATGTTGAGACCGAAACTTGGATCTGTACCAAATCTACATGATCCAACTCCAAAACAAGTACGAGTATCATTTTAAAACTACCTAAATGATCTCATAATAGCAATCCATAATAACGTGGGCAAACTTTTTGGCACCAATACTATTCAAAAATCTTACATGAGATCATTTAAAGACACTGCTGCTAAATAGCACATTTTTACTTTATATTATTGTTATTATCATTATAATATCGTTCTTGCGTACTTCCACTAAACATTGTCATGTAGCACAGGGCTCAAAAACATCACTTTTGTTTTTTTTTACAAAACCATTCAGAAATATAAACTTAGAATTGGTTACAGACCCTTCATACATACCCTAAAGAACCAAATTATTGAGTTAAATTGGCATCTGAAGTCATCTTTTATCACACATTTTTTTTTAATCTGTACTTTTACACTAACGACTCAGTTCAGTGAGCGCTATTTTAAAACCAAGTCAAATGTGTGCAAAAGCCAGGTAGGTGTTGAGTCACAAGCTGTTATTTTAGCACCTTGCGTCATGTGCATTGTTTCAAAGGGCAGCATCTTGAAATCCAATCTTTTGAATTGATTGTTTAAATTTAAAAAAACTTCCTGAGTGAACTAATGCTAACTCTTTGAAGTGATGATGTTCCTTCCTCAAGACACGGTCCAGAAATCTTACACTTAGCTTAACCATACAGTACTCAGCCCTGAGCAAAATTCAGCTAATGGCTTTTTTACAGCACTTTTTATGGATAGCCATCAGCTACTGGAATGCAGTTGTCTGGCGATCAGTCTAATTCTGGGTCATTCTGCTGTATCTGTCTCTGATCAGTCTCACAACCAATACGTCAATTCAGAGATGAACTAATGAATCAAACCATTAGTTACTCTTGGTTTACGGATGACAACCTTCCATTGAGTCATACATGGATGTGTAAAAATAATTAGTAAGCACCAAAATCTTTAAATAGGTAAATCAGACACAAATCAAGTGAGCTGTTTGGTCAGTCATGTGCTGCACAGAACAGCTAAAATGGTGTATGGCTTCAGGCAATGCAGATTGGTGGGTTATTTACCTTCACCTAAGCAAAGGTCAATCTGAAACAGACTGGGAGTCACTGCAAGCACAGACAGTCAGCCAGCCAGATAAGGCCGGGTGCCTGCGTCCGCCCATGAGGCATTATCACTCCCTTTATTTGTTCTCCTTTAGATAATGGAACTCGGAGGGTGCTTGGTTTCTGCAGCGTGTGCTTTTTACAATGCCAGATCAAAGCCAACGTGTGGCCAGGCAGCAAACCTGGCATGAGCTGGTGACAGATTAACCACCTTTCTCATCTCAGCAGAACCATGGGTGACCTCAGACCCTGTGTTCATGAAGGAGGGAAAATGAGAATGTTTTACACGCTTGGTTCCAGCTCTCTGCCATGCCTGGAAGTGCTGGGGAAGGTAATCACACCTTGAATATTAAGAGCAGGAAGGAGAGAACTTAAACTTCACCCACGGGCCAGTACCCAGCAATTTGACCTGTCTCAGAGTGCACTTGAAGGGTAAAAGAACAGATTGAAAGCTAGCTCTAATAGGTCAATGGGAGTGAACAATCTAGTTCAATAGCGTCTAAAAAGCTCTTAAATTTTTAAATTGTGATTCTTTTATATGCTGAATGTTGATCAAATCAACAAACGTGAGATTCTAAGAACTGCAGAAGAGATTAGATTTGTGTGTATCCTAACATGACAGTTGCTGAGGGTCTAGGCCCTTTTGGAATAAATATTAGTTCTTCTGAAGCAAATAAAAGCTTAGAATTTACCAACTGAAGGAGATATTGTGGTGGAACAGCTGCAAGACTAAGTGGATAAAACAGCCTTTAGTATAGAGGAAAACTAAAATCACTGCATTTAATTCTCAAACCATTCTGTGCAATAACCCACTAGATCAAAAAAGAAAATTAAACTTTAAAAGCACCCAGATCGATTACCAAGGCTTGGCAGACTCTGATCTGATCATGTTGTTAGATGCCTGTTTCAACTATTTAACCAGAGAAGCATTACACAAGACTGTAAAAAATAGCATTGAGATTTTAAAGATAATTTCCAGTTGTTGATAAGCAAGATAGGAAAAAATGAGAAAGTAAAAATTGCATTAAGTTATGATTTCCATGGAAAAGTGACAAAAGAAAACAAAAAAGAGCCAGTATTATGACTTCCTAAAAAATAATCTTTCGTGCTGTGGGTAACATAGCTATACAATAAGTCTGAGGAACATCCAGCTTGAGCTTTAGTAGTGAAAAGTAATTCTGTTTCAAGTAATCCTCTTTAAAAGTGTCGACTGAGATTTGCTGAAACGCATATTTTCGAAAAGTGATGTAGGATTGCACAAAATGTACTAAGCTCCTCCCACTGCTTGCGAAGTGTTACCTGGAAAGGTGTTCCCCAAATATAGCTGCTAGCGGTTGTGATTTGGTCGCATCAAGCAGAGCCTTTTTTGCCTTTGTGAGGGATTCATATTAGGGTTGGGTGATGTGGACAAATTTAGCATCATAAAATGTCTACGAGAAATTAATTTCTAATAGAAACTACATGTGCTGAACTCAGGTTTCGCAAAAAAGCGATCAGTTCGTACTTTATGTGGTCCAGCATCTTTCTCTCAGTCAAAATCAATAAGTGCAATGCTAACAGTCAATTAATTATTTCTGAAACACTAGACGTTGTTTACAACAACATCAGATTTGAGTCAAATGACAAATCACTGAAGAAAGCATCACAAAAAAACTAGTTTTGTATGAATGAGTAGCAAAACAAATCATTTTGGAGTCGTTGAAAAATCAGGTATAAATTATAAGAAATTTCTATTTTAGAACCACAATACTGCTGTTTAAAAAATTTTAATTGGAATTGGCAAAATTAAAAATAACAATAAAACATGTAGTTTATAGAACTTGGCAGAAACAGAAGACGTCGTCGAAAGTAAACTGCACTCTGCCAAGAGCATATTTCCAGGGATTTACAAAAAAGTGGTGTAAAGTCGCAAGCTTGACCAAGTTGTCCCACTGGGAATGTCCTCTTGTCCATGACCTCGTAGCCCTAGATATCGTAGGTGTTACAAGCCCCAAGCTTGACCCCAAGGTGCAAGAGAGTAAACGCTTCAGTCAGAGGCAAAATCGAAGGTCTTGCAGCAGTATTTTTAGCCAGCTTTCCTTTTTTGTAGCGTTTGTGATTGAAAACACATTGGCAACACTAATAGTTTCAGGTCTTTGGATTCTCGAGTGTTGAAAGCTGAAAGTGGGGTCACAGGGGAGGAAGTTTCCAGAATGAGCAAAGGCTAACTGCTGAGTACAAATGTTTCACGTGGACCTATGGAACGTTGTTGCTTTACTGAGGGTAAAACAGCTAAGGTATCACATGCTTTAACAGTGGAAAGTCAGCCCACATATTCATAACCTTTAGCTGGTGGACAGTGAAAAAGTAACTTGTACAAACACTCACTTTAAATAACAGAGTACCAGGTGAACAAATCTGAAGACGTAAAAAAAAATTTAAACAGCCCAAGCCTAAATTAGCAAAAATATACTCAATGTTAAACACTATAAAAATTACCTTCTTAGCCATGCGTGTGTCTGCATGCGTGCGTGACCGCGTACGCGTATTTTAATAACTAGAGAATCATGGGAAGCTCATGTGAGTGATAGTCTGTGAACAGCTCATTTAGATGAACATCATTTATTTCTGACTGAACATAAGGGGTTGATTTCAACAACAAAAAAACATGAGGCTCATCTAAAAAGCCAGTGAACACATCTTCATAGTTTTTTTTAGGTGTTCTTTTGAGTTAATGCTAAAACAGGTTTTATCAGCTGTGAAGATCCAAATAAAAAATATTGGAGTCTCTGTCTAATGTGCTAATTTGCTCTTTGCTGCATTTAATTTCATTGATATACTTTGCTGAGAGGTTGGTGGCTTCATGGATGGTCACATGGTCAGTTATTTCAAAACCAGAGATTTTTCTAAGAAAATTTGTCATCAGTACTCACAGAATCAGCAGCAGTTCAGTGAAATCAAGCATTTGTGAATACTTCAAGCAGTTTTTTTTGTTCTTGTTAAGACATCTAATATGCAATTTTTAGCCTAATTTATTTGATGCTTCTGATATACAAACATGATTTATGGTTGACACAACATAACAAAGTAAGTGAAAACATGACAAGATTTATAATTGTAAAAATATTGGAAAAAAAAAATTCTGAATTGAAAATGTTATGAATAAAATAAATGTGAGATCTAGTTCTAGATTAAAAAAAATCTGATTATAAGACACTTATTTTTTATTATTCTATCTTCTAAATAACATTTTTGATGGTCAGTTCTACATAGTCTACGGAGACTAGTGCTAATTGGCATAAAAAAAAACTGCCCTATGATTGCAAGATGAAGAACCAGATAGAGCACAGGTTTAGAGAGTACTTAACATCACCAGGGTAAAATGTATTTATGGCTACATTTAGACTGCAGGTCATAATGCGAAATTCCATTTTTTTCATTTGCATTACACACAACATTATGATATCCATCCTGTTTATTAACGCTATATGGTTTGATGTGAGGCTCGAATGAGCAGTACACTAAATCTAACGTGGATTAGAATACTATCCGAGTCAATTGTGTGGCTTTATTTCAGTCCGTCATTTCCACAAAATCCTATCAAGAAGACAAAAAATAATTATTTATAACATCTATTATTTCACTTTGATTCCACTGACTGCTTTCAGCGTTGTTGTCTTCCCCACAGCCCAGAAATGTGACGTCTTTCCCACAGAATTATTAAATATTCGGATAAAAGTGACCTAGCTGTTCAGACTGAGGTCGTACTGCACATAATCAGCAAAGTATCGATCACATATGAAAAGGATCGAAGGTCGAATTTGTTAAAAAAAATTATAATAAAAAAATCAGAATTGAGCTGTTTGGACGGTCATACAAATAACAGCTACAGGGCGCATATGGGCAAAACATATTGGATTAAGTTTACTTTTGGCTGCAGTCTAAACGTAGCCTCTGATTCGTTGTTGGGGTGATTTCAGTAAATCACCTCAACACTGTTAAAATCATCCTTGATTTAAGGACTGATTTGTTTGAACTCATGCAAAAGCAGAAAGAACACATTTAATTGAAATAAAGCAGCTTTATCTCACTACTGCATTATTACCAGATCAGTGCTTCAGTAAAATACACATCCCTCTTTCAATTAAAGATGTAATAATTGAAGTCGTAACCTCAGGATACAAAACCTTAAAAATTGTTATCAAAGCCCCACTAATTAAAACTCATATTTTACATACATAGCACTCAAGGGACAAGTATCTCATGTTAAAGATCAAACAGTTGGATTCAAATCTAAACTTGTAGTCGAATACGCAATCCTCTACACACTACAAAGGAAGCACAGACAGCAGTGTTGTGTTCTAGAGCTTCTTGGTTCCAAACCTTACGTCTCTTGACAGTATTTAGATAACACACAGGGATTCACAGACGATGAAAAGCATGCTCATATTGTACATTTTCAGAGTCATACAAACCCAGGAAACTGTAAACAGTGGTGGGTGGCCTGCAAAGACTTAAAATGATTATGCTAATGATTAAAAGAGCCAGGAAGGGCCCTATTTCATCTCAGCAACTCCCCCAAAAATACCATGAGTGTTCACAGGCAAAAGTGTGTGAGGGATTGAGAGGACAGCTTTGAAGTTTAACCTAATATCCCATAATGTCCACGCATAACTCAAAGCCTTCTTTTGTTCTTCCATTTGGGGTTTGTACATTATGTGGAAAGTGAAAATTGTTTTTTGTTAAAGCAGACCACACTTAAAATCATGATTGAAAGGGATATTGCTTAAAGGGATACTCTAACCCAAAAATCTACTCAGTAATCGCTTACCAAATCAATGCAGGCCCATTATGGCTTTGTTCCTCCTCTGTGCAAATTCAAGATCATTTTGGGTTAATCCAGGAGGCCAGGGACTACTCTATTGAGACTCAAGTCACAGAAATGAAATATCTTAAAATGCCTTTAAACCCCAAAAAATCTTCATCTGTCACTGGGGGTTAGGTACAAACTTAAAAGGAATACAATGCTCATAAAGCATAAAGAATAAAGACTTAAATCCACATTATCATCTCCTTGTATTCACTGTGACTGATCACAGTTCCTAATGCTGGGCAGACACTAAACAATATTTCAGTCACATGATTGAGCTCCTGCTTAAACTGACAAAACGCAGGGGTCAAAAGCTTTCACACTCTACGAGCCAACACTGAACTGGCTGCTCAAACTGTACATTGTCCAAACACGACACGTCACGTCACTCAAATGCATCCAAACACAACAAGTTTTTGGAACTGCAACATAAAAAACCTGAAGTGGAAGAGGAAGAAGCGTCACGCATTCAAGAATTTTCACCAAAGACAAATAATCTGTTTTGGCAATGCTCTTTGCAGTAACTATTAAAACAAAATAAAAATGTCAAGGTTAGCTGAGTGAGATGTTAAGTTAAACTGGCTCAACCGTGCAATGTTTTTCAAAACAACTTCCATGAATAGCTGTTTTATAAGTAGGATATTTTTTTATTTTAGTATTGCACCTGATAATTATCACATTGATACTTGAGCAAAAAAAAATAAAGTGTACATCTTTGCTGTCAACAGGCTATCATCTCTCACATGGCCCAGGTTGGGAATGCATTAAGTGATGAATCCTTACCTTAGCCTCAGTCTCTCCTCTATGTAATGTGTAGAGATGATGAACCGCACTCTGAGATGATGCCCATGGGTGAGTCACAATTTGGAAAACATGGAAGTCATGGCCAAGGGTATCTGCGGTTACCAGCAACATACCTGTACAAAAGAAAAATGTTGTGTTTCCATATTTCCCATCACATTATAGTAGGACTACACAAAAAATGTTTGTTATTTGGATTTACGCCTTAAATCAGCAGTCACTTATAGATGGCCGGTAATCCAGATTTTAAATATTTCTCAAACAAATGTGAAGATATTTAGAATTTGAACTTTGAATTAGACCGTGTAACATTTGCTCATTTTCCATTTAAAAATGAAAATAACAAAACCAAAAGCTAATTTGTTTTTTCATTATTTAGTTTCAAAACGAAAATGAAAAAAAACTTTAAAAAATGCAAAAATGAACTACAAGCAGGCATCACATTTTGATTTCGATTTTAATTCTCTTGGGGACCCTTAGCATGACCGGGAAGTTCTTCCTTCCAAAAATTTGAAGGATATTCCAGGTCTTTTTTCAGGTTTTTTTTTTTTCAACTCTTCTACGGCTCATTTCAAAGCATCTCTCAATGCTCATTTGCTCCAAGGTCTCAAAGTGAGGCATGAATATGGCCAGCATAGAGTACATTTTTAACTATATTCCCAATTTCCTCAAGTGCTTACATCATTGGTTTCGCTTCAGTTTTCACAATCAATTGTTCGCACACTCCTGTTGCAAACCAAAAACACAGTTGGTGATGTAATTGAACTTCCGGGTCACCCTAAGCATCCCTAAAAAGATCATTCTAAAATTTTTGTTTTGAAAACAAATGTAAAAACAAATTTGCTTTTCAATGCAGATTCTGAATTTTGCGAATCAGCATTACCAGCAGGTGACAGAAAGTTATAATCCATTGAGCATTGTCCAAAATTAACATGAGCTGAATGCAGTTGGTATTCAAATAGTTTAACATTTTAGCAGGACAAGCTAGGACTCAATTATCACACTGAGCAACAAGGCAAAGGAGCTAAACTTATGAGCCTGTAAAACCCTTTAATTGTTTGATTTTCACCTGTTTAAACTAAATTAAACAGATAATGGAAGGAAGGGTATACAATTTGTGTTTAATAGTTCGTATATCCAAAGAATTTAGAAATTAAAGTCTGACTTTATTTGAACAATGTTATTTTAACGCATTGTTAAGTTAACTTTAACACTTTGTAGCTACCTTTAAACATGAGCTCATGTAAAACTTATTTTGCATCTTCAAATTATATCCTTATAAAAAAATACATCTTGTGCCAATTAATTGAGGATTTCATGAAACATGTTATCCTTGTAGTAACAGAGAACTATGTTCCACTAGAGTTATAGTTCTGAACTGAAGCGTTTTAATTTCCAAAGAATATTCACTATATGTGTGGCTGTTTCAAAAGCAACTACAAGAGAACCCAAGTGGAACCTTAAACGATTGGGCCTCTAATTTTCCCCCTTTTATTTGAAGGTAGTCAGTATAAAGTCAGTTTACGGTCTTACTTTAAACAACACACTTACAAAACCACACCAATCCTCAAAGCGAAACTTCATGGCGACACAACCACACATACAACTTTTGCCTAAAAACAGAACGACAGCTTTGGAGGCTATTTTCCACACACATGAAAGTCTGGTCAGCGCTGCTTTGGAAATAATCTCCAAGACTACGATTAAGATGGATCACTGGTACTCGATCTCAGTGCTATAATTTAACAAGACGATAATTAGTGATTTGCCAAAGTTGAATCTTTAATGTATAGTTCAGAGAGGGGTTTAATTTGTGGCAAGCATTTATTGGGTGGTCTGACAAATCTATTATGGATGATTTTGTCTGGGAAGCCATCAAGGAAAAAACCTAGCTCTGACAATAGAGCAGCAAAAGTCCAAAATGAGGTCAGCTGTCCTATTTATGGCAACATTATTTTCGTTTTCACACTTTAGGTGTGGTTTTGTCATCTCATGATATGACTAAGGAAGGGTCACACTGTGATTGTGCTTTAAAAGGAAAAACAAGTCGGCCAGTGAATTAGACAGCGGTTTGCTATTTATGCAGTATCAGAAGACTAAACCAAGTAACGTCTTGGCCATAAAGTAACCCACGCCCCAAATGAGGTGCCAAGCCACAAGAAGCATTTGCGTCAACTGGGAATACATGGAAAAAGAGTGCCTTCTAATTATAGAGGCAACAAACGGAAGCGCAGAGTGATTAGGACTTTAGGCGCTGCGGTATGTTTATCTGGGAGCTTCCTCTCCCTCACCCCGCCACCCTGCCGCTTTTGTGCTCACCCTGGCTTTGACATATTGGGCTTGGCCAATAAGTTGGGACACAAGTTTGCTGATGATACATTCTATTCTCCAAAAGCCAGTGGATAATGGAAACCAAGTGCTGGGGCTTTTGTGGCCTTGTTGAAATACAGGGCCTCGCATAGAGGCGTCAGTTGGTTAGCCTGTGGGAAGCTAAATGAAAAAGAGAGCTTCCCAGGGTTGGTAACCAGCAATAAAATTTTAGGAACCCGAGACTTAAAAGCAAATCTTGACACATCTTATTTTAAAACAGCTCTAGCTTAAGGCAAAAAGGTTGTTGTCACTTAAAACAAATATATTTTTTAAACATAGGTTAAACATTCTAATTCATCAGTTTGATTACACTATGACAACTTTACACTATGACTAAAAAGATGATTGATGGCCTGAGAAGCTATCTTATTGAAAAATAAAAAAACTGAAGAAAGTATTTAACTTTTTTTAGAAGCCACTCCAAAAAAATAGCCAACTCAAAAAGTGACTTTTTGTAGCAAGACTTTATTTTACATCCAGTTTTCCAATATGACAAAACCCGACTATGGCCCTTTCCACTTTTTCATATGTTAGTTGGACAAAGGAAGCTAATGCAATTAAGCCTCAATTGTATTACTGCATGAATGGAATAGCGTATCAGTTAACCAAGACGAGAAGGTCTACACAATTTCCCAGTAAACACCTCCAATATACTGATCAGATTAAAATAAAGCAGAGGTTAAGAACAACTCACCCTCTTTTTATCTAAGTTACTTAGCTGCAAAGTACCATCTCCTTCAACGTCTTCTTTCCCTTAACAATTCACAGTATGTTTTATAGTATTCATTTGTGCAACTTTAACTGATTGTCTTAATTTTCCAATAAAATCCATCAGTAATATATTCCTATCACAAAACTCTCTGATTTAGCCCTTGCAAAAAGGTCAGAACACGTAAACTTGATGCAGAGATATAAATCCGAGTTAACACTCAGAAACCTGCTTCAAAATATGGAGAAAAAAAAATCAAGAGATGCTCAGTTCTGAATGTGACAATATTCAACTACACTAATTCCAACATTTGACTCCTGATTTTAAGTGAAAGGCAAAGTCTGTAAAAAACACAGACATCCAGCATCATGTGATCTTCGGTTTACACTTAATTTGTAAATTTGATGCTGGAGCATCTCTATGAGCAGTATGGCTTGTGGACTGAATATGCATTGGAAACCCTGAGAACAGTGGTGAAAATCTAACACCTACTGAAAACACCAATCAAAAGCACAAATAGAAAACGTGTTTTTTCAACTATTGTAAAATCAAAGAAACAAAGAAACTTACAAAAAACGTAATTATAAAAAATCAAGTTCATGACATTTTTAAATTGGATTTTTCTAGCAGCAACTATGTCACCGCTTATATTTAAAAAAAAAAGGCAAACATTTGCACCTTTTTAAAAATAAATTTAAAACTTTAACAACAAAAATAGCTTATATATTTCTATGTGCTGTTGCATTCAACAATTTCTGGTCTTTCTGTTCAGAAACACAAACCATCTGCTAATCCTCCTCCCAGCATTGTTTTACTTCAAAAGTGTCTGAACCATTTTCCCGGACTGTCTCCAATGATCTCATCAACTCGACAAACTGAGGCCTCAGAATTGGCATAGTCTGAGAAACGAAAGACCTTTGAAAAAGAGGAAATCTCACATTAAAAACATGTGGAAAAACCTTTAAAGTGTGGACGCTGGGAATAGCTCTTGTCTAATATCACACAATAAAAAGCTAAGTGAGAAAAAAAATGAAAAAAATAAACACATCAATCACTGAATTTTGTCTTTGTGGCTGCTTGCATTAGCTGAAAAGCAAAAGCATGCATGTGTGTGTTTGAGGTCCAATGTTAGTCTATTGGATTGCCTCTACTTCGGACATGCTGCACTTGTGGAGGTGTTTATGAAAGCTATGGAATACGCAATCACACGCACACACACAGACAGAAAGAGAGAGAGAGAGAGAGAGAGTTGCACATCTCACATCAAAGCCACCCACTCAAGCCTGAAGAGTGGAACACTCACTTAGTCCAGAGGCCACCCTCACTCCAACCATCAGATAACAGTACTAAGCAGAGGAGGAGACCGGCATGGGTCAACATGCAGTCAATAACTTGTTAATCTTTTACAGACAAAGTGAGAACTTCTAAAAGCTGGGCTGTTTGATCCCAACCTAGAGGCGGCCTGTGTGTTTGTGTGTGTATGTGGAGTTGAGGACAGGGTGGCAGATTGGGGAGTGGCTTGATGACTGCGCAGTGTTTTGCGGTGAGTCGGTAGATGTAAAGTTGTCTCCAATTTCCATTCCACTGGGCAGAAGGGATGACTGCTGTGGAATCCATTGGGGGCTTGCAAGAATGTCTCACTACTCTGTGTGGCTAGGGATACTGTTTATCTAGGCACACTGGTACCAAGGATATGCTTTTGAACATGGTACACTTCTCCTGTGGGTATGCTGGCTTGGAGAGGCACTCAACGCTCTTAGCTACGAAACCACATCCACAATTCAATTGAGCGCTTGGTGGAAGGGAGGGGAACAACTGTGGGTGAGAGGAGGAAAAAGGTGGCCATGGTTCATTTGATCCACATTCAAGTGTAACGAAGGAGAATGTTTATGTATTTGCTTTACAGCCAAACCACCTGTAAGGCTTGAATATTAATAGATCATAAAGGACTTTTCTCGGCAGGAGGCAATCATTGCTTTAATACAACACTTCAACGAAAATCGGCTTCAAGAGAATCAGAGTGAACAAGGTGACCACGAGGTCATGGCCATTAAAGAAAGATGGCCATGTAGGATGTCAGCTCACTCACAGAAATTCTTAACACTTAATTACTTCAGCCAGGCGTACATTGCTAGACATTCAGTTCCTGAGGGATCACTTAAGGGATCAAAACAAGCAAGATGGGGTAAAAATGAAATAAAAGGGAGTGTTGGACACTAAGATCTCTAGACTGGAGGACTTAAAACGATGAGTCATGTGTGTTTCTTTAAATATTGGACAAAATGTGTTGCTAAGTGCTAAATCCACTTGAACCTTCTTAAAGTTCCACACATTGAAGTAAAGAAAAAACAACCAAGAATAATGGTATTAATAAAAAGATTTTTCTCTTTTTTTTTTTTTTTTTTTTTTGCAAAACCCTCTAAATCCACCTAACTTCTTTTTTTAAAGGCCTACACACTGAAAAAAAAGAAAAATACAACCAAGAATAAAGTTATTACTAAAAATAATTTTCCCTCATCAACATCTTTGTAGTCAATTGAGGAATTTAACACATCCTCAAATCATCCTTAAACATAAAAAGTGCAAAATCAACTCTGGAGCTTTGGAACAAAAACTTGGACAGCTCTGCCCACAATGGCAAAATTACTTAAAAAAGGTTCACTTTTATGGACACAACAGCAGCAGCACAATTACCACTTTAATGATTTCACTTTAATTATTTAAAAAGTTCAATCACATCTTGCCTGACAGTCATGCTAGAGTTTAATGAAAAATAAAAAAATAAATCTTTAGAATGGTGATCTTTAGAATGGGTGCATGTAACAACCTCAAACTAAGAAAATAATGGATTTTAATACATTTACTAGCGTTTTTGGGCTTGGTCTTGAGACCCATTCTCTGTGGTTTCATCACAGAGACAACAGTTTCAGTTGTGTTTGATCTTGGTCTCGTCTCAGTCTCATTCTGTGTCTGCCACACTCCAGTTGGTTCAACTTCATACTCGTACTTTATTTTCAAAAGGTTCCAAATTTGAGTTCAAATACCTGCAACTAAAATAACATTTGAATTGCTTAAGAAGGATGCTGGTAAATTACACATCTGATAGAGAGAACTTAAATTTTCTTCTAGAGAAACACTTGACAGCAGAACAAATCTATTTTACACTCAGTAATGGAAAAAGACACTCTCCTAGCCATGCTCAGTCACACTAAAACAAGCCTTTGTGTGATTTGCAAAATCCCCAAATAAATGAGCTACAGAACAATCTCTAGATAAGAGTCTCACTGCAGAGAGGAGGAGTGTGGAAAGAGAGTAATCCTTTCTCGGGAAACAGACAGTCGCAATAATCTCCTTCCATTTCAGTGGTCTCTTTTATTCTAAAGGGTTCTGTGAGCTAATTAATCCTCTGAAACTTTTAACAAAGCAAATACGATTTAAAATTCCTTATACTTTACTTCAGTGTTAATTCCTTTAATTTAGGGGATGCCCTTAAGATGTTCTCAGCACAGTGGATCGTTCATTACAGCTGAGGTGTCTGGAAAATTAATGTTGCTTGGTAATCTGGTTCAACTTCTAAAGACTAATGCCAAATGTCAAAAACAAAGTATAATAACTGCAAAAACAGTTTCTGAGTAAAAACCAAAAAATGAAATTTCGTCTTGCAAAAAAGTTGCAACTAAAGGTGAAAAAGAGGAGCTAATCTACTCAGGTCAAAAAGGGGGGAATCAGGGAGGATGTTTCCACTGTAGCTTTGAAACTAAAGTGTCTGACCAAGGTTTTACAACTGCAAGCTGAGGTACAGACTTCCCAAGACACCATTTTTATCACCTTTCGGAAACATCATTAAAACTAGCAAAGAAGGTTTAACATTTGACCGTTCTTCTGCCTGGAATGGTACTTTACATTTGCTTTTTTTTATTTAACTTTGGGTTTTTTCAAGTCATCCTTGATTCTTGCTTTAAGACTAAAAGGTACATCAAAATCTGAAACGCTGATTTAAAAAAAACAAGAATATTATTGTAGTGTATTGTATTGAAGTGTAAAAATATTTGGAGAATTTCGTTTTTAGCTCTGAGTGACTCCTCAAACATGTACTACTGATTGGTAGTACTTGGAGCAATTGCTTCATTAAGAATAATGCTAAACATTTGAATGGTAGAGTAAAATGCCTGTAAAGTAGCAATAAAACTAAGAATCAATTCCCAGCAAGATGGTCTGAGTAAGAGCAAATAGATATCAATTTTGAGAGGAACTATCTCTCCACATTTTTACCCCTTGGAGAGCTGCTTAAAATAATATTAAAAAATCAATAAGACATAAGAAGGCAATTTACAAGATTCTTTAATAAAAATATATTTATAAATATCTTGACTGAAAAAAACTCTATTTAATAGCATTATATAAACTTTATAATGTCACATGATGTGGAATTCCTGTTTGAGTATATTCTAGCCATGAGACACCCCTCTTTTTTTTTAATTAAAAGGATATTTGCAAACAAATATATTTTTTTTTATGTTTTTATATATTCAAAATATGAGAACAAAAACAAGGATCTTATATACAGCAACAAACTATTAAATATTAATACAAAAATCCAATTCCAAAATATCTACAATTATTTAACTAAAATAACAGTATGTATGCATCTCTGTAAAAAAAAATAATAATAGTGGAAAACACAATTGTAATTTTTTGGTTTTCCTCTATAAAAGTAACTAAAAGTATCTTTTATTGTTTGTCTAAAAGATGTCATTTTATTGCCTTTAGTGCCATAACTCCAACAGACAACATCCTCAGAATGGCCAAGAAAGTTTTTAGGATTTGTTTTAAATACACATTTCTATTACAAGTTTTTATTTATTGTGTTTACATGTACCAAATATGTATCCTTGCCTTTCAAATATTAGTTTAAAAGCATTTCAATTCTGAAAGTCAGTAAATTGCAAATAAAATCATGGCGGGTTCTAACAGCTATTGTGAATAATTTATATTTCTGGTGTTGGGCAGATGGGGGTTGATACAAAGATTAAAAAAAAGAATACTGAACAAAATCTATATGCACATCAGATTTCATAATGCCATTATAAAATAGATCTCACGGACCAGAAAATCCCACTAATGTCTCGCCCTCTGCCTGCAATGAGCACTAAAAGACGACATCTCAGCCCGGGTCCCTAATCCCTGCTGACTGTCCCACTGTGCTCAATCGCAGCGTAAAGCGGAATATGATACAAGCTCACAGCCCCATTAAACACATAAACATCCATGAGATCTCTGAAAATTTTTCCAAATGATGGCTTCCAAACCCAACAAACAAGTATTTTTGTGTGTGTGAAGCAAGTGGCAAGATGTTTTTTTTTTTAACTACAGGCTCTAAAAGACAATGTGGCTTTACACTTTCAAAGACATAGAACAGTAAATGATGCTTTCATCTTATTGATCAAAACCATTCAACCAATGTTCACGGCTATAGAGAACACTAACTAAATTGTGAATAATTGTAAAATTTTCCAACAACTTTCTGAAAACATAAAATTAAAAATTAAAAAAAGAGTCTTATCCGCTATAATAGCTATTGGTCAAACACACTTTTTTAATTTTCCTCAACTGCATTTGAAATATGTAATCCTTAGCCATCTTGTATCTGAAACGAACACAACCAAAACAAAACTTTTATAAAAAAAACATTCAAAACTCTTTCGCAAAAAGCATCAATTAAACATTCACAATTACAGTACAAATTAAATAGTTCAAAATACAGCAGAATCAAAATTTTGTGGAAAACAAATACATAAATCTAAACAAATATAGATATTTTTTCTTTTGTAGATAAGCATTGCTTTTGTAACAAAATACTAACCATTTCAGAGAAAACGACTAATCTTTTTATAGTTAACAGACATGGTTTAAAACAAATATACTTAATTTCATGTCGATGAACATAATTTGAAATACTACTTTAATATAGTAAGCCCACTACACTCAAACATAATACAATTAAATATGCAATAAATCTCATCATATGAAACAATCCAAAAAACACACAAATACAAAAAAACTATTTTTTTCTCTCCAGACAGCACAGGCTCATCTAAAAGTCTCCAGCTGGGTGTTTGTAAGTGACTCATGGGAGTGGGTGCTAGAAAGGCCACATCCGTGACAGACAAACAGGCTCTTCAAATCAGCCTTCCTTTTTAAGACCCCACAAGCAAACACTTGCCAGAATGGACTGTGCTAATCCAAGCTGTCTCACAACAGCAAATTCCTTGATGCTTATCAGTTTCAGGATTGAATGGAATTACACAGAGTCTCATGGACCGTGAGACCCATTCACCCCAACACTGCCCGCGACCATGAACTTACACCAATCTGTCTCTGGGAATGGGTAAAGGAAGCAGAACTGGTCTTAATCGATATCAAAGTGTAAAATGTTGAGAAAAGGAGCGCAAGAGTAAAGAACAAGCTCTGTGGCAAAAATTTTACACTTCACTGTTTGGAACTACCTCCTTTAATTCACGAATGAATCACAGGTCATATTACACTCACCTTTCTATTTTTTTATCTGTAAAATAATGTTGAGCTCCATTATTTATTTTCCCGAGTATCCTTGCAATTTCTCTCAAACAAGCCACTTTATTCTTTAGAAAAATTCTCTCTGGATGACTTCTATCATGACAAAGTGATACTCTGAGTGCACCTATGTTAGGTTTATGCATGTGTAACACATCTACCAAAGATCTTGGGAACATTTATCACGTGTTCCATCATGGGGTTTACTCTTTGCACATATGTATAGCCAAAAAGCATATGAGCATTGTATCACTTAATATAAGAACGCGATAATGTGGATTTAAGCATTTACTTAATTCCTTTTGCTTTTTACTTTAAAGCACTCGGCCAAGTAAAAATACAAATTTTGCTGAAATTTTTATCTTGTAGTAATGTGTTATTTTGTGTAAAAAAACATGGAGGAGAAGCTGATTATTGTTGTGTGCGCAAATAATTATTTATGACTGAACTGACTATTTTTATAATGACAAGAACAAGAAAGATCTTGCTCGGAAGTCCATGAGTGAGAAGGTCTGAGAACCTGGTAAGTTAAAAAAAAGTTTTACTGCTCAATTCAAAATACCAAGCTAATTGTCTCTTGAGGCTGAGGTAAAAAAAAAGACAGATAATGTCAAAACTGTTTTTAGCTTTCCACAAAAACAAAAACTCTTTCATGTTTCGCATTAAAAAAAAACAAAAACATTTTTACAGTCCACCACTCTGGAATTTCAAATGACTCTCAAAGGGGCGGAGCTTCTAGCAGATTCGAATGAGGTGAGGAAGTTTGAGATAGCCAAGTGGCAATACTGCGCAAGTACAGCTGCTTGTTAGCTCCATGTGCACATTCAGTCGAATAGTGTTAAATTAGCATCTAACCCTAGGGGTAGATGGGGTTATTTTATTATGTTTTAGGTGTTTTCTTAAGGCTTCAAAGTGTGTGTCCAATGGCCCAGTAACATGTCTCCTCTATTACATCAAAATATCTCAAATTGTGTTCTGGGGAGGAACGAAGCCTTAACGTGTGTAAAATGATATGTGAATATGTGTGAATGATTAGATCTAAATTTTTGGGGTGGAGAAGCCTTTAAAGTAGTACCTTTTGGATGGGTCAGAATATGTAGACAAGGCCAGAAACACAGCCACAGTTTACCCTCTTTAACAGCGCAGTGCCTCTTGTAAATCTCAAAGAACTGTTTTTCATCATGTGTTAATGATGTCAGGAAGGTAAATTACAGCAGGGATGTGAACACCGGTCTCAGGGACTGCTCAGCCTGAACTTGTTAGTCAGCATATCTGGAGGCTCTTACTGCATCGTGGACTACAGGGATTTCTTCCAGCCTTCCTGGTGCCAAACAATTTCATAACTCAAAACAATCACTGTAGCCCTTTCGATTTATGCTTAAGCAAATGAGGTGATAACAGAAGCATTCCATTATTTCTGAATCGAGCTGACAGGTGAAGGTTAATCTGCTTGAAGTTTACACCACCCCACTGTTATCTAAAACAAGCCGCCACTGAGCACTGGGACTTAGGATACCTGACAAAAGTCTGTGCTTGGCGAGTACTTTGCCTGGGGGCTTCCTTTGGGTGGAACATTCATCAGTGCAATGTTAGTCAAAAAAATATCTTAAAATTGAAAAAGTTCAGACCAATGAAATATAAATGTAAAAGTTGTTAAAATACGAAATATCCTATACTACAATTTATCAACATAAACGATTTTTTTTCAAAATGTAAATATCTCCATTAAAACCTATAGCATAGTCACAAAATATAGCATAGTCACAAAATTGTGAATTAGTGACCTTAAAACTCCTACGTTTAACCCACTTGTTAGAAATTTGTTAGAAACTTGTTTTCAATGCAAAAGCCTTTTACTCCACCTGTCCAAATAATATTTGTATAACCAGGCTGACGGGTTTTAATAATTTAATACATTGTCAAGGTTATTCACAAAAATACACAAATCTGTCATAAACAACTTGCTTTACTTTGTAAAAAAGAAATTCCTTCCCTTTTAGCAAAAACCTCTAAATCCAACTTAGCCATAAATGTGGGGAAGGTCTTTGTTGTCCTATGTAACAAAATTCTCACAATGAAATCATGCTCGCTGATTGGCTTAGATCACATAAGTCAAAGCCAGGGGTCATATTTAACCACTCGAATGTATTATATTTTGCCCCTGAGATTATTTTTAAATCATACTGAAACCAGCCCACAGGTTGCAGGCTCACACCAGCTTTTGCAAGCACCAACACTTTACAACCCCACAATACAACAGAACCCCACAAACTCAGGAATAGACTGCTTTAATTTTTTTCCTCAATTTATTTGAAATCAGTGACTGCTAGGAGCACAGAGAAGCACAATAAGTAATGTCCAGTTTATAATGCGTTCTATTTTATTCATACATTTATATTGTTATTAAGTATCATATTTTTTTATCAAATCATGTTTTTTTTTCTATTTGCCTGTTGAAAATATTTTTCCTTGAAATTACTCACAGAGCCATGAGAAAATATTGCTTTCGGCATTTAAACATTAAACAATACACATAAGGTTAGATATTGGTTTGATAGGCAATAATCACTCCAATAATCAATAATGTTTTGCAATGTTTAAAACAGTGGCAAGCTTAAGCTGAACATGTTAAGATAAGGCCAGCAAGTTTTCACCAGAAACTATTTGATAGTCATGTAGAACTTTTGGAAAGTATTGACACATGATAATATTTGAACTTTTAATTTAGATGAGTTTGCATCAGACATCTTCAGAGAACAATTTTTTTATTACAATCAATTATTTTACATTTTTAAGACAACATGCACAACATGCATCCACCTCACTGATAGAACTCTCTCTATGGGGATTTCAAGTTCTCCTCAGATATTGTCCGTTTAAAAAAATTGTGATTAAGACGAATTATTCACTTAAATTCAATCTGGCACCCGCAAACAATGATAAAAAAATTACTAAAAGTTAATTTGAATCTATTGTTTTTCTTATTTAAACAAGTTTCACATAAAGCAACTTTATATGTACATATGCCATTGTTTTCTGCCACAAACTTTTAATTTCATACAATTGTTAAGTGATGAAATGTGTAACACTTTGAGTAATACTTTGTGTCCGTAAATATGTGTAAACCCACTTTTAATAAAAATTTAAAAATTGTAATAAAAAATTTTAAATCGCAAAAAATATATTACTACATATTACATCCAATGTTTTGAAAAGTACTGCTTAGGCGACTGGATCTGTTAAAAAATGTTTTGTTAACAAGCATTGTTTGTTAATCTGTGGAACCATTACCGATCTAAATATTTTATTGTAACTTAATGGCAAAAAAATTTTAAAACAAAAAACAAATGTTCCCTATGAAAAATAAAAACTATAAGTATATATTTATATAAATATAATCTTAGAATGTTTACAAAATGTATAACCTAGAACATCGACACCAATCATTAAAAAAAAATCATGGAGAATTTGTCCCTCTTATTGCATGGCACATCTTTACTCTGTGTTCCATGTTATTTCAATACAATGCTTATTTTGTCTTTTTTTATTGAGACCTTCAATTTTATGTTGATCTAAGGAAAACACACATTTCCACTAATGTTTGTAGAAGTAACGTCCCTGAGCAGGCCTTGATTGCAGACTGTATGTTTGCTTTGCTCTGTGATCATAGCACTCTCTCTCTCTCTCTCTCTGACTCAAAGATAAAAGGAGTCCAGTGCTGAGAGTACCAGCGCAATTGACCAGAGCGATGAGACGCTGATTTCACCTCCACCTCCATCTCCAAACATGATAATGAGGAAAAGGTGACTCGCTTTTCAGAGGTCTTAATGTAAACCAACAGCACCACCTAGAGACAAACAAGCTCTGTCTAAAACAGTGTCGAGAAGCCCTAATAATATAACTAACCTACTTTCGCTAAAGCTACAATTTTCCATAATCTTGCATAATAATCTATATTTAAATGGTGAATTAAAATTGCATGAAATATACAGCAAGAACGTGGTGCACTGAAAAATGAAACAGTGACTAGTGTATTGTTAACAAAAAATAAATCTAATGAAATTCAATACACCTGAATATGAAGCAAAAAAAAAAACAACATTGCTACAAATATTATAAACATTTAATTCATATAAACCTAGTCAGAGCAGGGCAGTTTAGAGGACAAAAAAATTGGCTTCCAGCTGAGTTCTCCAACATTAAAACTTATAATTTTTTTGCTGTGTTTTTTTATTATGTTGTGTCATTTTACTTAACCCAATTGTTCAAATAAACTCACTAGAAAAAAAAACGTATGACTGATTACTACTTTGAAGAAAACAAACAGTTATCTAAAATCAATTAAAAACGGTTTTCCAAAAATAAGTTAACAAAACAAAAAAATACTATTTATATTTAATATATTGCTGTATAAAGTAATTCAAAATAACAATAGATATTTAGATGTTCCAATGTATTATTTTGCACCTTTGGATTTCTTTCAGTTTTGAGCATTTGAAGCTGAACTTCAGGAACTTTTCCGTTATAATTATATAGTAGCATAGTGCATAAAATCTAAACAGAGCAATACAAAAGAACTCAACTGCAACCAAAGGTCTCCCAATCTTAAGAAAGACAAATATGTGAAAGATTTTATTTAGTTAAGGCAACAGCCATCAGAAGCTTTCATCACCTTCTTATTAGAACAGTCCTCAATCTGCAACACACATCTCACAGTAAGCCATTGTAGCTCGACTGAACATCTGGAGAAACAAACATGACTATATTTAACATTAATAAGTGATCGAATATCTGCCCATCAAATCAAGCCAAATTCCTGTTCAAGGGCAGGTTAAGGACTTGCATTTACACACACAAAAAATATATATATACTAAGACTCATTTTAAACAAACTGTCAAATAAAGACTTAAAATCCTACCTAATTAAATTCTAAAAACAGAACACCCGAGTGGAACTGGTAATGATAAATAAGCTTTATAACAGTTAGAGCATGTTGTGACGAGGAAAAAATTGAGCCATGAGTTATGAACCCATCCCACACCTTTTGAAAAGCTTCATATCATCAAAGCTCTTCCTTATTGGAGAGTTGAAACACTACCTACTCAGTGCTTGGGGTGATCATGTGAGAGAATCTAAAGGCATTGTGCACTCAATGCACTTCAAGTGACACAAACATGAAAAAGATCAATGAGCACTAAATATTCCAGTATGTGTTAAAAGAGACGAAAGTGAAGAAAGATGGAGTGATGGAGAAAAGGGGCTTTTCTGTGCCAGAGGGCAAATTCACAGGAAGAGATACACTGAATGCGTTTTGGAACAGATTAGACAAGAAACTAAATGATGTACCATGCAAAAAGCTGCCATGACTAATGCCAGCAGCTACTTCTCAAATTCAAACATAGTTTTATTTGACATTTTCCATGAATTTTAAGTGCAGGCAATTTAATGACGCCTCCTTAGTACCAACACAAATTGCATTTTTCTTTTTTAAGGTTTCACAGCAAAAACTAAATCAAACTATATCTAAATCTATATAATTGTGAGTTACTTCATTAAAACATCAGGATAGACACAACTAACACTAGACACACTGGTGTGATTTTTTTTTATAAAGACCATGTTTTACAAGTTAAAAAAATTGCTATTGTTAAGGAATAATACCATGTATCAGCAAAACAAATTAGTATAAGGATTTTTTCATTATTTCCAAAGCCGTTGTATCAAAAAAGAAAAGTTCTGTAACTAAATGTTGTTAAGCTTCCTCAGACATAAAACTATGTAAAAAAAATGTAATGTGTTCTATAGAACATATTGTTTTATGTCTGGAAAATCCTAACAACAATATATATCATGTGTTGCATTCAGAGTTGATTTCCATTTGTCACCTTGTTCAATTGCTGTGAGAATATTTGTGTATTTAACAAAATGCTAAAGGAGAAAAATCTGGAAATCACCAAAAGAATCCACTGTGTGACTCCTTTTAGACATGTGTCTCTTTTAAGTGCCTACAGTTTTGTGCTTTGGTAGGACTCAGCGAGGCATCACAGTGAGGTGTTCACTTACCACTCGGATTAAACGCCATGCAGGATATAGGCTTATCGTGTGCTGGAAAATGTGCAATCACTCCTTCCCCATCCGAATCCTCACTAACAAGAACCTGCAGCAGACAAACAATAAAGCTACAGTAAGCTGATGGAGGCGCACAAATAAAGAGTGACTTCTTGTATACCTCATGACTTATTGTTTTAGACACATAGCTGGTCTTTGGCTCAGAAATCCTGTGTGCAAACCGATCTTTACAGTTATACGAGATTAAATCAGTTCAACACTGATGGACTTTGGCATTTCGTATAAAACCAAGTCCTCACTAAGTTGTTTCATCGTGTACAGCTGCAAAAACTGTTTCCACTTTTTTTTTTTTTTGTATTATCGATTCCCCCACATGTCATTCAACCCAAGACAAGTTGCCATCTTGCGGGTTCTTAACAATTATCATTGTGTCAACTTCCATCCACCCTGGAGGATATTATACACCCCGTTATTATAGAATTCAAATAAATTTGACTCGATTCTTAAAGACATCCGCAAATAATTTGTGAGTTTTATGAACACGACTTCAAAGAAATAAAGAATAACCCACATGACCGCTGTGATCAATGCTCACAGTCTGCCAAGGCCCACAGCGCAACAACTCTATTTCAGACAGGAAGAAAAAGTGACATGTTGAAGGAGTTAAAACAAACACAGCAGGAGGAAACTCTATAGTGTATCTTCATGTTTTGATCCTGAGAGGAGATTAATAGCTCCCAGTTAAAAGAACAATAATGTAAATCGGTAATTCAACCCTTTGTGTGTATTGTTACAAGAAAAAGAAATGAAGAAGAAAGAATAGACCTAAATAATCAACCTTCAAGCAATTAATAGATTACACACATGAAACTAAACAAAAAATGTCAACAAAGGAGTAAACAAACAAAATAAGATCAAAGTAATCCAAAATTAAACAAAGAAACACAAACAAACTCGCCTTTAGTAAACAGTTATAAAGAATTAACTTAAAAGCCTGACAAGACAAGAAAAAGGAGAGCATGCTGCTCATTCTCTGGTCAGTGGCCCTCTGTTAAATTTGCTCTTGAAAGAGATTATAACTAAGGCCAGACATGAGACAGCCGGAGAGAAGAGTGATAAATCTAGTGGAGTGTTGCATTAAGGAGCAAGGCAGTTTTTAATAGGATCCAGTCCAAACAGAAAACAGCCTTGCTCTAAAATCCAGAAATTTATTTTAGACTGCAAAAAATGCACTGTGACATAAACCAGAACGCTTTTATTAGGAATAACAACGTTGTTCTGTACAGGAATATAACATTGATTCTTAACAATGAAACATTTGTGAAAACTTAATGGAAAAAAGGGATAATGATGGTGTGGGCGTGTCCCATGTCACTGGTGTGTGCGGAGGGAGCAAAAGCAGCACTGGAGTCATGGGAGAATGGCACTGTACCTGTAAATTTTTTTAAAGCTCCTTTTTGTAAAACTAGCAACTTTAGCAAGGAGCACACTAGCATACTGAGAATGTAAAAGCCAGGAGCTCTGATTCAAGCAAATTCAAGCTAAAAAGTTTATCGAAATTGAAAAAACAAAACGGTGTTTTAAAAGAAACTTACAAAAAAAAAAATGTTTTATTGTCAATTGTTATTTAGGTATAACTATCATAAAGCCGTAAAATACAGTAGGATTTAACTAAGATGCAAAGACTCTGTATGACTAATGCTCATATGCACATAAATATACATGCATAACGTTTTGATCAGATAACAGTAGACTGTTGGTTTTACTATTGCATTTTACAGCCCTCAAAGAGGAGGATCTCTTTACATGGGTCAGAATCACCATGCCAGCAAAACCTGTTCCAACTTAACCTCTCTCCAAGTAAAAATCCTTGAACATCAGTACAGCAAATAATACAGCTGACCTGTAAACGAAGTGCTCTATTAAAACAGTCATGTGACACACACACACACAGGCACACACACACACTTATGAGGCCTTTTCAAAATCCATTCAGGTCTAGGAAGTAAAATCAAGAAGCCCTTTTCTACAATGAGCTGCCAGTGATCTCATGTTTAAAGGCTATACTAGGTTCAGCCAAGGCAGAATTGGCGACAGGAAGTGACTATCATAAGATCAGGAGACAGAGCTCTGGCAAAATGTTGGTGGAGCATGTGGTCTTATGAAAAGGTGATGACAATCCCTGTGGGCCACTAAAAGATCTAATATGGAATGGATAGGATTAATGGATAATTTACCTTGGAGAAAAGGAAAATGAATCTGTGTCCTTTTAGATCAAGGTCAGATAGGTAAAGAAAGCATAATAAGCAAAGCTACACTGTTTTGATGAAGACTGTAAATCTCTTCCACACTTTACCTAACTACTCGTATGATTTCTAATAAAAGACTCTTCACCTGTCCTTCTCCCACTGTGTTTGTGTCGATGATTGTAACCACACCGGGCTGATGAGGGCTGCGGCGGGTACCACTATGGGTTGTGCCCTCCTCATCAGGAACCCCTGGAGGCAATGTCCCGGCCAGTTGAGTCACAACCTTCCCGACCATGGTCAAGCCAGTTTTCAATGTCTGAGAGGAAGAGAAACATTTCTGATTGATGTTTGAAACCATTAAAAATTGAATTTAGTAGCAATATATGACTAAGGCCATTCAAAGCAGCCAGATGGTTCTCTCTTTTTGACTCAAGAGCTTGTGCATCTAAGATTCCCAGATTAATCTCCTTTTTTAACAATAACAGTACGTATCTTGTATTATTCATCTTAACTATGTTATTTCACATATTTTTGTTTTATGTGCTTATCTGTTTTGATTGCTTGGAGTATAACTGAAGTGCATTACTTTATGTTTGTACGTGTTCTCCTCAAAAAACACCACAATGTAGCAAAAAAGTTCTGCAAATAGAGGTTCAGAGAGAGATGCCAATCATCACACAAAACATTGGACTTCTGAACATGTAAAGCAAGGTAGAAGCTTGAACTTTGAGAGTGTTTATACAGTTTTCTCCAACAGGTGTTAACACACTTTTAACATTCGAAGTGTTCAGAACAGCCTTAAAACATCTTCAAAAACATACAAGCAGACTACTTTATGGATTATTCTTAGAAAGTAACTCCCACGATTAACGGATAATGGACCACTGTTCAAAAAATATAAGAAACTTTAAATTCAAGACAATTTCATGTAAACACAATATTTCAAGTTATTCAAAGTGTCATATTCATTTCTTTTTTCAATTGAAGTTTATTTTTTTTTGTTACTAAACAATTAAAGGTCTAAAGCACTAAAACAAAGCCTTTGTCAACACTGGATTTTCAATTGAATGTGTTATCATTTCCATTGGCACCACTCCATTTTATTCCTTAACAAATATCAAAACCTGATCGAAATGTTTTAATACATTGTTGAAAACTGTATTGACAGATTATATTGTTTAATGTTGCTCAAGTCTTTTATGATTCAAAAAGAAGACTTCAACCCATCAACCATTTGAACGATTGCAGCACACAAATCAATATCACAAACAATGTTCTCACATCCACTGATTTTGCTGAGCAATGACCTAAAAAGCATGTTTGCATGAAGTGTTGTTTGAGGCAATGTCAACAGACTGGAGTGTGATTTAGCCATGTAGGCCAACAGTGAGCGGCTTTGAGAGTGTGTGCGTGTCGATGTTTACTCCTAGATATGAGGAGATTTGGTACAGCAGTCAGTTCAGTGTCTGCCACCAGCCGGTCGCTCCTCTCCTCGCACCAGGCCTGATCAATGGGGACTGTTTGGATTAGCACTAAAAACTCAAACTGCAGTGATTAGAAAACACATTAGTGTTGATCAATTAGGAGGCAAACGCTTCCTTTAATAATTGATGGGGCAGAGCAATTTACACACAGTCAGTTAGTGGTCTTTGTCAGAGCATTCTCCAAAGGGCCCAACAAACACAGGCGCCACGAGGTATTGACGCTGCCGCTTGGCCTGAATGCCTGATTAAGCTCTCCGGGGCCTTGGCAGACAGACACACACAAACAGTAATGCTCACTCCATTAAGCGAGAACTAGAGGAGACCCTGCTTAAGCTGTGCTATCCACTTACTCCAAACACAGTTCACAACGGTAGAAGCCTGAAAACCAACTCTCTCGCACAGACTTGTGGCTAACACAGTGAGATATCTGTTTTAGTCATATCTTGCTCATTTACACAATCAGTGCCTTGCAAGAATTCAATTTTCCAAAACACGCCTTCCCCCTTCTTTTTGTGATTGTGTTACAGGATTGATGGGAGATGGCCCCCTGGCCCCTAGACGGCCGCACTCAGAGCCACTCAGCACAGGGACCGTGTGTCAGAGCAGAGGAGATGGTTATAAATCACAGTCCCGTCTGCAGACGGCCTGTCTGCGTATCAAGGCTTTTCTAACCTTGTTTTCCTCCCTGCTAACCTTTGCTGTGCTCCTTTTGATGTATACTGCCATTAAGCCTAATGGCACTTCTCTCACGTAAGCCGTTAGCGCTCGTTAGGCGGTGATCAGGCTGGCGACTGGGGAATACAAATGTGGGCCTAATAAATCAATTAAGCAACCAGAGGAGGAGACTGGAACCATATGAAAGGTTAAGCACCAAGGTTCTGGCACCACTAAATGAACTCTAGTGGGTCTCTGAATTACCAGCGACGACGTCAAGACCGCTCTGCGATGCAATACAGTGAACAAAGTGAGTGTAGCTACAAACATTATGAGCTTCATTTATAGCTGAAAAAACAGGAAGGAAAGACTGAAGCAAAATATACAAATATGTATAGAAACCAGAAGTGTCAGCAAACATGTGTTTATAGCTGTATAGTTTGCTTTGTTGATTTGGGAAACGTTTTATAAATTTGTTGAGATTGAAATTTTGAAATTACAAGAAACAGGAAGCAGAACTGAAGTGAGAAAAGTGATTTGAATAACAGATTGTTTTAACGTAGTTTTTAAGGTGTGAATTCCAAAAGTAAGATTGATAAAAAAAACTAAGAACCAGTAAATATACAAAATAAAGTTATGACAAAGGAATGACATTTGTTAGTGAACATTACTTTCAATGCCCTTTTAGATAAAAAGTAACAATTTACTCAAAAATTCCCTTTCATGTCTTTTTAAGATTAAGAATCAAACTTAAGAACTACATAAAAACATCAAAAATACATACAAAATATTTTTGCATAATAAACAGCTGACATCAGATACATTGTTTGTCTCTTTTATGTTTTTGAGTATGTACAAAGGTTTTACTCAAAATCTGGCAACACTTACCAAGACTTACAAAGTTGAGCATTTATGAGCATTTTCTCGAACTCTAGCAACCCTAAAAATCATTATTACATTTTTAACATGTAGGAGCATTTGCTCAATCTCTGATAACCACATTTACATATTTTAACATGTATGAGTCTTGTCACTTTAAAGATATTGAGCATTGTGTTCTCTAACAACCCTAAGCTAACTTTTATGATGTTGAGTGTATATGAGTCTTTTCTTAAACCACAGCAAAGCTAAATGTTAACTGTATGTTTTTGAGAATTTACAAAAGTAACAACAAAGACCTCAGGCAACAACAAAAACACGTATCGGATTATCTTTACATAGACTTCTGCCCAATAACAGCTGTGAAAAATGAGGCCCTAGAAAGAAAATGTAAGACTGAAAGGCCTAAAATATTTGCATGCCTATTTTAGACTTTTTAAGACAGTATTTTTCAAGCAGTATATGCAGAGCTATGATAACTTGTCCTGTACGGGAATTTACAAAAACTCTGGATAGATTGGCAGCAACCCAAACCTGTAGCCAATCAGAATGATTTAGTGGAATAAAGACGAGCTGATATTTTTTCAAGTTAGTGTCAACACTGACACGCAGTTCATCAGAACTGTAACAAAATTAGTTTTAAACTGTGTTACAATAACATTAAGAAGCTATTGTTTGGTCTTGCTCACTGGATTTGTGGTCATTGAGTTGGGCATCGGGTGACCAACATTCAAATCCTGAGTTTTTCGTTCTTACACAGCCCAACAAAAGGTACCTATTCTTTGGTTGAACAGCAAATTTGCAAGACCGATTTTTAAACGGTTGTAGCAGCTGATAAAATGATTCCTGTGTTTACTTATTTCTTCACATTTGTCACTTTTCTACTAACCTTTATTGGCTTTGGGGTCTTTTCCACCAATCTGTAACTGGTCCAAAACAAATGCATTCGGAAGAAGTTCTATAAATTGAGTGATACTTTTTAAGATTAGATTAGGCTATAAGATTAGGTCAATGGGCGTACTGATTGGCCAGAATTAATCATAGTGATCTCCTGTACCTGTAGTTCATCTTGCTAACCTTATGCAAAAGCTTTAAACAAAAATGTATGCTTTATGTCTCCAATGTTTGGTGTTGTGTGAGGGCAGCTTTCTGTATTTCTGTCACAATTCACCAAGCAGAAATAGTCTGTCATAGCAGAGTGTGCCTTGAATGACGTAATCATAAAAAACAAGCACACTTAGAACTGAACTGATGAAGTTGGCGGAAAAACAAATGTGAACTGTGATGAAGCCATACCAAACAAAGTCACTCCAATGCTAAAATCCGTTGGAAATGCAACAGTTGTTGCATTTTTAAAACCATTTTAAGCTGAAGTTAAGACAATTTAGCTCTGCTTGATGTTTCGGCCCATCAGTCTTGCGTTTGATTGCATTCAATAAGTATACCAGGATTATTTGCACTCTATTTCTACAGATCTGTGTTTAAGACACAATTGTTTGTCCCCACAAATTTTATCTCCAATAAAATACAGCAAGACCTACCACCAGCCGCCCATCAGTTAGTTGAGATTTGTTGATTGTACCCTATGTGTTGCAGACGGTAAGAAATAATGAAACTCACTTTGGCAGCGCTGATGACAGTGGCAGTGTAGGACTGGGCATTATCTCCACAAGCCCCACCACGAGACTGATGACACCGGATCAGCTGCACTCATACACACACACACACACACACACACACACACACACACAGACAGAACAGTCACATTATCATCCAGAACCTTTCAGCTCCCCGGCACTCATTAACCCACGGAGGTCTGTCACAGTCCGCGCCAGGACGTCTGCAGGCGGGCACGATGAGTAAGAGGAGGAGGATGCCATTAGGACAACAAATAGTTCTTCTGCTTCATTCTACAACATGCTCCCTCTAGAGTCCCTGTCCCAGACCTATTCAACACTTTAGCTGCCATTGGTCAGAAACTCATTACCTTTGGCCAGACACACGGTCCCATCTGTCCATTATTAGGAAGCAACTGCCCTCTCCAAGGCAAACAAAGTTCACCCATTACCTTAATGAGGTGAGCTTAGGGTCTACTTAATAATGATAATAGCATTCCAAACACATGTGGCTACTGCTGAAATTACTCTTATACTGGTTAAATAATATGTATAGTCTGTAAGAAACTGGTATAGAGTGAGAGACAGTCAATTGAGGCCTTGGCCAAGCAACAAATTTTCCCACCAAACCACCATTTAATGCAGGCCAACTCTAAGCAGAGGAGTTGGGAACTGGTTGAGCATGATCTTAAACAGTTCTTGAACATATGAAAACATAAAAATATTACTAATCTGGATCATGGTCTGTTGATGTATTGTGTTAAAAAAAAGCTAAACAGAAATAAGCACAATTAAAACTAAGTACATCTAAACCTAATTAAACTTAAGTACAACTTAACTTAAACTTAATCCCAAAGCATTAAAATCAAGTGAGCTCATGAGGTAGGGGGCTTGGAGCATCAAATCAACTAGAATGTTAAAAAATTGTTTCACGATCAGGAAAGGGTCAGCTAAGAACCCCTATAATTTTCATTGCACTTGGTTTATTTTAATTTGGATGGAATTGATTTTGACTTGCTGTGATTTGGTTTGGCACCACAACCCCAAGCCCTTATCCTGGCTCACCCTCCCCACACCAAATGAACCACCACCCAATGCACTCCACCAGCAGCCTCGCTCCCCAGGATCTACACTTCCCCAACCAAACAGGAAGGGGGTTCTCTAGCACTCCCCCTTTGACACACATACACCACATTACGCAGGACAACGCGGTGGGGAGATCTCCCTGGGGAACTCCTTCCACACTCTGACAGGCAAGGGCCATATAAAGTTCCCTGAACATTCCCTGAACCTACACCACGCCCTGACTCCAACCCCAACCCCAACCCCAACCCCAACCTCTTACCCTACCTCCAACTCCAACCCCAACCCCAACTTAAACTTACATTTAAAACCAAACCTAAACCCAAACTTAAACTTAAACCCAAACTTGAACCTAAACCCAAAACCAAACTTAATTTTAAATCTAAAACCAACATTAAACTTAAACCCAAAACCAAATAAATAATAAAAACCCACACTTAAATTTAAACCTAAACCCAAAATCGAATTTAAACCCCAACTTAAATTTCATCCTTACATTTAGCACCATGATTTTCACAACACTATAGGGGCCTGTAACATGAATGTAGCTGAGTATTACTGTATTACAAACTTGATATTACTTTACTGGAGATCAAGAAGATTATGTGATATCACAGTTAAACTATTTTTCGTAAATCTATCCACTATCCATAGAGCAGGCTTCCCAAATAACTTAATAACATTACATTTCTTGATTAAACACGTTTAACAAGTTATGGCTTTTACATTCATAATAATAAAATAGCAATTTAAACTCTAATTTTCCAACACTTATTTTACATTACTTATTATAGCACATCATAGGCATTGTTGTAGAAGCCTGGTGATACACATAAAATAAAATATTTTTGCCCATAAAAAAATGAAAATACAATTATTATGGTTACATTGTTAAAAACACTTAAATGAACGGTAAACTCATCAATATTCACATATTAAAAAACAACATCTGGTGTAACTTTATGTAAAGGTAACTTGGAGTTACCTCATGCTCTCATTAACAGATAAAAACAGGAATCTCCCTTCAGCACAGACAGCCTCAATGACTTGATCCCAAGCACTGTACTCGGCTAACAAGTCTTTAGTGTTTTTGGATCAAAATTACTTTTTGTTTCTGAATTTTGAGGATGAGGTGAGACTTGTTCATGGCATCTGTTAGTAACATCTGTTTGGGGTCCTGTGTGTCGTCACTTCCTGCATCAACACCATATAAATATATACAATTCACATCTTTGTCTTAAATAAACTAGGAGTACTTGTTTTAACAACGTATAAATTACTTATTCACTCTTGCTCAACTGTTTAAAATAGCAAGTCGTTATTTTGTATACATATTCTGAATGCCTTTCGCAGAAATTAAATGAGTTTGTGTCGTAGTAAAACTGTGGCTGCTGCCAAAGCCAGACAAGATTGTTGACAAAAATTTGCTGATTTTGTAAATGCAATGTAAAAGAAGCAACTTCTCTATTTATGTAAAATTAAGTATCATGCTTGATAAGCATATGTTAACAGTATCAAATTTTTTGGCCCGTTAATTCCAATATGTTTGACTTTTTTGTGTAATTTTATTGTGTCTATGGTTGTATTACAAAATAAATTAAATGCTTATTTCTCTACATACTAAATGTATGTTTGGTGAATGTCTATATAAATGCTTGTTCTTTTTGAAAGACACAAAACAGTCATGGCAGCAGATAAAAATTAAGGTCTGCAGCAGGTTAGGTAAGTAGCAGACCGTATAACACACCATCTGCGGAACAGTAAGGGCAGGACTTCTACGTGGCATATTTTGTCTGAGTGAACAAAGAAGCTTGCAAAATCAAACTCTTCCTTCCGCACAGTACCTGTATCTTTCATGCAAATATGTGTTTGGAAAGGCTAAGGGATATCATCTGTTCCTAAAAACTCTTTCTCTATGAAATGCTCATATACCAATTTGTGCAGAAATATGCACAGTATTGGGAAGGAAAATGAAGTCGTTACCAACGCTGGTGTGTTATGTCACTTAAAAGTTGCTTTTATAACTGCTGATTGGATGACTCTAAATGTGTGATCTCTAATCCAGAACATAACCTGCTCCGAAGCAGGTTAGCCGTGTGACATAATTAAACAGCCTGATAAAGATTGATTCAATCCTACACCTTTTCATAGTACCCAAAACCCCGGATTAGTTAATCCGGCTTCATGGTACAGGCCCCAGCTCCCTTCACTGTTGCCATCTTCGCTATATGAGGTGATGTAATTAAGAAGCATGTTAGCACAGTCACTGGCTGATGACACACACACACACACACACACACACACACACACACACACACACACACACATGCACACACACACACACATTAGCATTCTTGATTCCGCTCAACTGGATATTAAAAAAAGTAGTTTAGTAAAATACCTTTCGGTGACACATAAGGCAGATGTTTAGAATTCATGACTCAAAATATATTTATATCTATCAAATGTTCACCCCAAGTAAATGAATAATTGTTAAGGTGTGAAAGCATATTTAGTTTCAACATGCAAATCATATAAATTATTAAAAAACTACAATGGTTTAGTGTCAACTACAATGAAAGAGCACATATGAATTTTCTATAAAATACCTTGTTTTCAGCATAGGCTAACCACCGGCCTCCCAAAGCTATAGGATTGAGGTTGGGTCCAGGACAGGGATAGCAGCCTGAAGAAGAAAAAAAAAAAAAAAAACACAAACACAGATGCAACACTTCAAAGAGATGGAATAAATGACAGCAAAATAAAAGGCATAAAATAATCCATCATAAAAGCCTCCTGCACGAGAGATAAACTAGAAAGGGTAAAATAATACCAGAGGTTAAACAAGGGTTATAGCATTTTGTGACAGTGCAATGGCTCCTCTGCCTATTAAGTGCCAGACAGATTGACCCATGAGAGCAGGACTCAGTACCCTAACCACATGCCATGATAATAAAGGTGTACCTCACAACTGAGGCAAACAAACAGAGCGCACACTCAAGACAAATCAAATAAGGTCTTATTAAACGAAGACCTAATAAATGGGCACAGGAATAGTGAGCACCACTCGATCTTTGCACTCTGAAAGGTTGCAGAAGAGTGCTTCACAGTTTGAAGTGTGCTAATGCTAATTTCACATCACAATGTGAACAGAAAGTGTATGACCATTTTTAGTGTATTAAAACCCTGCTTGTGGCTTACCTAAAGCCCCATTTGTTACAGTGAAGGAAAAATACTTTTGTCTCCATCCTAGGCAGAGGCAAGTCAAAGCAGCACGTTGAAGTACCCTTAACATAACACAAATAATCACAAAACAACACTCTTCATAGTTGCCAGATTGTTTTTTTTTTTCACAATCATAGCAAACAAGATTATATTTGAAAATGGGGTTGTGCAAATATATGCTCAATCTTCGACGCAATATGAACTTTTCCACTGCATTCTCAGGTATAGCAGGTGTTTCTTTCTAAAAAATAACCCAAAAAACACAACCAGGGGGTAGGATGAGCTTTATTTTTGCAATTATTCTAGATTTTCTAAGGCTGTAAAACCCCTCACTACACGTAATACACTTTCCTCAGACAGTATTACCTTAAATTACAAACTTTTCTCTCAAATTTAAATGCTATCAAAGATCAAACTTTATTTGGTTTGTCCAGAAGTCTAGCTTTGTGCATGATTATCTGCCATTCTAGTGCTAACACATCCTCTTTGATGATGCAAAATAGTCATTGTGGGGCTTTAAAAAATTCAAATATTTATGAAAATTTGGCAGGCAGAAAGCATTCTGATCTTTGTTGGAGACACGGCATGGAGTGGAGGAAATAGATTTAAAGTAAAGAACACTAACCCTGCTTGCTCACGGAAACACATGAAATGCGAGTGACTCCTTCAAATTACAGAGGCATACGGACGCCCATGATTTATTTTTGTAAATTATTGGATAAAAAGGGCAACTTTACCTAACCCCAACTAAATCCACTCTGCTCTAAAACCTAAGCTAGTCAACCTTCAAGTAAGAGCTTCAGGCTCCTACCATTTAGCTCTTTGTGCCAATTATCACTGTACATATAAAGTGTTGAAAAAAACTAACTCTGTAAACTAGCGAAGATACAAAAGGTGAACCTCAAAATAACCAGGGAACACATTTATATTTATAAAAATAACTTTTAATTATTTTCTTACTTTTGTAACCTTGTGTACATTTTGTAAGTTTGTAACCTTGCATGGGTTATCACACATTGGCTTTAACAAACCAGTGTCAGTTTGGTGTGTTCAGGTGCATTTCAATAAAGTTGATGTTTACCTTTATTATAACAATTTTTTTAAATATTAGAAGTTGATAGAAAGACCATCAAATATCACTTTACAGATATACCTGAGCATCTCTGTCAGTCAGTAAAAGCATGTCACATAATTTATAATAAATAAAACGTTGGCTTTATAACAAAACATTTAAAGCGCAGATGTTTAACAGTTACAGTTTTACTGTAAAAATCTTGTCTTTTTGTCTCTTGTCGAATAAAAGTTGTTACTCCTATTCTGAGAAAGCTTTGGAGAAGCGATTAATGATGAAGAGGGCTATTGACCGAGCCTGTTTCCTGTGGCAGAGACGTTGACGGGGAAGTTGGATAGACAATGAGAGCCATTAAAACAATGCTAATGGCGATTTACAACAGACGATTGCTTAAGTGGGAAGTAGAGGCCTGGTTTCATATGGTGGCATGAGCGGTTTATTATTCTGAAACCATACACTAAGACCATAAGAACCTTATGATAAGCTTCGCCTTCAGGGCCTAAAAGCCTTTTGAATTCACCCTTGGAGAAGAGGAAATGACTCTTTACGTGTTAGTGCTAGGCTAAGTGAGAACCTCCATGTGTTTGTTATTGTTTACTAGATGCAATGACAGCTTGACACAAAACGTTTCAGGTATGCTGCGCAATTACAAATGAGCTTTGATATTGTATAGCTCATGAGGAGTGAGGGAGGGAAACGGGTTCTTTGGTGTTTCATCCCAAAAATGGGTTTTTACAGGGTTTGGTGGGTTTAATAAAGTCAGTGTGTGAAGAGGATTAATCAAGACTTGGTTGCCTGTTTTGCGAAGCTCCAGATCAAAGAGGAAGAGAAAAAGTTCAGTCAGAGTCTAGAGAAGGTCAAGAAAGGTCAAGTACAGCAGACACATCTATAACTTGAAGTACTTACTTGTGACAAAGAACTTTTTCATAAAGGTGCAGCTGTCAAAGGCAGCAATCTTTTCTTGAAGGCTAACCACGAGGATCCTTTGGCCATCAAGGGATGGTTGAGTTGGGAAAAGAAAGCAAGAGGAATATTTAGGCTTAATATGGAATTGTCTGTTCATTAAAAATGGCATGAAATGAGATTAAATTAACCTTTTGTTGCAATGCAGATCATAGATTGGGGTTTTGAACTGTATGGACTTCACCATTTCTCCGGTCCTTAAAGAATATAGGTCCACGCAAGAATAAGGTGGGCTTGTCCTGGAAAAATTAGTTAGAAATTATAGAATGAAATAACTTAAAACTACTACTAAAAAAAGTAATGACATAAAAAATGTATGTAATTTACTCTATAACTTTAGTCACTTTGACGAGACCTAGACAGCACAACTAACATGTAGCCATCAGACATTAAAAAAAGAAAAAACTGCAATAAACTATAATACTATACTATATGAAACAAGAAAAGCGTATGACGCAGAGAATTGGTTTCACAAATTTCAGTTACAAATTTCAAATTTGAACATAGACATTTTTGTTATTATTAAAGCCACTAATATAAAAAAAGCATCAAATTTACTTAGAAGCTAAACAAAAATATTATAGCATCAAATCTTGCCAACATATAACTCAAAAACAATATATCATAGTTACTAACAATATTGTAGTTATTACCACTTTAGATAGAATGAAATATTTATCCACTATGTGTATTCAGAACTGAGGTGGCTAAGCCAGACCTGGCATTACAGCAGAATATTTTTAGCAAGACACTACACTAGGCACATGATTTCTTTAGGATGCTAGCCTAATGCTAACATCCATGTGATCCGCAAAGCCCATCCCAATGAATGTGCATCATAAAACCAAACTAACAAATCAGGTATTCAGCTGGAGCCGTGGCTAAGTGTGCATAACCTCAGTAATAAACTCAAGGATATCAGGAGCCTAATTATAGATGAAGCAGGAACCAAAGAGGCCATTTATTGACAGTGACTTTTCAGCTGATCGAGCACTCCGCGCAAATGAAGATGATCAATAACTTGTGCTTCATTGACAAAACAATTGGCTTTGGAAGCAACCACTAATGATCTCACCATGTCTAAGACTTAATTCCACCGACTGTCTGCCGCTTCACCAGAAATGACTTGCATTTAGAATAAATGAGCATTACCATATAATTTGGCAATAAAACATATAGTGAATAGTTCAGCAGTTTTATTAGCACTATACATCTAATGAGACAGAGCTCCAGTTAAAATGACAGAGAGTCATAAATCAATTATAACACGAAAGGTGTAACATGTTGACATCACAGGTCTTTAATGGTTACAATACGATTTGATATCAGGAGGCCAACTCATTTATGGGAGAAAAATATTATGCCCAGAATGCAGGATCGGATAAGCTTACTAATAGTCACGTTCGATTCGTGGTGCGTCTCTACCTCTATCCAGCAAGCTTTAGCTTGATCCGACCACAGGATGGGCCAAAAAGCTCAACTTGAATGGCCAGAGTCTCGAGCAGAGCACCGCTCTTTCTACCCATTCAAGCTGGGCTCATGCCCAGGCATGTGCACAGCCGAATCCACTGTGTACATGTAAGCAACTTTATTACCAGTTTACTCATAGCATCGCATCAACAACATAACATGAGTATGAGAATCTGGTAATTTTTTTAATTAAAAATTGTAATAAAAGATTATAGGAAGTATATAATAAGTAAGGAAGTAATTAATTATTTTTGGGGGGCCCACTGGATTATAAAACTGAGGCCCAGCTCATTGATTGGGCAAGATTTTGGAAATGTCTGATGTAATGATGAGCTTATTGAGTTATTATCAAGCTTATTTACTTTAATGATAAAAAAATACTCTTAAAGTCAGTAAAAGAACAACAAACAGGAGACAGGTGCACTTATTCAAGTTATAGTTGCAAGACAAATGCCTGATTTACTCACAGGTTTACTTCTGTTGGAAAGATGTTATGAAATGTTACACTTAATATAGAACAAGTTTAAATTTGAAACATTTAAAAATGTGGAAGAAAATTAATGAAATTTTTAAATTAAAAAGGAAATAAAAACACAACAAGTGAAAAACACAACCAAAAAAAAGTGAAATGTGAGTGAAATTTTTTCAGGAGACAACACAATCACCATAACGCAAAGACAAAGATATACACACACACACACACACACACACACACACACACACGCACACCACAACAACAAAGCTTCTATTTACATTATTTACAACTCAACAAAAACACCCAGAACACAGAGGGAAAACATATGTCGAAAAACTCCTTACTTGGTAAGCGAACCAAGTGAAAAAGTTTTACATAAATATTTCACCCTTTTCAGCTTCTAACAACTGAATGTTTGTGAAGTTCTTTCTAATTTGTCTGCAACCAATTGAACTTTTTTCCAGAAAGTTTAGTTTGATAATATACTAAAACCTATTGCAGTATATTTAATTTAAAACAACACAACGTAAAAAACAGACCTGCTGATGTCTGCGTGCATATATCCCTTAACCTTGACAAGTGCCCTTTCACTTTCAACAGCAAAGCAAAATGTCATTTCACTCCTCATTCATAACTTACAAGCATGCGAACATTGGATAAAAAAAGATTGGACATATGTTGAGGAAACAACTTCTTCTTCAAACATCCACATCTCGGTTTTCGCAAACCAGCCAAGTAATCAAACCACAAATTGTAGAACATGGAAGTGCTTAAAGCATAAATGTTATAAGAGTGATGTGCATTGTAACATGCAACACATTACAGTTCAGATTTTGAGTGATGAGGCAGGGAGGTTTTAATTTGCCATCTTTTTTGGAGACATTGAGTGATGTCTGAGAGAAGCCGTGACAATCGTGAATCCTGCATTTACTTTGAGCATGTTCCTAACAGCTGCCATTTGAGTCATTTCTTCTTAGAGCTCTGGCTTGAGGTCAGGATGGACAGATTGTGTATAATATTTTTAAGATAGCATGAAAGTGTCTTGCAGTAGAAAGTTCACTGTGTGTGTGATTGATATCCCTAACTCAATGACTAGCAGGTCAAGTCTGCAGCTGAGTCTCAGTGTTTCAGATCCATTGGTGATGGATGGAATCGCTTCACAAGCTTTGAATTGTGATGTGGCCAGTAGCTGCTCATAATCAGCCAACAGTTGGAACTTTGGTGCAGCTGACCTGTGATTTGTCTGACCCCACTGTAATATTTTGAGTGCGCTCATTAAGAACTGTTTTTTTCCTAGGCAACAAATCAATCCAGTAGTCACCAGATGTTGTCATACATTTGAACATGTGTCCAGATAGTAAAACTAACAAATTACTTGACCACAAAATTGGTTTAAATCTGGATTTTCTAATAAGTTAAGAGATTATCCATCAGTTTAAATCAACACTTTCCTCATACTAGTAAATTTTACAATCCCTAAAGCCTGATTTATACTTCTGCTGGATTGCTCTCTGCAGAAACTCCATATGTAAAAAAATAATTTACAGTTGTGCGCTCCATATGCGCTGCCTATGCTCTGATCAATACTGTTTTGATATTAATGCCAACTGCTAGTAAACAAAAACACAGATGCGAACAAAAGACCATTTTTTTATCTTAGCATAAATCGCTTCAATACAAGTCCTTACAAATATCCACTGCTGCTGTGGAAGCTCTGTCCCTAAAATGATCAATATCACAGCGCAACTTGATGACCATGCTAACTTCTAGATAGCTCTTAGCACAGATAACAAAGGAAGGTTCTTTACTTCATCACTAAAGTTTTTTTTCACAATCCAGCACAATCACAGAGCTTGTGGTCTGCAAAGAAGTCACAATTTTTGACAGGCACACGTTGGGCTTTACAGAAGGGTCAGACCGATGTCTGCGTCAGTACGCAGATGACGAAGGTCAATTTGTTGAGTTGATGCAGAAGTATAAATCAGGCTTCAGGTAGAAGGTTCTATTTCTACCATACAGAAATATCCAGTAGGAATTATTATTGAACTCTTAATCCACAGTAGGTCTTTGTGAAGCTGCTTTGAAGCAACTGCTAAAATTTCAATAAAAAAATAGATTGATAGATTGATTTAAGTAAGATAAAAATATAGAGTGCAATAGGAAATATGTTGAGCATGCCATCAGTAAACTGTTAAAGTGAGTGGTTTATTTCAGGTTATCACTATTCTGATGTAGCATTGTTTTTACTACTGGTACTTGAATTTCACTTTGTATTTTAAAATCACACAATGTTTTGTTTTTGGAAGCCTTGAAATATGTAAAAGAATGACAAAAATGTCATTAATAATTTAAAGTTTTTGCTCCTGAAGGTTTCTGGACTCACAGAAATTTACTGAATCGGATGTGGTCTACTAGTAATCTGTTATTTGAAAAACAGAACTATGATGGACATAAAACCGAAAAGGTTTAAACAGAAAAGGTTTGTAGGTTTGGGTTTGCATAATGAACAAACCTTGTCCAGAGTAATACAACTATATGATTAGAGGTCTTTTAAAACTGAACAAAAATAATGTTTTTAACTTGTATTATAAATGAATGATAAAACTTTAAACATATTCAGATTGGTTCATACATGTTTGCGTAATCCCCCCACCCCAAACAATTAGACGAACCACTAATGCAGCTCATCTCACTGAGGAACGTATGCATTGAAAATATTCACAGGAGTCTACATTTTATTCGCCTCTGCTATGGATGCTTGACATCTCATTGTGCGAGCCATGGTTATCAACAAAAAGCTTCTCATCATGTCTGAAATCCCCTCTGGATTCAGACACCAAGATTAATAGGGGCATTTAACTTCCTGAACTTGTCTTAGAGCCACTATTCATTGATTTCAATATAATCTGGGTTAGATCAATCCAATTTAAAGTGTTTTAGAGCAAACGTGACACACATGATATGCCCTGAGATTGATTAACAGAGCAATGATAGCCTTGGAAAAAAAAATCATCAAATTGGCCTCTTCAGTTGTTTGCCTTTTTGCATTGTAACTAATGGCCTGCTTCTAATGGATGAAGGGCATGTTCAACATAATACAATTTCCGACCTCGGAGAGAGATTCGAGACTTAGGTTTGAAAGCGTCAGTAAATTTCAATTATTATTGTAAAATCATACCAGCTTTTTGGTTTAGGACACTCTTAGGTGATTCTGAACACAGATACCATGATCGGTCATGGATTCAGACATTCCACTTTATATCTGTCAATGTTATTTCTGAAATTTCTTTATCTGAGGAAAAAAAGTGGCCTTAAGATAAGGTCATAAAAGTGATATAGTGAATCATGGAGAATCAGGATAAACAGGTCACCATCATGTCTCATTGCCTTAACTTATATGACAAGTATAACTACCTAAAGAATGAAACAATAACAAACATGATATATATATATATATATATATATATATATATATATATATATATATATATATATATATATAGCTTGAGAGAGAGATCTTCTTAATAAATACATGCATATGTAGAAATAAATAATAAATAGTAGTTCATCAATGTATTTAAATATATAATTTATATACTTCCATGCTTTAACACATCAGTATTTATTGATTTCAAATGTTTTAATTAATTTATCTTTTAATTTGATAATTTATTGATTTGCAAGTTTATTTTTGTATTTCTGTCTTTATGCTAGCTATGCGAGTTGTCTACCTCAGCAAGCCATTGCTCTTGTCAAGATGTAGAAATGCCTCTTTGTATTCTTATCCATTTATGCGGTGTAAAATGCATCTGTAAAAAACTTTTACAGTCAATTCATGGCACATAAAAACAACCCATGATGTAAATGAACTTGTATTTTTATTATTTTTCTCTTCATTAAGTTAAGCAATGACTTATACATGTTATTATTTCTTATTATGGAGCTCATTATTAACCGAAATTAACTACATTTTTAACCTTCTCCATACTTTACTGACCATTTTTACCAGACACAAGGCGTCTCAAACCACAGACCAATGTTCACATCTGGAAAATGACACTTCTTTATTCACCATGACATAACTTTAAATGTGAACTTGCACAATCTCAATTAGGCATTTAATTGATGCCTACAACCTCAAGTAAACCAGTAAAAATCCATCTCCTCTCCAGAAAAAGCCTGTTTATTGTTTTACCATATAGAAATAACTTCCCTCGTGGTTACCAAATAGGAAAGGTCCTTCTTAAAGAGAACATCATCAAAGGTTGATGGCAAAGTTTAGCAAGATTTTATCAACACCCAAACTGATAGTGGTTAGAACTATATGGTCAAATCATCACTTTTCTACTATAAAATGTTTTGAAGTCTGTAATTTAGTATGATGCCAACCCCTGTAAGATCTAAAATAAAGCAAATCCATTTTTAAGGTCTCATATTTTAATTTCAGCTATTTTACAAGCTTCTCTGAGTAAGATTAGACAATTGCATGCTATAGAAATATCAAAAAGATATCTCATCCTGTAACACCAAGCAGAGTAGAAACACCAAACTCAAACTTTGATTGAGGATACACCCCAAAAAATCTAATAAAAGATCTTTAAAGATTTAGTTATCAATCCACATGTACAAAAAATCTGCCACAATTCGGCACCCTCTCTCTCCTTCTGCTCTTGTCTTTCTCAAGGCGAGATTCAACACAAAGCACACGCAGGCCACATCATAGGCTTCTTGGGGCCTGAGGGGGCCCTTTGATTCTAGCACGCCGTGGGCATTAGCGGGAAAGTAATTAGGGTAAAAAGTTCAAGCGCAGATCTGTGTCTGCTGCACTGCCAGAAATATATTTCTTCCCCTTTCACTGTGCTCTCCACAACCTTGCACACATATTGAAAACACATTTCTGGGCAGGGCTCTTGTGCTGGTGTTTACAGCATGTAATTATAACAGAGAGAGGACAGAAACTGGAAAGAGGAATTTGTAGCAGAGCATTACAGATATTACATCAACTTCTCCAAGCTCTGTTTGTGAGGATTTATATATTCATATATGTCATTATTTTGGACAGAGGTGGGATGTACCAAATTATATTTACTTAGTTATAATTACTTGAGTACGTTTTACAGTATTACATTTAGAGTACTTTAAAAATTTTAACTTTTACACAAGTACAATTTTTTGTGAAATATCTGTTTTTTACATACCTTTGTTGCGTCTTAGTTACCTCTTCAGTATGTCTCTTTACATCTTAGTTACACCTTATTTACCCACTTACTACTTTAAAAAGGTGTACCTTTAGTCAAGTAAATTTTTGGTAGAAATATCTGTATTTTTACTTCGTTACATCTTCTTTACATCAGTTAAATCTTATTTACCTCTTAGTTACCTCTTTGTTGCATCTTCATTGCATTTTAGTTACACCTTATTTACATCTTAGTTACATCTTCATTATCTAAGTTAGCTCTTAGTTAACTCTTAGTACTTAAAAAACGTGTACTATTACTCAAGTGAAATTTTGGTGAAATATCTATATTTTTACTTCGTTACATCTTTGTTACCCCAGTTACATCTTAGTTACCTCTTCATTGCATCTTCATTACCTCTGAGTAACTCTTCATTACCTCTTAGGTACATCTTAGTTATATCTTGGTTACATCTTAGTTACCTCTTCATTATCTCAGTCAACTCTTCATTGCATAATTATTACCTCTTAGTTACATCTTGAACATCATGAAATAACTTAATAATTATCAGCACTTAAATGAAACCTTTTTCTTTTATTGTAAAAGTCAGATTATGTGATCTTATGTATGCCCAAAAAACTGACTGAAATTTGACTTTGTTCTGCTTTAATAAAATATGTTCAATTAAAAAAAAGTTACTTTTGATAAGAGATAGCTAAATACACTTCTTGTAATTTAACGATACACATTTTTTTCATTCAAAATAAAAGTAGTTTGCAACCAACTACTCGAAAGTACTTTTACTTGAGAAGTTTATATACTTTACCCACCTCTGATTTTGAAATGATTTGACCTCATTAAAATAGGGGTTCTAACAAAAGAGTTGGTAATTTTTTACACAGTCTTAACTGAAAGGGGTCAATTCTGATTTGAACCAGTTGGTTCATTCCATTACACACAAAAAACGTGTGTGTTTCAATGTTATAAGTTTATAATATTAAATGTGATGCCTTTTAAAGCAAAATTTGTTTATTTGTTTAAAGCTGTGTATTTGTTTAATTTCCAAAGAAAAATGAATAACAGATCTTATTTTTCAGTTTGTAGTTCCAAGAATTTCAATTTTCTGACAATGAAAAGTTGAAAAAGAATTGATAAACTAATGAGACTGAAAAAAATACTTCACATGTTTTAGGATAAAGGCTCTGGGAAAAGTATATTTGTAAGCAGATTACATTTATTTCAATTTATTCTCCTAAAAATTGAGATTAGTTTAATAATATAAAAAAGTAAAAATGTATTACATTTATATATAGTATTCCATTATTTCATTAAAATAATGATCACGCAATCCTCCTAAACTTGCACAGTCATGAAGAGGATGATGTTACTCGTCTGTGCACCTCGCTGGCAATTAATCGGAAAGATAAGGAGACACATGCTCATGGAAAACCGATCCAAGACAAGTGCCCCTGAAAAACAAGACAAACTTCAAAGGCTTGAGATTCCCATCTGTCGAGAGGCTGAATTATGTGGTCATTCAGTCTGGATGAAAAAGCAGAAGGATTATCTGGGGCCCAGTGATGCTCCGGACCTCAACTTTCCAGATATGTAATAGTGTGGCTTATCAATCATTAGAAATAAGTACCTTCATCTCTAGCTCAACTTTATCAGCAAGATTTGTGTGTCAGACCTAATAAAAACAACCCAAAATACATCAAAACGGGAAGCAAATCCTGCACGAGTGTTAAATGGGAGAATGAATCTGAGACTTTTTCACACTTTTTATGTCAGATATCTATATATTAGATGTAAGTGATAAACTGCTAATATTTTTACTGTCAACTTCTAAGGCAAAGAATATTTAGCTTATTCCTGGATAGTTTCCTGAAAAAGTGACATCAAGGAAGCCCAAAACAATGTGAGATGTGACTGCTACAACCAGCTGGTATCGAAATAACCACTGACTTGAGATTATCAGTTATGCTAACTTCAAAAGATGTTAGTTAAGAAAGTGATTCCCAACTTTTTTACCAGATGATAAACTGAGGTCATGAAGGCATGTGACACAAAAAAAATCTCTGACAAAAAGTTAATTGGTTTAAAGCTGGAATTTTGGTACAAACTTACTTATTCTTTCTCACAGTTACCGAAAATACAAAACATAAAGACGGGGGAGGTCAAATGAAAAAAGTTAAGATAACATGCCCAGTCATTAAAGGGATGACAATGACCAGATAAAACTGAAACTAAGAGCAAACTACTTTGGAACTCTGATTGGCCAATACAACATTTGGGTTAAAATAAACTGATACCTGTTGAATTTGTATACTCTTTACAGAGTTTTAAAAAGCAGCTTCTTGTGAAATCTTTTTAGCAGCTTCTTGTGAAATCTGTATTTTTCAAGCCGGTGCTCATGTGGAATAGATTTACTTTTATTCTATCAAAGACATTTTTTTAAAATGACTCATCTGTCAATTAAGGCTTCTTTAAGAGCCTTGTCTACTCAGTGATAAATCCACAAAAAACAGCTATTTGGGTTAAAATATGAGGAATTAAGTCAATAAATACCATTATTAGACTAAAAGGTGAAGGTCTCTTTATTGTGATTTACAGAGAAATAATAAGAAAGTCTTTAAGAGTGTGTACATTAAACTACACAGGATATCAGGTTTTATTAAAAATACCACTGAATCAGGTTTAATTGATTACTACAAAGACAACAAATGTTTTGGTTGATCTATCCATGCAGCTAAAGAAAACCTGTAATCTCATTTTTAACATGAAGAGCAAATAAAAGATGTTTGGTGAATCCATTACATTTACTGTGTGCAATGTTTTTGATGACATGGCTCATGCTCATCTCGACTGATCTCTACAGGATTGCACGCACCAAGCCAAGAGATCGCACAGTACCGGGTGTGATGGCAGGAGAGTAACAGGCTCATGGGCTCTAAAAGCATCACTTCCCAATCCTCCCTTAATCCTGTATCTAATACAAACGCACTGAGATTCATCATTTAATACACTTAAAAGGGATTTCGCACATCACAATAAAAATGCAATGCAAAGCACAGCTTAATAGTACAGTGGGCTTTAGCTAAGTCGCTTTAAAAATAGGCACCGGTCAAAACTGGATTTTCACTCTTCCCTGCTATTGTGTAATTAAAAGTGCCACCAATGCTCATCACAATTAGAAGCTTGGTTATAGATACAATTAAAGACAGATCTGATTGATAAAGCTATAGTCACAAAGTGGCAAATGGCATTATTAGCCAAACACAGAGGGAAAAAACGGTTTTATGCCTTTGTGGCTTTGAGGAAGAGACATCAAATATCTCTTGAGTGTTTCAACTGTAATCTTTGCCAAAATTAGGTTCTAAAAACGGCACTTGCATTTCCTCTCCATGGAGATCTTGATGTTTTGAGGGGAAGGAAGAGTGGGCACTGTTTCTGCCTGCTCAATGACTTCATTTCTCCACAATTTGGAGAACAAAGGCAGACCTCTTGAGGGTGAACTTTTACCCCCTCCCAAAAATAATCACTGCCAGGGCAAAATACGTTAAACACCATGCTTAATTTCAGCTTTAATTCCTGCTTTATTGTGTTTCCTTTGTACTTCAAAAAATTTTACAATATTTGCAAATAACTGAAATTAATAAATTTTCAACTATATATGCTTTCATAATTTAGAACTTCTATGTAACATTTATTTCACAATTTCAAACCAAATATACTGACAAATGAATGAGTGAAAGAGATGTGAAAACATATGATGCTTGTGGTGGCTAAACAATTAACTGTGAAATATTATTATTATATGCAATTTCCACAGATACGTCACCTACTCAATTACATTATTGCTGTGGAATCCTTCGATGTAGTGAATGAGTGTTGCAAAAATGCCAAAACAGGTCAAGTCTATTAATTCTTTTGGAGTTTTAGAAACAATTTACAATTGTTAATTGCCACATCTCCCAGAAACATATTTCACACCAGTATCATTGTTTAAATGTAAATAAATCAAAAAAGGTCATCCTTATATCGATGTACCAAAGGGGACACAGAATGGCCATTTATCAAAACAATGACACATAGAAAGCTCAGTAGCTTGGTGTCAAGCTTACGCATTCCACCACGAGGTGGAGCTGACCCTCAAACCTTAGGGAAACATAGGTTTATAAATATGGAGATCACCAATGAGGTATATCTATGCCTTAAAGTTTACTGGCAGTCAGTGTAAAAAATATAAGAACTGGTTTAATCTTTCTATTTAATGCCACAGAGATCTACACTAGCCAAGTGGTAAAATATGTTGTAATGTAATGTATGATTAAATATTTGCATCACTTCGTTAACCCTTGTGACCCCAAATTGACTACACCTCATGTTAGTAGACAAAAAACTCCACTAACTTCAAAACTTCTGTTAAAATGTTTCAGATAATTATTTTTCAAGTGATGAGTGCCTGTAAACAGACAGACACACCCACACACCCGCACATACGCAAAAACACAAAAACTATTTGATCAGTTCTGAGGTGAGATTAACAGTTTTGTAAAATAAATTTAGAAATAATATTCATAACACTGATTTTTAGTTAGTGGACATTCTACCAAAGTAAAAAAGGTGGTAAATTTGCAAACCAATTACTGTTGAGCTTTCAAAAATCTTGAAACAAGACTCAAAATTACCTTAGTGGCCAAAAAAAATGGTATATATATATATATATATATATATATATATATATATATATATATATATATATATATATATATATATATATATATATATAATACTGTCAAGAAATTCCCCAGGTCCACATACCCTGATGAAACCATGTCAAATGTTTCTGGTTGGCGTTCTGCAAATAAGTATATCTTACAAAGCTTTTTTTTCCTCTTTTTGGTTTTCCTTTAATTATTAAATCTTGTAATCTTAGCCTAAGGTTGAGTGAACAAAGTTCCCAACCAGCAGTGATGTATCAGCCAAGGCTGCAATTTGTTTTCCATTTGGGTGTCAAGAAAGCCCTCCTGCTCGTGGTTGACAAAAGCTGATACTTCAAAATCATTAGTTGCTAAAAATCAAGTGAGGACTTTGGTAAGTTGATTCAATCATCTTTACTACAATAGTTAAACAAGTGCAGGCACGTGAAAGAATCTCTAGCCGATGTACCAAAGGCTCCAATGGTACATACGAGTCATGGTTTTAAAAACCAGGCATCTCTTCTGTATTAGATGAACAGTTAATGGAGTACAAAACCAAGCAGTCAAGAGTCTGTCAGTGTGGGCACATAGCTGTAGTCTTGGAATGACAGAGATGAGAGATGGTGATCTGCATCAAAGAGTGCTGTAGACAGACTTCCTTATTCTATTTCCTCAGAAGGAATTATTGAGTTAAGTTTGCAGCAGAAGCACAAGAGCTTATTTTAAGAGGTGGCAGACATAGCTCAGGGGAGGATAGGAGACAGTCATTTATGATCCCTGTTTCTTCCCTTTCCCCAGAGGGGCAGATTTCCTCTAGTTCCCCTTCTAACTATGGTTGCAGGTCAGTCTTCTCAGGTCTGTCAGCTAGTCAGCAGCATATGCTGGTTTCTCTTTTAAACAATCAATTTTCATCTAAATGCAGCACACTCTAATGGATAAGACTTGAACTCAACCACATCTAGAAACAAAAAAACCCTAAATGGGACAGCCGACTACAAACATACCTGAAGACCTCTATCAAATAACTATGAAAACAAGATATCCCAATTATTGTACACAACGGAATTATCAAATGATACTTTCAAAGAACATACATTCTGCAATTGTATGTATATAAATTTATTAGAGGTGGGCATAGATTTTAATTTTTTTTATCTAGATTAATCTCATTGTAATGTTGGAATTTATCTAGATTCATCTAGTTTACAATGCCTCATTGACATTTTATGCCTCATTGAATTATGCCAAAGACATTCAGAATGTGTGGTACCCAAAATAATGACTAAAAGAAAGCCAAGTGGCACTTTAGATCCTGTTTCCAAAATCCATCACAAACTGCTTAAGAAAGTTCTACTATCATAATTCTTGATGAAAATAAATTATGTTCAATAATGTATGTTCAGTACTTCAGTGTTTACTAGTCATTTTTTTCCATTGAAACTTCAATTGTGAGCCGTAGGCCAACAAAGAGGGCTGTGACGAACTATTAAACTAAATAATTTAAAATTACATAACGTAGCCTTGCTACGAGTGAAAAAGTGAAGTTTTCAGATGGAAAATTGGGTTCAGATTAAACAATTTTCACCAGCTCAATTGGGTTCAGATGAAATTGGTCATTCTGTTGCAGTCCGAAAACCTGCTGATCCCTGGTTAAATATTATAGAGGTCTGTTAAGAACAAATAATTAGCAATGATAAATAAATCTATACCCATATAATTCTAACAGAAGGCCCCCGTGAACACTGGAAATGACACTGTTGGTCACTCACCCTGAGGAGCCCATGCTCTTGCACACTCCGAGTAGGGGCCGTTTTTCTGCAAAGCTGTCAGTGTTGAGGGAATCTGGAGGCAGAGAGACAGAAGGCAGAACGTTGATTACTGATCCATATAAAAAGGTGCATTCAATAAAGACCCAATAAAAGGTCTATTGACTCAGTATCAAAGCCACTGAACAATTGACTCTCAATCTTTAAAATTAGCTCCTGCAACAAGAACCATGTTTGTAACATTAGAAAAAATCTGTAATCAATAAATAGGCCTTGTAAAACTCTTGTAAAAAGTTCTGTCTTTCCTGCCAGCTTTGACCATCACCCAACCTTGCTTACCAAAGAATGGTGTCTCCTGGAGTCTTACAGGGATCAGATATTCCAGTATGCAAGACATTAAATGGAGATGGAGAACAGAAAAGCACTCAGTTCAATGTGTTGAACAGAAACTATTTTCCCTTTGACTATGATGGAGAAAGCCTTCAAAGCTTTCAGAGGATTCTTCTGTCAGACTTGCTTTAATTTCAAGGCTTCAGAGGAATTACAGAATGGCAACAAGCCGGTAGGAATATTTTGGGTGGACAAAACATGTTGCTGGAAGTTAACAGATCCCATATTTATCTAATTGTCTTGATTTTAAAAGAGAAGGGAGCGGAAAGCTCTTATTCACGTTTGGAGAAGATGATCAGTGATGTAATTTTAGCTGCTAATCAGCTCCAGGAAAGCTCTGTCCCTGTGGCATAGTACAAATGTGTCATTCTCAAAACACTGTAGAGGGCCTCTTCTCCGTCTTTACTTTTCGGTCCTCAAACACTGCAACTACTCCCAATATCCTATCCGAACGCAAACACAACAGGCTTCTAAAGGAGAACATCTGCCTTCAGTCTAAAATTAAAATTAAAGAACTGAAAGCATACCATATATGTCTTTGGTTGTTGTGTGGTTTAAATAAGTAGTTTTCATTCTGTTTCATTGCCTGATCACCATTTATATCTTGTTTAATTGCAAAAAATTTACACAATACACATTTACAGTATTTTTAGATTTGAAATTAATTGCAGGGAAAGTAAATTATTAAGAGATTTTTGCTCAGCTGTGCATTCTAGCAGCAGGGGCATCGATCAGGGGGGAATTGGTCGGGCAGTCAAAGGTGGCCCCAGAAGAATACTACTATACAACCAGCTATTAGTGCTGTAGTGAAAATTTCAAATTAGTGGCTTTTATGTGTTCAGTATGACAACCACATTTAAATATAGTGTAACTTACTTTTAGATAAAAAAGTAAAGGGCTTTAAGTGTAGTGACCAAACATCCCCACCAACCACTTGGTATGGTCCATCTTGAGCCACTGCATCCACAACCCATCCATATTACTCTGGGTAAGTTGTCCGTCACAGGTTGTAGATGAACAAAGTCTGTGGTGCTCATTTTGAAATCAGCGAGTTAAATAACCCTTTAATATTGCACTTCCCCAAAAGAATCACATAAAGCTTACTTAATTGCGTGCAACTTTTGATTTTAATATAATGTGTTATATAAAAGCTTAATAGACATAGAATATTTAGAATTTAATACTAATGTGAAAATTAATTTTAATGTTTTAATAATTAAAACTAAAATATATTTATATGATCTATCAATACAGAAGAAAGTCTTATGCTCTTAAACTGCTTTATTTGCAGACACAGCTTTGTTCTATGAAAATAAATCATGTTTTCTCTGATCTCTTATTTGAATTTTTTGTGTTTTTGAAAGTAAATTAAGAAACTTTGAACAAATTAAAATCTACAATATACAATTAATATAATAGCTTATTCAATTAATACCTTGTTGTGCAGCTGAATATTTCTCATTGTTCTAAACACATTTTATTTAAATCCTTATAAACGCATAAGATTTAAGCATTTACCCTAAAAATTCTGAAAACTCTGATGTTTTCTCACCAGGGAGCCATTGCAGAAAACAAAAACTATGCCGGTCATTTTAAATGTGTGCTGGCAGGGTTTGGTGAAGTATGGGGCCCAAAATTATTTTATTTCAGTGGCAAAAAAAGTTGTCAGCAGCGCCCTGTCTACTAGTAATTCCATTACCAGGCTGTGCTACAAACAACAATTGAAGTTAAAAAAAAAAAGGAAATAGAACGGATTTAGAAAAGAAAGCCTCTTTGGGGAAAGTGGAACTTCCTCTTTTATTCTGGGAAAGACCTTGCCTTATTAAAACTGACACCTATATTCAGGGTTTTCCAAATTTGCTCTGCAGGCTCAAACAATTGCTCTTTTTAAACCTCTACAGTATGACACTGTTAGTGTCAAACAGATCACAATCTGTTTCCCCAGTTGCACAATTCATTTGGTTTTGCAGAGAAGTGGTCAACTCATGTCGCCCTGCTGCAGCTTCTTATTGTGACAATTCGCTTTTATCTGAATCCAACCCTTGCTCAATGTCTTTATTGTGTATTCATTAAATCACTCGAGGATGGAAGACAAGTTCAGAACACAAGTGACACACTACTAGACAGCCATACTTCCTGCTTGATTTCCTTTCAGTTTAAAAAGGACTAAATAAAACTTAAAGGGCACCTATTATGCCAAAATCTTTGGAACCTGTTTTGACAAATCTGTGTATTAACCATGTAAACACACACACGCACGCATGTTAGAGTTGCTACACTTTATTAAGTTTTTATGTAAATGAGTAAAACAGTATCAACTGTTTTTAGACATAGCGGTTTACAAATTACATTCCTTTCCCACCTAAGTTAATTGACATGTGAGTAGAATTGTTTGCTAATTGACATGATCTGGCATTGTTTACAAATAATTAGAAACAATTTCCCTGAAGACGCATCACCAATGCTCTATTTAAGGAAGTATTTCCAAACACCAGACCTCTCTCATTTTCACTGAATTAGCAACTGAAGATAAAGTGATTGAGTTTTGTTTTTAAAGATCAAGAGTCTGAACAAAGATAGGGTTTGTCTGCACTTACATATCACTTGTAAATTCAGTTTTTAAACGAGTGGCTACCTCGTAAATCATCAGTATCTAGTGCAATATTTGCTAAAACAATGTTGTTAAAGGATGGAAACTGTATCCAACAATCAGTACTTCAAAAAGTAAGTTTAATACTTTCTGTTCTTATAATGCCATGTTACATGTTACTCACTGATATATGGAGCAGGCAAGATCCTGGCAGTTCGCACAGGGCCATGTCGTACAGAGAACAGCTCCTGCGCTTCTCCAGTCAGCTGAGGAAAACAAAACATAAAAAGCATGCTGGCTTAAAACACATCAGATGGTGAGATTAACTTGATGGGTAAAAGATCAGAGGTAAAGAGAGAAAACTGGAATACAAAATGTCTGGATTACTTAATAACTATGAATATGATCACATGATGGTTGTTGTTGTCGTCGTATAGTTTTATTATAAACATAGTTCTATTTATTCATTTCGGTACAATGATTGTCAATTTGTCAATGTCTGATTGTACTGTAAATATAACTACAAGCAGAGGCGATTGTAAGGTCAAAGGTTTAGGGGTGCTCAGCCCCTTTATCAAAACAACATATCCACAGTTAATCGTATAATAAAAATAACCTTACCTAGATCAGAAGCACAGCGTCCTGAGAAATTTCAGGTTAATCTGTGCTAACTAAGATAAAAATTTCCGGTTAATCTGTCCTAATTAATGTATAAAATCAGCTAGTTATGAAATTAAGGTTTTAAGCTAGTTCAAGAGCACAGCGCCCTGAGAAATTTCAGGTTGATCTGTGCTAACTAAGGTAGAAATTTCAGGTTGATCTGTGCTAACTAAGGTATGAAAAAAAAAAAGATTTGAAATTTAAAAAAATGTGCCTTCAGAGCAAAGTTATTCATTTAGGATCATTTGTAGGGTTAAGGGTTATTTTATAGTTGAATGCTTAAAAAGTAAGCACCTAATAATTCTATTTCTTCATTCTGTAGTAATGGTAACATTTGCTTGTCCTTTTATTGTCTGATTGGTCTGCTTAAATGCTTAGAAATATTACGGTTAATGGTGTTCAGGTGCATGGAGCCTTTTTAGTGATGTGTAAAATGTGATTTTACTGAATAAAAAAAAGTTAAAAAAAAAGTTTTATAGTCATTATCTATCTGTTTACTTTTCCACAACAAGAATAAATTATTTTTAATTCTATATATAAAAATAAATAAATAAATATATATATATATATATATATATATATATATATATATATATATATTTTTTTTTTTTTTTTTTTAAATATATATATATATATTGGCTCTATATATAAGCTCTGTGCTTTTATTGGGAAACTCCAGTGTCAGTCTCCAACAATGAACTCAACTGTTTCAGCTCCTCTAGAAGCATCATAGATCTGAAACATAAGCAATTTTATAAAAACGTGACCACCGTTGATAGTGTAAACATGTCTTTTCTGTTAAAGGCATGAGAACTCCCAGATACCAACTACAGTTTATAGATCAGTAGATATGTCATTTATGAATCACAAGTTTGAGAATGAATTTATCCTTCAATTTTAATTATATTAGCATTTCCAATTATACAAAATTTAGTCAATCATTTTTGCTAAACAAACAGGTTTTAAGTTTCTTATGTTAACTTCACTGCTCTGACCAAGAACCACCTTTCTGGACAATTTTACCCGGGGTTACACTGCCAAGATGGAAAACTGTAGCTTTAAATTTGAAAAAAGGACACCTATTCATGATATCAGAAACACTACATTCATAGTTCATGAGAAACATCTATGAGAAACACAGATAGCCTAAGTCCTAAGGTATCTCCTGCCAAAATTAAAGTATAGTTAAACAGTATAAAAACAAGTGGCAGAGAAGGTCAAAGCAAGTTTGCTAGCACTTAAAAAAACTACTTTAATCTACAAAACAAAGAAAATGAGATTTCACATGGATGACCCAGATGTCCCCAATAAAAGTTTCACCTAATTGATCAATGCCAGCATGACAAGAAACTTCCGCTGATTGAGCTGGAAGATCAATATAAACCTGATCAAATCAAATTAGTCTTAATCATGTCATTCCAATACCAACACTGTCATAAGCTGGTGGAAATCCAAAGCAAAGCTGAGAGTTCCACATCACATCACATGTGCGGAAAACATTATGATCGGCGTCCTAAATCGAGCATCCTTTTATTGAAGCTTTTTGTTTTAAGACTAAGCCCTGAATGCAAGCCTCTATGTGTGTTAAATTACAGAAACGTCCTTTATCACATTACTAGCCATAATCCACGTGTCTTAAGCAGATAAGCCCACAGCGGATGATCACTCTTTTACACAATTAGGAGGTTTTCCGAATGCAGGATCAGAGTCATGTTTTTATAAAAGTGCTCTGTGCAGACTTTGAAGCTGCCAAGTGGGAGATTAATATGGCATTTACAGACTGGTACATTTGATGTGAGAGACAGAAGGAGAGAAAACAAGAGAGAGGTAATGCACGTGGGTTACAAAACAAACCCCGCTGGCAAATAGGGCAGAGGAATAATGGAATTTAACGGATTGCAAGGTTTACATTAATGCGACTGTCATTTTGCATTACCAAACTGATCATCCTCGCTTTACATGGCTTTAGTGGTGGCATCCATCATCAACCTCTCAGCTATTGCTTTCCTATTTATCACCGCAATATGCAAAATTGAGGCTTTTCTGTTTTTCTTGGTTTCTAATTTCATAGCTCATACAGTTTACATGCTAGTTGAAAAAATATTTTTGTTAATCTTACAGCACTCTGTGTAATGAAAGTCAGTGAATATGGAGAAACAAACTATTTCTGGAGATTAGAGATGGATGCCATGTTTGCATTTTAACAAGAAAAACTGTAAGATTATAAACAAGAAGCCTAGAAAGATCTTTTAGAGAACTTTTACAATTTTGAGTAAATGTCCAGTTTTGTATAAATAAGAGGTTGAGGTTTGTTTTCACCATTCGCAGCTGGGCCAACCAACTAGGAGCTTCCTAGAGCAGTCACGTGAGGGGAACCCTGAAAACCAGCTTTGGCGGGGAGCAGAGTTCAGCTACATGGCATTGAACATGGCATTAGATCTCCCAAAGACAGTGGTGCTGGTGAGCAGGTGACTTAATCATAACAGTAGGTTTTAAGGCAATGTGATTTGTTATGAAAAATTAAGTTAACAAATTCTAGTCATTTAATCCACAGACTGAAATCATGTTATTTTCCTCAGTTTTAAAATATTTAGACCCCCCCCCCCCAAATGTATCTTGCAAAACATGCATTCTTTTAACCTGAAATAGGCTTACATGACGTCTCGTGTTTTAAAGAGAGGTCACTCAAACACCAAAATGATACAAAAGTAATAAGGAACTGCATTTGGATCATAATCCAACAATAAAATACATATATTCAAAACTTTTAAATCATCTGGAGGTTTGAATAATGAGCAGAATCGACACAAGCGTAGTCTTAGAAGTCATCCAGCCACTCCAACACCACTTCAATTAGCCTCATCTAATCTTTCTGCTATCTCCTGCTGGCTGGCGACACCTCTATCATAATACAGGATGCTAATGCACAGGAGCTCAGAGAGGTGCCACTGCTAGTGTTCATCCTGCTCCTCCCATCAACGCCATTACGGAAGGTGTCGTCTCAGCAGCTGTCACAAACACTATCCAAGCAGTTTACAGCCAGACACTGTGACGCTTTCAACACTTTAAAAAGATAACGGAAAAATGTATGCTCTGAACTGAGTTCAACAGAATCCAAAGCAATTACAAATCATGCTCTAAACCGCTGCAATTAAACTCAATTAACGTAATCGTAATAATTGACACTAAATTACAAATACCAAAAGTGTTAATGTTATTAATATTTGGAAGCTTTATTCATAATACAAGAAGACTTGGAAAAATCAAGACTGACTTTTTTGCTTCTAAATTCAATTCTATGCTCACAGAAAAACTGACATGGCTTTGTCTTTGGCGACCCCAAGTGGTAAAAGTGAGTGACTTTTCAGTAACCATTAAACAACAATCTTCATTCGAACAAAAGACAAGAAATTATTTAAATATTAAACATGGACATTTTAAATAAGGTCTAAATATTTTCAGAAACAATTAATAAACTTTGAAAAGAATTATACAACATTTACCAAAATAAAGAACGAATAAATGGTTGGGTTTCCAGAAGTGGCATCGAGTGTCTGCTCTTGTGATCAGATAAATTAGTGATCTACACATGTAAAAACTCAATACAAGTCATATCTTAACCATTACATGGCAAGTGAGTCAATTCTGATTGCAGGTAATGTCACAAACTACTAAATTAGTTGTTCAAGATAAACAATAGTCTTTAAATTATATTTAAATAAAAAAACCTGTCAACTCACAGTCATTTGAAACTGGTGAATTCATTGAAATAGTTATTCATTGTAAAAAGTGATTTAAATTATTTCATAATGAATTTACCATTTTGATCTTATTTCCTACCCCTGAAATTTTATAAAAATCATGTTTTAATGATTCCATAATGACTTAATCTGAAAGCAAACGAGTTTATACATTTATGGATATTATACAATAATATGAATAAATACGATGGAAATTACTGGAACTGTACTCGATTGGTTTCAGTCCTATCTCACTGGTAGATCTTTCAGTGTTAGGTGGAGGGGTGTGGTCTCCAACACTCAGACCACTCAGCGGGGTTCCCAGGGTTCAGTCCTTGGGCCCCTCCCTGGACCCTATCATCCTCAGACACGGATTCTCATACCACTGATATGCTGATGACACTCAACTCTGTCTGTCTTTCCCCTTGATGACCTATCAGTAACTACCCGCATAACAGACTGCCTGAACAACATCTCTATTTGGATGAAGAACCATCACCTACAGCTCAACATGATCAAGACAGAACTTCTGGTAATCCTAGCTAATCCCTGGCCAAGACCTCACCATCCAGTTGGAATCCAGTTGGAATCACATCTTCTTCTTCAGTCAAGAATCTTGAAGTGATTTTGGATGGACAGCTGTCCTTCAAAGACCACATCACTAAGACAACTCGTGCGTGTAGATTTGCACTGCACAACATTCGAAAGATCAGGCCCTTCTTAACTGAGCATGCAACTCAACTCCTGGTTCAGGCTCCTCTCGCGTCTGGACTACTGCAACGCTCTCCTGGCAGGACATCTAGCAAACACACTCAAACCTCTGCAGATGATCCAGAACTCTGTAGCTCGTCTTATCTTCAAGGAACCGAAGCGAGCTCATGTTACTCCCCTCTTCATAACTCTTTACTGGCTCCCCATTGCAGCTCATGTATTGAATCACAAAACTATCTTCAATTCAGCCCCTGTTTACCTCCACAAGCTCATACACTCCTACATGCCTTCCAGAAGCCTGCACTCAGAGAAAGAACTGCGATCTGTTGTGGTTCCGTTCCCACAAAGACAGAAAATCTCTAAGCAGAACCTTCTTTGTCGTTGTCCCTGGCTGGTGGAACAAACTCCCTGATCCAGTCAGGAAAGCAGCAACACTAATGGCTTTCAAAAAGCAACTGAAAACTCTTCTCTTCAGGGAACACCTAATATTAAAAAAAAACAACTTTCTTTTTTTTCATCCTCTGTCTTTTCTTTCCTCCTCTGTCTTTATCTTCTTCCTTTATTTTCTTCCTGCTATGGTTTATTGATCAGGTGATACAATTTCTATTATGAGCAAGCTGAGATAGACTGTGTAGACAGTGTAACATTTTGCATATTGCATATTGCAAAAGCGTCTGGCAAATGCATAAATGTAATGTAAATGATTACTTCATCACCATCAGTAAATGAATGCAAAATGTGTAAATCAATTCATTTATAATTCTAAATTCATCAGCATTTATATGTATAAAAAATAAAAATATTCTGAGCGTGTTTGACTTTACATGTGCATTTACAAAGTATGCTTTAATGTTACCTACACAAAAGACAGCAAACAATAGCAATAACATTGCAAAACATGTCAACATTGAAAAGTGTTTTTCAAGAAAATCATGAAGTGACTTTTTCAGGAAATTTTCAGAACAAAACTAAATTGTTTTGTTTACAATTAATGTGTTATCTTCTATAGAAAAGATTTGCTCCGGCAGTCACCAACTGGTTGTATGACATTTAGAACTCTGCCCACAAGGTCAGCATACTTTTAAAAATATAAAACTCAAATTATAAATCATCCAGTCGGTAACAGACTTCTCTCTAATATTCTTCGCATTCAAGTCCTATTTGTATTTGTTGCTTTAAAAGAAAATTTCAGTAAACTCATGCTCTTACTTCTAGAGCTTGTGTCTCTAGTTGTGTCAAATGCTGTAAAATTGCAGGCTAAAGTTTTAGTATGTATAAAAAGTTATTAAAAAATAAATAAAAAAAACAATCAGCCGAGCGAAATATGGAATTCACCTCAGACACTTCAAATTCCATTATTCCACTGTTGCGCGCTATCCTATTAAAAAAAAAATAATAAGTGAATTAAACAAACAGGCAAACAAATAAAAAAATGTTAAACGGGCCATCATAGATTTTCTTTAAAACTATGTTTTAGTAAGGCAAATTTTGTACAGACATATGACCTATGATATGGATGCAACAGATTTCACCACATGGGACAATTCAATCATGGCTTCCCAAATCTTTCAATCCATGACCCCCAAAATGCATCCAATAAGGGTCTAATTTTTTTTTAAGGAATGTCAAAACAGGCTATTCATTATTAACAAAAATATAACAGACATAAAAATAACATTTACGTGTTAAACATTTTAAAAAGGAGGAGACATTTTGTTATTTGGAACTCTCAATTTACAATTGAAAGCCCATGTCAAATTCCTGAAATGTTTCCAGATGTTTCCTCTCAAACTCCGTTGTAGTTGGCTGTAGTACCTGTTCATGGCCAACAGAGGCCAAAGCCAATCTAGAAGGCAAACAGACCCTGCTTGATTTAGTTTCAACTCTGTTTTACTAAAGGTAAGAAGATTTTTATGAGTGGGATCAGGTGTTACATATTTTTAATGGTGAGAATATAAATTACGATTTCATGAAGGTTGAATCTGAATTGCTTGTTTTACACATGACCCTCATTGCCCACTGACCCCCTTTCGAAGTTCACGTTCCCATGTTCCCCTGAACCTCTAGCTACTGCTTCTTCATCTATGCTGTCCCATGCTCAATTCCAAGGTGTCTGCATGTTTCATAAGGTCAAATTTAAGACTGGTTAAGACCTTTTTTTACGATTGTTAAGAAAAAAATTCAAGACCTTTATCATAAAATCTAAAACAAATACAAACCTTTTTGCATAATAAACAGTGTGCTTAAAATAAATAGTTTAAAACTATAACCATCAATTTTTGAGCATTTTAATCTCTGGCAACCCTAATAATATCTTTTAAAATGTTTGGTGTTCATGAGCATTTACTCAAACTCTAGTAACCCTAACAGTCATTTTTACATTTTTTAACATTTAGGAAAACGTTTTCAATCTCTGGCAACTCTAACAATCAGTTTTATGCTTTTCGACATTTATGCACGTTTTCTCAATCTCTGGCAATTTGATTGTATCATGTCAAGCATCACGGTGGCGCAGTGGGTAGCACGGTCGTCTCACAGCAAGAAGGTCGCTGGTTCAAGGCTCGGCTGGCATTTCTGTGTGGAGTTTGCATGTTCTCCCTGTGATTGCGAGGGTTTTCTCCGGTTTCCTCACAAATCCAAAGACATGCGGTATAAATGAATTGAGTAAGAACGATTGCCCATAGTGTTAAAGAGTGAATGTGTGTGTGAATGTTTCCCAGCGATGGGTTGCGGCTGGAAGGGCATCCGCCACGTAAAAACATATGCCAGAGAGTTGGCGGTTCATTCCGCTGTGGCGACCCCGAAAGGGAAGAAAGCCGGCATGAAGATGAATGGATGAATGTATCATGTTAGTATCTGGCAACCCTTACAATCACTTTTAATATTTTGAGCATTTCATAAACACTGACAACCCTAATCATCACTTTTATCATTTTGAGTGTGTATGAGCGTTTTCTCAAACTATAGCACCGCTAAAGGTTACTTCTATGTTTTTGAGGATTTACAAAAGCTTTCTCAAACTCTGGCAACCTTAAAGCTATCATAAAATGAGAGGGATTTTATAGGGAGGAGGGAGGGAGAGAGAGAGAATTTTAAAAAGCAGATTTTTGTCAAGATGTTCTCGATCATATGCCTCCATGTTGTTTCCGGGCAAAATCCGGATGAGTTTAACCAATCAAACCACAACTTCAAGATTCTTGAAAAACCTTGACAACCAATTGAACTCCATTGATTTAAAAGCACTGATAATTAGAGCATGCCCCTCTATTCAACGTTCTTGTGTGTGGTTCATCAGTGTCTCACAGTAAAAATAATACTTACAGATATGCTCCAAATCTGCATTCCATCATTGTAGCCAATCATCAGGCACAGAGGTGGGTCATTGCCACTGCTGTGCATCTCATGAAACTCTGGTAAACGAGCCACATCTGGACAGAGGAACAGACACTCGATGACTATTGATTCAGTAGCTAAAGATAACGCTTCTCAGAAGCAAAGATCACTGCAGTATTCTCAAAAAAATGTTGTTGTTGTTGTTGTTTTTTAAGTTGGAATATGTTGCAGAACATTTTTGTCAAGTCCATATAAAAGCACACTTAATTTAATCCAAGAACAGTTTAACTCTTCATAGAAAACTAATATACAGTTAGTTGTGTTCTGTTAGTTAGTAGTTGTTCAGCTGGTCAAAAAAAAGGGTGCCTCTAAGCAAAAAATGGCTGTTATGTCAAACATGTATGTAGAAAAATATTTTGCTGATGTGTTGGTCAACACTGACCATAGTATTCCTGCTGCATTACCAAGCTATTGCCTACAGTTACAATGACATGCACTTACCATTAATGTCTGTTTTTTCAAAGCGGACCCAGACTATCTTTTCCTTTTCATCGTTTGGAGGTGTTCCAGTATATGCCTACAAATTAAAAGAGGCAAAATCGTGGTATGTTGTTGAAGACACTATTTATTATGTGTACTTAAATAAAGTAAAGAAATAAATATTAAGCTATATACTCAAAACACTTTTTAAATTCACATTTAAATTTATAAATTAACAGATTTAGCTATATTTTTCAGACATTTCTGCACATTCCTACCTCTAACAATAAACATTATACACTGCAAATATAAAAGCTTTTATGGTATAACTTGAATAAATCACTGAGCCTATATACTACAGCATAGCAGAACACAGAATTCTTCAAACAAAGAATAAAACAGACACCTATATAACTTTAGAAATATGTAATAAAATGTTTCATTCAAACAAATTAGTGACAAAATCAATAAGTAACAATTACCTGTGGAACAACATCTTGCAAGAAAGTAACAACACTCTCCATATATGACTGTTCTCTGCAATAATAGAAACACTTGTTATCATGATGGACAATTATAAACTAAAACTGCAGCAACATGTCAAACTATAAAACATTCATTTACACAATTTCTTAAGATCATAAACTTGTTAAGATATGCTCTTACGTTGCTGCCTGTGCTCGAACCACAACCCCGCCAGCACACCGACTTGGTCTGCGTGGCGAGTCAGACGCCATAGCCAAATGTTTGAATTCCTGTGAAAAGTGATTAAAAATGTCATGCTACATTAAATGTGACTATCGGGATGCCTCTCTGTTAAGTACTGCTGAACGTAGACCTCAGTATTCTTTAATGTCCTTCTTCCCCAAAAAAATCATGATTATAAATAACTGTGTTACTGGCTTAGATTATTATAAAATCTCTATAAATATATAATGCAATAATCAACCAATTTAACTAAAACTTACATTGAATTTAACCTCGTTCACTTAAAAATATCAAACAAAACATATCTAAAAGCAGTCCAGGAGGACACAAGTCCTGCAAATGTGGATTCAACTGTCATGGAACACACCTTGTTTAACGATAATTGAACAAGAGTAGTAAACACACTAGTGCAGGGTTGCTACTAAATAGTGCAAGCCTTCGATCCTCCGAAACCGACTTTGGACAGCTCCAGATTTTAGCTCTTGTTGAAATGTGAAGTTAACATTAGTAAGACACAGCTATAATGTTAAAGACAATAAACAGACACTTCATATTCGGATATTTCGATTCATTCTGTGTCAAAAACATGAACAAGTGGTCTATTCTTGAACAATATTTTTTAACTTAGAAATGACACGATGTTAAATAACATTTGCTTGATTTTCGTAAAAACTAACACAAGAATAGGAACATGCAATTTAACAACTACGTGAGATGATCTGTATTTTTAGTCGTAGATTCAACACTATTAAATGAGACACTGACAAAGGCAGTCCATCTATATTTTGCTATTAAACATATTTATTTTTCAGTTTAACCTTTCATAATTTCAACTAACATAATTTAACGTTATTGCAAGTGTTAGCTTAACTTAGCTAATATCGCTAACGTTATGTCATTATAACGCTTCAAAGGCGATAAGCTAAACAATGACAGTAATGTAAACTGCTTACTAATAATATATTAAATACGCTGTATTACTCAAACGAATAAATGAATATTTATGTTGGTGACTTCTGTACTAACCAGATGTTATTGTTTTGAATCTGCAGCAACGGAGGTCCCTTGACTATGCTCCACTGTGACGCTAACGTGTAACGGAAATAATAAAAGATTTGGCCAATCACTGATTAGTTTCAGAAGCAAGTATCCAATAGGATTACGGCTAAGGCGGAAACGTTTTAGACCAATCGTGATTGACCGGAGGTTCTATGCGAAATTATTAACTTTTAAATAATCTGCTTTGTTTTGATTACCAATCATATTACATATAATGTTCCATTAAAGATTAATGTTATTATCGTCCCATATAAGCATTATAATGTAAACGAACACAAGCCATGTCATGTAAAGTTAGTGCGTTTTATTTACATCGAAATATCGCGTGAACCTTTATAGTATCGCGTGAACATCTTCGTTTAACTTCGTCTGTCGTCGGGACGCGGTGAAAAAAAATCGTTCACAATGATCTTTCGTTTACGCGAAAAATAAATAAACACGCGTCTACGTTATGTCAGACAAAAAGAATAGCAATATTAACATTACTATGCAATCATTAAACAAATGGTTTCATAATAAAACAAATAAGCAATATTTACTTGTAAAAAAATTTATTGACCTGTTATTCATAGCAGCACCTTCAATTTAGTACGACACACTGTCCCATTAAAAAGGGGTTAAACATTATGAATGAAACCGGACATTAAAACAATGTCATGCTTGCATTTAACAATACAGATGACACAGATTACAGTACAATACAATTAACCAACCATTCTTTTTTCCACTAAAACCATAAACAAAACAACAATAGCAATGAATTACATATGTGAAACATGTGACACTATCTGTAGGGAAATATCTTCTCAGAAGACAGTTTTTTGTTTGGTCTTTCTCCCCACAGTCCTTACACAGATGCACAAATTAGACATAAAGTGCAAATATCCATAATTGATGCAGTAAACCTGCCTGACTGACCTGAAGCATGATATAATTACGAAGTTAACACAAATAGTAAAAAGGAACCATTTAAAAATGGAATAAAACGTTTTCATTTCAATTTTATACAAGCATACATTAAAAGGTGAGTGTTGAGAATGGAAGTGAGTGACTTTTCTTTTTGACATTATTTCTTGCTTCAGGATTTGGTTTCTCTGTAGCTTATATCAACTATTTGAAAATCAGAATCTGACTGTCCAGCATGAATAAAAGGATTGCAGTTGAGACACAAATGTCAGCAAACACATACAGTGCTCTTCCCGTGCTGCTGAAGCAGGAGCTGAACATTTTCGGACTGACTCTGACCATTACTGGCACCAGCGTTTTTGGCTGTGCCCTGTGTGTTTGGTTGCTGTGACGATGTGCATGAGGACTCTTTAAGATGAGACTGGGACAAACTTCGACGGTGTTTCTTCAGGGAAGACGAGGAGGACGATTCCTCCAGCATCCGCTTGCCTGTCCCAACCCTGTCACCATTTTCCAGTAAATCATTACAATGTGTGTCCTCAGAGTTTTTGACCGTGTCTGATGCCGACTCGTCACTTGTATCAGTGCAATTCTGTCCACCTTCAGCATCCTAGAAAAGACAGCGCAAGTTAGTATGGGGGATTCATCTCTGGATGTGTTTAAACTTCATTAACGCTGTTATGACACACATTTAGATAATACTTCAGTTAGAAGGTTAGAAGATAAGTTCAGAAATGAGCAGACTCCCATTGACATCCATGTTACAAATGGCCAAAATTACATCCAAAACCATGCCTGGTAACAAGAAGCTTGTTTCATATTGCTAGAGTTTATCTTCAGGATGTAAGGGGGTTGGGGTTTGTTTAATAACAAAATAACTTTTTTTTAAGCCATATTAGTACTTTAAATGTAAATTTGTGCTCGGTTGGCGACATTATGCTCATGCCATTGGCCCTTTTTCAGGTCACGTGATCAAATAGTCGTATGCATACATTTTGGAAGTGGAAATAGAGGTGTTCACCATTCCTTTGGACGCGGTTGCAAGGTTTTAAAACCGTTTCCCTGTTCACAACTGTAAATATTAGTATGTTAAAATCCAACTATCTTTCAGTCAAGTCGTTGTGGGCATGATTAATAATTGTACTTGTACAAACTTGTAGTCAGTAAGGAATCTGAAAACATTCCAAACCTGATTCTGTGAAGAGTCGGTGGAAGATTTAGGGGCTGCATCGCATTTTGATCCCAGCAGATGGTACACAGTCTCATAAGGTGGCAAGCACTCACTGGATATGAGCGACTCTAATGAGATAACAATGGCACTGGTATTATCAGCACGGAGCATGCGCTGACGCCATCGCAGTAAGGCATGGTTCACCAACAGAAGAGCGTTTGAAACATTTTCCTTTTGGTTTTTCTCCTGTTGGAACAAATATATGTCAGGATTTAATGAATTTAAACTTAAACTTAAATGACAGCAATTTCTATATACTTACCTTAGCGCTGTCATTCTCCTGACAGATAGATATGGCTTCCTGCGCTGAAACCATGTTCCATAATCCATCACTGCCCAATATGACATAACGATGCTGTTTCAAATCCAGCTTGATAACAGCAGTATCCGGCTCAGGGGAAACCACAAACTCTCCACTGTAGAAGTCATAACTCCACAGATCACCTGAGAATACATTTGTGCACACTGAATATCTGGTAATGCTGGGACAAAATGATCACAGCTGAAAGTGTGTTTTCATTTATAAGTATTTAGATAAGAATTAGGTTGCCGAAATGTCTTCTAAAATAGGCCCACTCGTCAACTTCCCTCAAAGTAATAGTTTAAAATGTTGGAATTAATTCTAATATTCTCTATTTTTCAGTGAAGAGAAGTTGAATCGCATAGAACATTTAATAAAACTTGAGCAGAAGCTTTAATAATTTAATTATTTATACTCTGAGCATTTTCCATCAAAATGTTATGAGGGCCATCCCTAGAACACGAGAATGGAAGAATAAATCACAAAATGGCAACAAAAAAAAAAAACTTTAAGAGGTGGAGAATGAGCATATTTCCACAAAACATAGAATGTTCCTAATGAAGTTTTATTAGCTTTTGAAAAAGCAATGAGATTTTTTGAAGAAATGTTTGGATCAAGAACAAAGGAAGCAAATAAAGATATATTTAAATTCAGTTTTGTCAAAATGAACACCCTTTTCCCAGTTAATCTGAAACTATTTGTTTTAAATTAATAAAATGTGTGACCTGAGAGTAATATTATTTTGTATAGAGCGCAAGCTGCTTCTTTACTGCACTGAATTCTTCATGTTGATAGAGAAGAACATCACTCTTGGTTCTTAATGGTGTATGAGTGACACATAAACTAATTGAAACTTGAAGACACTTTAGTTTTTCATTATTCAGGGTTTAATTAACTCCTAAATGCAACAAAAACAACTATTTCTTTTGCTTCAGCAGTAGAGAAAGTTCTCTCCTCGTGCACAAATCTAATGTGATCCTCTGATATAGAGCAAGAGCCTTTAACCTCGTAGAGACCCTGTAAAAACCGGAAGACAATACTTCTGTTGCATGTACAAAGTAGTCCTTCACTTTAAAAATGTATAGCTTCTTCATTTAACGGAACACGAAAAAAGCCAAACTTGAAACGGTTGTGGTATGTTTTTTTTCCACTCAAACACAGATGCATTTTTCTTCATTGTTTTTTTTTTCAGTTAAGCTCAAGGGAGCATTGTGTCATTAAACACATGAGTTCACTGGATTGGTTTAGCGTTGTAGATTTGACTGTTTAAACCAGGGTTCTTAAACAAGCAACCTAGCTCTTTCAATATCTGTTGAGGAAGGAATAACTGTTTTAATGCTAAAGGTTGAAATAGTTTATGTATTTAGAGGCTTGAGGCTTCTGGTATGAACAATAAAGCAAGCAATTCTGTCTAGCATTCGTGGCCAACAAGCCAAATCAAGCTTTCTTTTTGTGAAACCCTGCTTTATATGTCTTGTTTGCTAGTGCTTAAGAAAAGCTCATCACAGTGGTGTGTTGCAATTTCCAAGACAGCTGGTAATCTGTGCTGATAAGACAGTTGACAAGCAGTGATTTCCTCACATTATGAAAAGATAAGCTTACCCAGAGCTCGGGCCACAGCCAAAAATGGGATTTGATCAATGACTGTGCTCCTCCTCACTGGTCCGTTGTGGGTGAGCCTGGGTCTCTTCCACACCACCCGATTGACCCCAGACTTCTTAATAACACTGGAAAAGAAATTGTTCTGTGATTAGTACATCTTTTTAATGTACAATTTGAAATCTGGACGAAGGTATGTTAACCTTACTCTAGACTAAACAACAGTTTACCCACTATATTTTAAGTTATTACAAGTTAACACAATATTTAAAAGGCAGGTTAGCAAGTTTGCTTGGAGCCAATAGTTTAGATCAATGGTTCCCACCCTTTTTATCACTGGGGATAACCTTTGTCAATGAATGGGGAGGGGGAGTTACAAGGAAGCTGCTAATAATGTATTTAACAGTTTCCTCATAACAATGGGGACCACTGGTTTATATATTTAGCTGCTCGGCCGTTGAAAACATTTTTTCACTTATTGAAGTGTGATTAACACATGAATAAATACAATCCATGTTAGCTGATTAGGATAACACATTCCACATTTTCAAAAAGATTGACCAAGCAACACATAAATGTCTTGTTTTTCTAAATAATTTACAAAAACAGTGTGATGAAAACACTCCATGACAGGCCAGAGGTCTCTGATCGAAGGTATTTTTGGGGAAATAATGATTATAAAGATGTCAAACAATGACAATTTTGTGGTCACATATTTGCTTCCTTAAACAAAAAAAACTGTTAGACTCCAGGGATGGAAAGGGTTAGAGGTTATCTGTCCTTGATGAGTATTGACATTAAACAACAAAAAGACAAGAAGATTATCTGAAAAGAATTAAAGGCAACAAAAGACTCTGTCCCTAACATGACTAAACAAAAAAAATGTTTGCATAAAATGTTGAAGGTTTCAGGGTGTGACTACAGTTTGGCAAGATTATTGTTTCAATCGACCACTCACCTGCCACCAAGTCCCTCAATTCGTTCCCTTTCCTTTGGGAGGTCAGGCTTGTGGTCCTGAGTAACCTCGACTGCGCGGATGAAATCATCAGCAGGGTGATCCTGCACCCCTAACACAACTGCAGAGTCCCCAACATGGGCGACATACATACGGTCATGCCGTATTACAACCACGCTTGCAGTTGTGCCTGATGTGCTTGGGAGTCCAGTAACCGTTTTTGGCCATTTTGCTGTAAGAAAACACCGTTTGCTAATTAGATTTTTTTAGTTTCTTTTCAGAACAGAAAAAGTCCAAACACCGTCAACAATGACATAAATGAAAATCATCTATTGCAGTGGAAGTGAAAAGTGACAAGTAAAGGCTGATCATATTAGTGAAATACCCTATGCTAAACACTAAAATGTGCAAGACATTATAATATTATTGCATTTAGCAGATGATTTTACCCATGGCAACTTAAAATTGAGAAATAAAACTAACATTTGTTACGAATAGACAATTGTAAAAGTTATAGCGAGAATAAACAAGCTCTATGAAGGTAGGGTTGTTGAGTTTCAGCATTTCGCATTTTGGTGGGTGTTTATGCTGCTCTCCGCTAATATAACATGACTGCTGAATCAACAAATAAACACTTGATGACATCAGATGTAGTACTAACGCATCTCTATAAAGAACATAGGTGCTGACTGACCCAGAAGTGTAACCATAGTAAAACTTTTTAGAAGGTCTTGGCCAAAAGTGTTGTTGGCTTACCAATGGTTGAATAATTTAGCCGGAAATTGATGGATTTTCTATTTGCGAACAAGCAAACCCCAGCAGGGGGATGTGGCGAAAATTTGGCAGCTGAAGCAACGATGTAACCAGCTCTTTTTGCTAAGCAAAACTATTAGAGGCAATTCAAAGACATTGTTTACAACAAATTTGTAAACAAAGGTTATTAAGGATGCAGTGATAGTCTAGAAGAGTCAAAAATAATTATTCATGATTTAAAGGAGGGATAATATAGCACCTTTAAACACAGCCTCACATTTATCATCTCTCATGCTAAAATTATATTTCTAGAAAGATCTCATGCTTATTGAAAATAAGCCTAATACAAAAATAAATGACAAATATTATAACTTTCCTAATATATACAGAGAGAGAGATTCCGAACATCATCTTCACAATTAATTCATTTCTACATTTGAATGCATTGTAGAGAGAAGACTAATTTTGTAGTGTTGTCTTACAGCAATGGAAAATATGTATTCATACAAAAATAGTTAACAATACTGTTTTTGAGTGTTATATCAGTTAAGTAGTAAAATTATAGTTTGAATGACAAATACTCAACCTCAATCAGAAAAAAATGTAAAAAGCATGTTAAACATTTATGTGTTTAACAAAAATGCATAGAAACAAACAGATCCAATCATATACTCTATGGCTATATTGTGTAGTGAATTATAAAGTTGGTCAGTATGGTGGTACTGGTTTTGGAACCACTGTTTTAGTGAAACGTCTTGAGCAAATAAAAAGTATTTTCTATAAGCAAACTTGACTTTCATGAAGACACATAACCTAGTAGATGAAAAAAACGTCAAAGCAACCTGATAGTTCTATTTCTCAATATTATCCTCTAAATTGATTTGGATTTACAACATTAAAAATCCCACGTGGTCCAATCAGTAGACTGATTCAGGTGCGATTAATTTGGCAGTGACTTCAGGAAGTGTAATACACCAACAAAAAAAAGACAAATTTAGATGACGTGACTCGTATGGTTTGAAAGAATTATGTGAGGTATATTGGATGTAATGTTAACGCTACGGTGTTCAGGGGGGTTGGCCAGCTTCCTTTATAATCAATCTCTGCACATTCGTCTAAAACAAGACATGCCCAGTTTGGTAACTCACGTAATATTTTCCACATCGCATGGTGACAAGAAACGAAGCCCTTCCGTAGAGCCGCGCACACCTCTTCGTCGTCTTCAGACCAAAAGCCTCTTTGTCTTTTGATGTGGTTCCACAAATGGTCGCGAGCAAAGCGCGCGGCGTCTGGACCTCCGTGGCCGTCGAACACAGCAAACATAGCCACAGCCTGCGGCCGACGGCGGTGTGCGGATGAGGGTATCGACGTCTGTTGTAGGGTAGAGGTCGAATCATCATCATCTTGAACGTAGGTAACCGTGATAGAGCCAGGGATTGACTCTTGTATCGAAGCGTCGGGATTTTGTTCCTTTGGTAGAGCCGCGACCTCGCCACGTTCGGCGGCGTCCAGTTCATCCGCGCTCGGCTCATCTTCCTGCTTCATTGTTACTATATCCTCCATGTACTTCCGACCACCTTGGTCGTAATAAATGCTTGCTCGACATGAAAATGTCCCATCCATGTTTCGGTTTGATAAAAGGCAGATAGTAGGGCAGCAGCGGCGAATGTTGGTCAGGATACAGGCCGTGTGCGTGCGCGCTTTCCTCTTTGTTTACCTACGATGTTGTGAGCATGCGCAACAGACACGACATAAATCGGGTCAATGGAAACCTTGTCGCTGTATCCTAGGTTTAAATTCGCATTACATTTTTAAATTAGGTGTAGTTTGCTATTAATAAGATAATGTAACTTTGGCATTGTTGAATAAAAGATTCTTTAAATACTTTCAAATGATTAACTTTTTATATAAATGTTTCATAACTTAAAATAAAAAAGAAACACACCGCTGGGTGTATCTATTAAAATGTATTGTTGCTTAAAATTATTGCTCCTTTCAGAAGATCAAGCCATAGTAGATGGGTCCAAATGTCCAGCAGGTGGGGCAATAAGACACCAAAAAACGTTGCAATGTTTTTAAAACAAGTACATGAAAAATAACAAATTATTCAAAACATCTACTTTTGATTCGACTGGAACGGAATTGCGCTGATCTAAGTCCTTGTTTAGGTTAGTCTTATTATAACACAGGAATTAAAACGTTTTTTCTTAATGTTGTGACGATTTCTTTTGTGGTAATTGTATAATTTGTTGTATACAAATTTTGTCGACGTTTTAATGTTATTGATACACCGTTGTGATTGTTTTTATTATTTGTTTTATTTCCACTTCGTTTGTAACTGCTAATTGTTATCTTGTGCCTCTTTGCTATCTTCAAATAAAATGTAGAAAAATACTATTGTTGTCATGTTTGTGAAAGCCAGAATGTAACTATAATTTGTATGCATTGTTTTAGTAATACCCAGCTGTAAATAGTGCTGCCATTTGCAGAATCATTTGGAGTTGTATGAAGTTGTGGAGAAACATATACATCTTTGCAATTCCTGAAATTTGACTCTCATCGACTACGAAGCAGATTTTTTTTAAAAAGTGCCCATGATGATTGAATGGTTTATAGGGTGTTTGTTACATTGACTATATGTTTTTTACAACAAGGATCATCGCACGATAGATGACTTTTATTTTGAAATATTGCTCGGCCATCGTATAAACTCGGATACGGAAGTAGAAGCTATTCATTAACGGAAGTACTTCAGTGATTGTCGGTCTTCGTTGGCTACGTTTATAAACCACATTTTGGGGATCTTATCTCGCCGGAGGTAAAGTATTATAATAAAGTTGTGGTAAAGGTAAAATTAAATGAAGTACGTCTAAAACTAGTTTGCTTAAGCATTAAATTCGACCACGCTAGTTAGCGGGATTTTGCGTAATATAGAGACTTGGAGGCTTCTCTGGTTACTGATATGCTGTAACAGTTAATAGTTCTGGCAAATGCGTCAAATAATTTTTTTTTATTATTTTTGTGTGATGTACAGCGTGTTGTGTAGATATTTTGATCATTCGCTCTAAGTGTGTTCTCACTAAGACGCTTATGCAGGGCTTTATATGACGTTAGTCTGGGTTCTTAAGACGCTGATACTGTGTTCGTAGTTGTTGTGGTAACTTAACGTTATGCGCCTCGTTCTCTTTGATTAGTTCCGCTGCCAGACATAGATTTGGACCTGACATTTTTTTCGTTATTTACATGACCATTTTATTGCAGATTATGCAGGTATAAAAACTATTTGAAAATATGGAATTGTTGCAAGAACCGAATAAAAAAAACTAAAAACATTTTCTAAATATCCACACATTACTTTGTTAACAGCGTTGATATAGCGTTATATCGTAAGGAACTTAGTTATTGATTTTTGCCTTCAGGTCTCTAAATTATTGGTTCTTGAAATAGTAGGAAATCCTTCAATTGGCATGAAGTGTTGTTAGCTGTGTAACAACCTGCTGCTACACAACCAAACTGAGTGTCTATCACAAAAGAAGACCAGAAATCAAACAAATTATCTCTGAAAGGACACAGAAGTGGACAAAGGTTTCAGGGGATATCATAAAGCTTGTATGACGAAAGGAGAGAGTTGACAATGCAATTAACAAAGTTAAGGGTTTTCTATTGTAGGTTAATATCAACCGTTTATGCCTAATGAGCAGTTTATATACAGATAACTTTGTATTGAACAGATGGTTTAGAATTTGTTCAGCACAATATTAAAAAATTTCGTTCTGGGCCTCTTTGGGTTTATTGTTGTAATTAAGCTGTTGGTTTTATTATTCCAAACATTTTATTCAAAAGCTATTGAGCCTATATTGACTAATACAACATTCGATGCATATAAATAAAGTACACGATTTTAGAGTTTTTCTGAAATCTATGAAAAATCTAAAGGTGCAAAAAAGTGTTGTTTTTATTATTTAAAGTAAGTTTGTCCAAAAGACCAGTGAGCTTTAGAATATGGCATACTGCTAAACAATCTTTGGATGTTTCCCTTTTTATAAACCGGTCAATGAAAATCAATCTTCAGATTTTATTCACAATCATGGGGTCAATGGAACGTACATCCAATAAATGAAATGGAAGTCTTTATTTATTTTTAATTATCTTTGATTCATTTATGTGCTTGCAAAAAATATCATGTCCAATATATATTTCCATTAATATTAAGCAACTGAATAAACACAAATGATAACATCATTAATCTTCTGAGTCATTGCATTTAGATGCTTACTGTGAATGCCCTGAAATAACTGGTTAAACTGTAAAATAAATGTTAGACGGAATAATTCCTTATCAAGGCAATTACAGAAATTAGGAAGAAGTGTTTTCTCCATAAAATAAGATTTCAACATAGTGTTTAGTCGTAGTTAGGGGAATTGGGATGCAGCAATTGTATGGTGTACGGCATATGTTTTGTTACGCTTGGAGATTAGTACTGTTATAGTGTGTACATTCTACATTTAATATTTTGATTTTTTCCAAAATCATCTTGTCATTTTTGTTCGCATTAGGTCCAGGAGTCCTTTTAAAGCTTTCCATCAGCAATGGTGAGTTTTATATAAAATGTTCTAACATATTATTTATGTGCATCTGTGTGTGCATTACAAATTGATGTACTACATTCTGAATAATTAATTTAAATTATGGTTATTATATAATTCATTAGATTTTAAATCTTTAAAGTTTAACCAAAAAGGCAACATTCAATTAGTTTCTAATTCTAGTTACTAATAACTCCTCAGTTTGCAGTTTGAAGCCAAAAACCAGTCAATATACTACAAGAAGAGGCTAAACTTTTGGTTTACTATTAGTATTTCCCATCATTGTCTACCAGTGCTCATCTCTTTTTCTTTAATCCCACTCAGTCCACTGTGGTGGATTTAAAAACCAAGGAGGAGAAGGATGCTGAGCTTGACAAAAGGATCGAGGCTCTGCGGAAGAAGAATGAGGCTTTGGTTAAGAGATATCAGGTGAATTTGCATTAAGAAATGTAATATCCTTCACCGCTTCACTGTCCATTTTATTTTTAATGTGAACTGTTGGTTCATTGACAACATATCCTCTGAGCAATTTGGTTCAATTTATTTATTTAGTTTGTTTACATCATTAGGTTTCTTTTTGCATCATCAGGAAATACAGGAAGATAAGAAGAAAGCTGAGCAGGAGGGCATTGCAGTGACAAAAGCTCGCAAACCTCGCATTCATGAGCCTGACACTGGACGGAGAAAGATAGAGAATGATAACTTCCCTGTTTCAGTGGACGCACCCAAACCGGCTGGGGTAAAGATTTGCATTAAAAGCTTTGACTTCATTTGTCAGGAATTCTGTGGGGTCTTAAAAAGTCTAAAATTTAAAAGCCCAAACGGTAGGCCTTAAAAAGTAGATACGCTGTTGTTGGTCTAAAATGATTTTCACAGGTCTTATTGTTTTATGTTCATGCATCTGATATGTGTCTTTGTTGTTGCTTGGGGTTGCCAGTGATTGAGAAAATGCTTCTAAATGCTAAATAAAAATGATTGTTAGAGTTGCCATAGTATTATGAAAATGTGCAAAAATGATTAAAAAAACTGCAAGTCATGTTTAGGGTTGCCAGATATTGATAAAACGTACATAAATGCTCCAACGCTTAAACATAGTAGTTTGGGTTGCCAAAGGTTTAGAAAATGCTCATAAAGGTTAAAAATGTATTAATGATGATTAGGATTTCCAGAGTTTGTGAAAATGCTCATAAATGCCCAATTTTGTTAAGGGCATGGTTAGGGTTGCCAGAGATTTTGAAAACCTTCGGTAATGCTCAAAAACAGAAGTGATGGTTAAAATCAAACAATGTATTTGAATTATAATGTTTATTGTGTATAAAAAAAAGATTTTGTATGTGTTTTAGAAGAAAGGATATAGGTCTTAAACATGATTCTCAACGGTCTTTACTTTGACCTTGTGAAACCCGCAGAAACCCAGTTTATAGATGAATGGTCATTTTATAAACTAATCACAATACAGACAAAGAGTCTGCAGGAGTGACATTTAATTTCCCACCTGGGTAAGGTTCAGGCATGCTGAAGAGCATTTTAATTAGTACCTGCAGAGTGTTCGTGCATCACAGATGGCATGTAAAGATTTGATAGGAGCCTCCTATTGTGATTAGAAAAGGTCATCCTTTTTCAGTTTCACTTTTCGAATAGTGAAACTGAAAAGTGAATAAGTCAAATGGACATCTATAGTTATTTTCTTATTTCTCTATTTTCTTCCAAGTCTAATTTAGTGTTTCTTTAATCATTAAGAGTGTAGACTATAATTTTTGTCAATGTTAGATGATTAAAAAACTACAGTATTGTGTTTTTTTGTTGTTAGTCATTATTCTTTAGCATTTTTTTTTATTCCTTCTGTGTTCTGTTGATCAGCTGAGACTACCTCTATTGCGAACTACCCAAGTTAGGTTTGACTTTGTAAAAAAATGCATATTGTCTCCCTAGTGTAAGTCCTTTAGATAAAAGTGTCTTAGTAGATGTAAAATACTAAAAGGCCCAAATGTATAAAAAGTGTGAAGTTTTCCACATGTTATGGCAAATTGGTTTAGTTGTACCTTTTAATGCTAAAACTTGTTATATACAAATTTACATTTTCTGATGTCAGCTATTAACTTAAACTTCAATGAACAAACCTATTTAATGCACATTTGAAATCATAAAATTGAAATATGAAAACACAACAAGAAAATTATTAGAATCACTAACAAAGCAAATGAATGTCTTGATAACAATTGTCTGTTGGTAAACTAGAAATTGGAAATATTTTAATCAAAACGGCTTTAGTTATAATAGCTTAATCTTTCTAGGAGAAGCATGTTACAAATGACCGAAAATCAGGTAGTCATCGTGAAGACCCGGCAACTGAAACCGAAGAGCCTCTTCGATCTCATGGAGAGAGTCCATCAAACAGAACTGGATCGGGGCGGCTGAGCAGAGGTGGCCACCGGGGAGGACGAAGAGAACCCCGTTCAAACAAAGGAGAACCACCACTGGACCGACAACCTGAAGATGGTGAAGGTGGAGAGGGTCCTCCTCGTATTGAACATCCCTCTAGAGGAGGCCGAAGAGGAGGAGGAGGAGGAGGTGGAACTCCAGGAGGAGCAGGCTCTGACAGAAAATCAAAAGTGATTCGATTGTGGTTCCTCTTTTTAAAGCCTATATGTACTTGCAGCCATTTATATCTGTTTTCTCTTTTTTTAGGAGTGGGAGGAGAAAAGACGACAAAATATTGAAAAGATGAATGAGGAGATGGAGAAGATTGCAGAATATGAGAGAGGTCAAAAAGTAAGACTTGCTTAACTTCAATTTCTCATCATGGAGAATAAGTACAGAGATATAACATTAATGATTTTACAGGGTGACGGAGAGAAGAACCCTATAAGGAACTTCCTTGATGACCCGCGGCGAACCGGGCCGATCTCTGACATTGACCGCAAGGAGGGAAGCCGACGACATGTGCGCAACTGGGGCGGAGTGGACTTTGATAATGTGAAAACTGGTCCAGAGGTTGAGAAAGAATGGACGGTATGAAACTTAGAAATTTTTACACCATCAAAATGCTCCAGGATTGCTCCAGATTGGACTTTTTAAATCTGGTACTATATTTGAACAACTGTTTTTAATAAGATAAACAAACATGTATTGGAAAATGACAACAAGAATATGAATACAAACGAAATCCAAGAGATATACCCAGTTATGGTAGCAAGCCAGACATCTCTAGGAATGGGAGTGTACTAAGTGCTTCCAACTAGATGCTGGATAGGACACACAAGACTTGTACATGGTTTTCTCCTTTTTTTCTGATGTATTGTATCCATTAACCACATCCTAGTGTAGCTTCCAATGTCCATGCTAACCCTAAAATAAATATTTTTAAAGAGCTATATACACAGATTTAATATAATATAGAGAATATAATATAAGCAGTGGACACCAAGTAGGCTGGTCTGACACAAATGCAACAAAAAGTTAATCATGGCAGCCACAGGGAATAATACATCAACTGTTAGAGAAAACGAGTTTGACTGGAAGGAAGATACTGGTCCAAATAAAGTTAGAATGGATTCATTCTTTTTGCGAAACCTGAGTTGAACGAATGTAGATTTGTGAAGCCAACCTCGTGAAAATATCAGGACACAACAAAAAGTTGACATTGTTCCGAGGTTCAGGTGAAAAGATGAGGCTTCACCATCGCTCCCTTTCAGCCTCTTCTCTACTCAGAGAATATAAAGATGTGATGCACTCACAAAAGAAAAAAAACAGTTCCTCTTAATGATGTGAGCGAATAACAATCTCTAGCAACTATGTTTGGGGAACACCTTTTCAGGTGACCTTGCGCGAGCGGTGGGAGGAGCTTGATATGTTTTGTACAGTCCTGCATGACTTTTTAATAAGACTTGTTTTCGGGAATGTGAGTCGACTTTCTTTTTAAAGATAACTGGACACACACATACTTTTCACAAATAAAGCTCTATCTGAATTGTCCTCAAACTTACAACTATGTTTCCCTCAGCATGAACGAATGTTTTCAATGAGTCATAATACTGGCTCTTTAAAGAAAAAACATTGCTGAACATTAAATAAAAACATAATTGGATTCTTTTTTTAAATAATGATGAATTTGTGAGATTTTAATCGTAATGTCAATGAAAATTCAAATGCTGTTGTCAAGAAATGGCCATGTTGCCATCAAGGCTTTAAAAACAGAAGAAAGAACTGTTAACTCAGAAGAGATTTGTATTTGTTTTTAAAAGAATTGGTAATTGAGCTGTTGCTTCAGTTTTCTGACTGTCATCTGTTCTGATATCAGAGTCGTAGGCCTGGGGGTAAAGGCTCAACGGATATGACGCTGTCTATGACTGGTCGAGAAAGAGCGGAATATCTTCGTTGGAAAAAGGAAAGGGAGCAAATTGATGAAGAACGTTTAGCTCGTCATCGTAATGCCACCGGGCAGTGGAGACGAGAATGGGACGCCCAAAAAACAGAAACCATGTAAGTGTTCAAGGCCAATATTGATAAAGCTTAGAGAATGATTTATTTCAATTGCTTTAAATTTTGTGTTTTAAGTTACTTGGAAGTACTCACATTAGGATTCTTTATTATTTATCTGTTGTTTGGAGTCATTTGTTTTTTGTTATGTTTACAGCAAAGAAAGACACTTCAATATTAAATATGAACATCCTGTAGAACACATGCATCAATCAGAATCCCTGGAGGGCTAACACCTTGCACTTTTTCCCTCTAAAATCTTGATTAAACATCAGATCTCCCCAATTAATACTTGATTGAAGGCCAAAGGAGTATATGTTGAGGCACAGTTGAAAAAAAACTGTGCAGGGTGCACACACCATTGCCCTAGAACCACTGAAAATGTCATGTTATAATTTTCAACATATAATGTGTGACTTTTTACTTATTTTTCTTCAGGTTAGCCATGAAGTAGGTGTTTTTCTTTGTTTTTCAGTAGAATATTACATAAGTTCAACTCTTTTTACTAAATGTTGTTAGAAAAAATGTATGTATGGAACAATACGAGTAGATTTCATTCTATTAAGTTATTATCACTTAAATCAAAATGTATTTGTCTGAAATAAAAAATTGAGAAAAGTAAAAGACACCTTAAGAATTAGGCTTTAAATAACCCAGAAGTGTTTTTGTCAGGTTCAAGGAGGAGTCTGCTGTGGCCGGAGAAGGCACACAAGAGCAAGGCAACAAGAGAGGTAAATCACAAATATCTTTGTTAAATATCTATATAAATATCTAGAAACTAGACCAGCTGACAAAGACTGTATTATTGTTCAGAATACTTCATTTTTCTTAATTATGCCTTATTCTTTACGAATGCTGACATTAAGGTTAAAAATTTCAGATTTCTTCTTTTTAAAAACAAAAAAAATCACATTGTCGATTCACATTTTTATGTAAAATCATCAAAACAAAAGTAGCATAACTGCGTTTGCCGGTATTGTAAAGAAAAAGTAATTTGCTTGTTTCCTACAGTGCTTTGACTATCTTAGACATTGTTATATACCTTTCATTTGTCAGTGGTGGAGCGGGAAGGACCATCATGAGGTGCTTGGTTGCAACATATCTCAGTGGTTATTGTTCTAAACTTAGTAAAGATAAAATAGCCCGTTTAAATATTAATACCCCCTGCCAGCAATTAAAAAAGTAAGAAATAGAAAGACACCTCTCATAGCTCTTCTGTTTTATAGCATAACAACTTAATGATTTTAACCTGGGGGTTGTCTTTAAGCTCTGGAAAAGTGCATTTAAATAATTTGTGCGAACATAAATTGTTCTTATTTTTGCACACATTTTTTTCAAAGCACATCAGTTTTGTTTTGACTGAATGGCATTAGAAGCATAAGAATAACAGGTCTGGAGCAAAGATTTCCATAGTTTTCAAATTTAGATCACCTGTAGGTTTAAAAAAAAAAGTAAAAGAGTTTACTTTATTTCAAAAAAATTTCTAGTGTTTCAAACTCTACAGATTGAAAATAAAATGACTAAATTGAATATACTTTAGTGATAAACATGAATTAAATGTGAAAACAATGTCTTGGTACAAATTTAAAAAAAAAATTTTTTTGTTGACATTTTCTCTGTGCTATGCTATGATTTTTTTAGCACCAAGGGGGCGCAATGCCCATGCACAGCAACGCAGTGGACTTTCAGGTCAGAGCAGGCATGGGACCGTGTGTGCGCCTGTGTGTGTTCATCTACCCAACATCAAATTAGCCCTCGTCTGAGTGCACGTGTGCTATATCTGCTGCCCTGTTCCCTCATTGCTTTGAAAGAAATTACACTGATAGACATGGTAAAATACATAAGAAAATTTACAAAGGAGTTTTAGGTATTATACATGGTGATTCAAAAAGAATACCACAACTTTTAAAATCGAGAACTCTGCATAAAAGAAAAGGAGAGCTAAGCTCTTTCTGTTATCGATTTAAGGGATCTCTGGAGTTTAAGTACTCTCCTCATTGATTAATGGCCCACAGTTCCATCATGTTTCTTGGATTATTTCAGATTTTCTAAATTGTTGTATTCTTTTTTTTTTTATTTCACTGTATGTTGTTTTATGATCTATATTTGTGTGTTTAGATTGTAAGTGTTTATTAATTTTAGTATACTGATAGATATTGCTTAATTTGCAATAGTTTTTTTATTTGCATAACCTTTATCACTCTTGCATTAACTGTGTCTTTTCTTAAAGCTGTTGATAATTTGTTAAAAAAAAAAAGTTTTTTGCTGTTACTATAAAAGGCGACACTTGTAGGCAATAAAGTCTTTCACTCATTTTCTGATGCACGCCTTGCCTTTGTGTGCTTTATGAAACATTTAGCTCACAACACACAGCCCAGTCTTTCTCAAACCAAGGACACATTTCCCATCCGTTCCCCGTCTCTCATTCTGAAGAGTGATTCATTGGTGGTTCATTAATCAGAATGACAGTTCTGCATCTGTCATCTTGACAAAGGGGTCATAAAATGTTCTTTTACTGAATAGATTTTTTTTGTGCTCAATAGAAAAAATTTTTTTCTTACAGAAGACAACAAGCGCCCACCCAAGGTACCAACCTTTGGAGACTTCTTGGGGCAGGGTAAAACAAAACAAGGAGGCCGTGAGCGAGGAAAGGGTCGCAGTCAAGGCAAAAGCTACAGGTGAGCATTAATCATTAATTGATGATGCAAGCTTTATAGAAACATTATTATCTGGCCCTGTGGCCTCACGTACTAACATGCTGTTTGTAGGTACACAGAAATGAATCTCTGTATGTTGGTTTCCACACAGATCGTCTGTACACCTTGGGACTTTATTTTACAAGTCAATTCAACAAATCAAGGACATAAATAATTGCATTAGTAGTTGTAATTTCTGCAATGCACAATGTGAAACACTTTTTAAAGTTACAAAACAAATGAGCATTTTATAAAACGCATTGACAAGTTACACCACACTTTTACATTCCAGAAAACAAATGTGCAGATTATTAAACAAATATAAATAGCATAATAAGCTTGTGTTTTAAAAAATACATTTACATGTTCTGAAACACTTTTGCAAATTCTGAAATCGAAATGTGTTTTCAGAAAACTGAAAGGGTATGTACCGTTTGAGAACTGATAACTTATCGCTGATTGGACGAGACTTCTGTCAATCAAACAACTGAGGAAGTGACATCATAGCCAGACAGAGAGGAAAGTTCAAGTGCAATTGCAATTTAAGATGATCAACTAGTAATTTAATATCAATAATAGAAGCAAAATATGTTGACCCTCATACACACACACACACACACGCACACACATACACATCTAATAGTGCAGGTCATAATAATCTCAGATTTTTGTATTAAAATTATCATACTTTGAGTTAATAATAAGCAAAAGTGATTCAAAGATAAATACACACAAACAAATTTAATTACATATTTTTAGTCCCATGTGGTGGTGATAATCCTTTTCTCTTCATGCCTGTGATGTAGGGACCAGGAAAGGCTCAGCATAACGGTTTAATTCCAGATAGCCAGGTGTTCATTTGTGAAGTTTCCACTATATTTACAAACCAAATGGGGAAAAAAACTATATTGCAGACTGAAAATGACAAAATAAAATTACTCTCTGCAGCGAAACACTAAAATAAGACTTAGAAGGGCACCCAAACAACTCGCATCAGATTTATACGATACACAGTCAGGCACAGCTTCATCTTATTCAGCAACAAACATGCTTTATTAATACATTTTTTCCTGACAAAATAATTTGGAACTTACCAATACTGTTAATACTAGTTACAGGGTTGAATTTACACTTAATGAGCATGCCTAAACATCCCTTAAATTTGACTCTACTAATAAAACCAGCTCTTCACATGCATCTAAAGCAGAACTATAGACCCATCACACACCCCTTATCAATTTTCCAATGTTTTAATTCACTATAATCCAATGAAATATTAATACAATATTACTTATGAACCACTGGTAAAAAGAACACATTGTGATGAACTGAACCCTACTCATGAAAACTGTACATACTTGAGTTGTGTTTTGTGTGTGCAGAAAAGCAGGAATTCATGTCACATTGACTGTTGGGAAATTTAACTATGGACATGAAATCTGACTTCAGCATTGTTTTACATTTGCTCAAGATTGACCATGTGGCTTTTGGTCAAGATTTGTTCAAAATTGATGTCTTGGGACATAGTCTTCCAGGTTGCTTTCTAGTTCTGGCCGTACAATCATTAAATGTTTAGGACTCAAGCTAAGATTGGTCACATATGCTTCAGTTACTCTGTAAATCAATATTAAATCACTTGCAAGTATTCACTTCAATTTCAATTCCATTTCACTGTTTGCTCTGTATGGTTTCATATGGATACAAACTCACAATAATGCTTAAAAATGAAGAACTTATAATCTGATGAATGTTGAATGTGTTCAGTGTGTAGCATAAAGCTCTTGTGTTGGTGCACTCTCCCACACATTGATCCAAAGTGCTTATGTCCTCAAGCATGCATGATAATCGGTGGGAGGCAGAAAATGAAGAGGAGAAAGGAAGAAAAGAAGAGCAAGAGAAAGAGAAGGATGAAGAGAAAGAACAAGAAAAAGAGGGCACCACTCTCAAGGTTCCACTTTCGGGCATTTTTTTAAATGAATTCTGTACAATGTGTGAAGGTGTTTAATTAGCCCATGTTTAATTCATCACTGACTTTCCGATGCTGTGCAGAACACTGGTGAGGGAGGTCCTGCTGAAGAGGATGAAGATGAGTGGGAGGATGCTAGCGATGGTGAGGAGGAAGATGTGGACGAGGATAAAAAATCAATTCATGAGGAACATTTGAAATCAAAAGAAAAGCATCTTGCGTCTCCTGCACCCTCCACTCCTAGTCCGAAAGAACAACGTACCCCTAGACCTAAAGTCCACATCCCCTCACCTCAGGAGACACTGCATGCACCAGAGGTTCTGAAACCTCCTAGCCCTTTCTCCCCACTGGATGGCCATCAGCCAGTGACGGACTGGGGTGAAGAGATGGAGATGCTTTCTCCTAAGAGCAGTCTAGGTGAGAGTCCTCTGAGGCCAAGCAGCAGTGAAAGCAGTCCAGCTCAAAACCAGAGCAACCCTGAGGAACGTGATTCAACCCCTCAGCCTAGTCAATCTGGAGAAAAAGAAAGCAGCTCTACGGGTGAGATTAATTATTTAAATTACAATTACATTTTGTTTACTTGTGCATATTTTAGCTTTTTTGTTGTTGTTTTTTTGTTTCGTTTTTAATTTTAGGCTTTCAAATTGAAGCATTTTTGTCAAGTAATGAGAAGGTTGGGTCATTCCCTGAAAATAGTTAGAACTAGAGCTGCTCGGTTAGGGGGAAAATTACAATCTTAATTAAATTCACCATTTTCTAGTATTTTTATTAATCTCTATATAAATAAAACATGAAAAGGAAAAGATGATGGATTTTAATAAGTGTTCATTTAATTGTAAGAAACTATTAATAATAAGTAAAATATAAATAAACAAATTAATTTGAACGTCTTGATTAAGTAAGAAAGACATTTCACAACAGTAAGTTCAGAAACACAGAAGTTCCTCCTATTAGGTAAACTTTTACAAATTTTCTTCACAATATTTATTGCAATTTTATTTTGTCTGCACTTAGTGCTGTTCGCTCACCATCAGAATGATAACCATCAGTGTTTTTTTTTTTTTTTACTGCTAATACATCTAACTGTAAATCCCAGAACCGTCACAACATAAATACTCTTGAGACATGCTTGATTGTAAAAATTTAACACTGTTACGTTCCTGAGTTATCTCGTTTTGTTTTGGTTCATGTAATATCATTATTTATTCTCGATTAGATTGCTTAATGATCTTTAGGCTAATTTAATAGGGTTATCAAAATTTGAATAAATGCACAGCCCTAGTTCATACTTAATAATAAATTGAAATTTCAAGATTGAAACTTTAAGTGGCTAAATCTCAGTATTACATTTAGGAGACAATGTTCATGTGCTTGTGAAAGCCATCCATTAGGTGTTTTATCATTCACTATACACATTACATAAACACTGATGAAAAACACCTCATATCTCATTGATGCAGTTGCTTTATCATTTGAAAAGTATGTCTGCCTTTTTGTTTTGGGTTTTGTTGTTGAGTCCAACAGAGTCTTGTTTTTCTAATCTCATTGTTTTCAGGCATCTCATCGTGTGAAAAGTTTTGTTGATCGGGGTGGGTGGTATGAGTTCAAATTCATCATGATATTTTCCACTGTCCAGACGGTGTTGGTGTTATATGACGATATGAGAGTGAAAGTTAGACATAGCATTTTAGTACCCCTTAACATTGGAGGCAAAATTAGCATTTTAACTTTATTTAAAAGGAGAGATTAGACAGAGAACTGAAAACTGTTTAATTCAAAAGATGCTAATGGGTCCCCAAGATGGGGGTCCCACCCCAAAAATCAAACTCACTCTTGCACAGGAATCAATTGAGTGAGCGAGGAGAGAAGTCTCTGCAATCTCTAAGTTGCCTGACTAGTTACCTGATACATCTCGTCTATGCATCAAATAAATTGCGCGTGTGCAAGTGAAATGTCAAGCTTAATTCAGGAAATTTTATGAATGTGTACCGGTATCCACGGTATAACAAAATCCATTTTATGGCACAAAACAATACCGATATTCACTTTCATACAGAAACAAGCAATGGTGGCAGGTAGAGTTTTCATACAGGAAAAGGGAGGGAGTTGGAACAATCCTGAATGAATGCTATAAATGGTCATCAATTTTCCAATTGTCAGTCTGAATACGCATGATGTGAGGCAGATTGGCAGGGTAAACCAGGACAAGGGCACACCCCTAATCTTAGCATTACACACCTTCGATTCTATGCTGGTGTCATGATGCTAAACCTATCACCAGATTTTTGATGATACACTGACGTGACTTAAAACCAACTTGTGTGTAAGTATTTTCATATACCTTTGTTTCAGCATTAATGGAGTCAACTTCCTATAAAACACTTGAGTTTGAAGAAGATCCAATTCCAAGCACGATTGAACCGTCCACCTGCATCAGCCCCAGCAGTAAGTCCAAACTTTTCATACACAAATTCAAGCTCTGATTTCACCTAAACTTTATCAGTAAATCTAATCCTTTCCCCATGATGCAGAGCTCATCAGTGTCTCTGTAATCGAGCCGGAGCAGAGTCTGTCTGAAACGACACAAGAGGATGAAACTGTTGTGAATTCTTCAGAGCAACCGTCCTCAGGTGCCATTCTTATTACCAGCTTTGAGACTGTGGTATTTCGAAAGTCTCTTACATCAGCTGACTTCTAACAACTAAACATCTCAGTCTCCCTGGTCTTTTTCTCTTCCTACCTCTTCACTGCACTCATGTCCCCTGTTTTCCCCTTTATCTGTTTCATGGCATGAGATGGAACCTTCCATCTGTCTTGTGTCTAATCTTGCTAGATTATTGAGAAGGGACACTCCTGCCCTCCTCTGGGACTGAACGCTACTCTCTGCCGTTTCACACTGGCTGTCATTCTCCTCTGTGAACCTTGCACATCCTTTTAATTGTCACTGATATCGCTTGGTGACTCTGCCCCTGTTTCATGTTGTGGTGCTTGGCTTCTCCCTGTTTCATGTTTGTTTGAGCATGAGTGATTTTCTGAGTTTTGTTTTTGTTTAATTCTATTTATGTCTTTCTGGACTGGGGTTCCATCTGTATCATCATCCCATTTCGTTTCAATGTCAATTAGAAGAGTGATTCTTTTTGAGGGCATTGAAAATCTGATCAGAAAGCCGTCCGCAGAGATGAATTACATAGTCTTCTAATGCAGTTTGTAGTGAGCGGATCACATCTTATTAGATTTCGCTTAATTTTAATGTTTATTGTGTACAGATCTCCAACCAACCACAAAGATTGAATTTACCATGTGACTGAAAGCCAGACTGCTAAAATATGAATTTCTGCATTAAGCTGTTAAACTTACTCAAAGGAACATGTTGTAGCAGAATTGGACAACAGATTTGATGCTCTTGCAACAACAGATAGCTCTGAAATCCATGGGAACACAAAAATTAGTCTCAGTTCTGGTAATGATAGCAGTGGTGTGTAGCCTAAATTTAGTGGGGGTCTCCAGCTCTTCAAATGCTAAACGTGCAGTATGAAATCGTTGGAAGCCAACGTTAACATCCCCAAAATGAAAACACTCCTACACCAATACTCTCAGGATTGTTTTCTTGAGGTAGTTTGACGCTGATTTGGTACGAGTACCAGAGAATTGTACACCACACCTTTTAATGCAAATAAATGTTCACAATTTATTTTAACTACAAATAATACAATCAACAATTTAACAAACATCATCATGATCGTGATATCATTGACCTCAAAAACCTACGTTAACTTGCCATTATGTTAGACTGACTAAAGATGGAGCACTCACATTAGGCATGGCTCCCTTTCAAGCAAGCCCAAGTGCAATTGTCCACCCTCTCCATTCTCCCCAATGACCTGCACTCATTAGACTACTCATTAAGCATCTGGTCACAATGATTCAACTATTATGATTCATTGTTAAAGTCGTCGAAATAAACAATAATTCATTACAGAAAATTTAACAACATTTTTGATGAAAGAAAACCCTATAGCCGGAGGATTCTCTGAGACTCAATCCGGGTCTTGTCTGAAACATTGTTTGTGTCTGTGTCGAGGGAGCAAAAATGAGCGCGTCAGCAAGATTAGGCTGTATATTGTTGTAGTTTAGCACATATCTTCTGTTATTAAATATTTAAAGCCGAGTTTAGATCCTGTACAGGTCATAAGATGTGCTTATCACAGTGAAAAAAAACACAATTCTCACTCCGTCTGCCATTAGACTTGGTGTTTGGGAGCTGAATCAATGGCAAACTCTGCCAAGGACCCCAAAGAAGTGCTGTATATACCTAGCGTTTTCACACACAATAAAACTTCACCTTTTTTATTATTACTTATTATTACTTTTCTCAAAAATACCAGGTTACACTGCTGTGCTGCTCCATTTACCTCTAGGTGCACAGCATAACAGAGAAAAAATACTGTTTTCTGTGTTCTACTACTGCCACTACTGTAGGTGGCACCCATTTTGCAATCAGGTGACTTGTGCAAATGAAACCAATAATTTAGAAATGAAAGAAATTAGTTGTGAATATCAAAATGGGGGAAACTCAGTTACAACCCATAATGTACAGAGAACTTTAAAAAGTTTCCAATTGAGAAATGTTCATGTTTTTGTAAACATGAATTAATGAGTTTGTGCAGAAATGAAAACCTTTCTACTTTGTAAAAAGGTTTGATATTGGAAAACCAAATAAATGGTACGCTATTTGTTTTGTCTTGGTGTTTCCCTACTAATTTAAATGTGCTATCTGATACTCCTGTCAGTGCAAACTCTTTCTCTGGATGCAATTTTTTTTTCTTGTTCTAATTTATTTGAAAACTGATGATTCTGTCTAGCAAGGATGAACTGATACATTAGCGGTCACCACTGGGGTTGACAGTGTTTTCTTTGCATAAATTTAAGAGTGTTTTTCATGATTTCCAGTGCTCAGGCTTAATCTTGTAAACTAATCATTTGGGAGCGCTGACATTCTCCACCTGCCCTTGCTCATTTTCCTTACATCATACCCATTAGTTATGTGACTTACTGCTCGTTAACGACTAAGAAGTGGATATAATTTAGGCCAGAGCTTTCCATAGCCCACGGGCTCTATAGACATTGCTAATGGCTCGATTACAAGATCCTGGTATTTCCTTTCATTCAATTTGAATGCTACATTTAGCGTGGTTAACAAGAGGAAATGTCATGGATAATGTATCGCTAAAAGGCTTTTATGAGGAAATCGGAGGCGAGTTTCATATGGAGTGCTAATTAAGTACTCCATCAGTTTCAAATATGAAGTTTTGGATGTGAACTGTTGCCCTGTTGTAAGGAGAGATTTAGTTGATCCTATCACAAGTGAGTCATTTAAAATTTTGGTGTAAATGAGGCAGATTCGTCTGGTAGATTCTTAAAAAGAAGAATCAATTGTGATTTTTCTCTTGGTCAAACTCAAAATATGTTCAGCAGTTATCTACCATTGTCTTTTTTAAAGTTTCTTTTTCAGAAATTTTACTGGGCGTTCTCACTGGGAACAGAGTTTGAGTAGTTTCCATGGGATTCATTTGTTAAGTTAATAGCTAGCTACATGCTGAGGAAGTTGGAGGGTTTTTTTGTTTACTTTTGACGCCCATTCACGACTGATATTCACAGCAGGGTTTGCACCTGCCAACTTGGAGCTTCTTCTCTGCAAGAAGGGGTTTTTTTTTTTTTTTTTTTTTTTTTTTTTTTTTTTTTTTTTTGAGAACTGCAAAAAAATGACATTGCAGACAAGATAAAAGACTTACTTACCATTGAAGCTAGTAGTTAG